>CM076579.1:132208716-132767226 GCA_034641835.2 Pinus albicaulis
TACAGAGGGAGAGTTGTGACACGAATTTCTTATCAAATTCGCCCTAATCTTTTTTGGGTCCATATTTCCACTACACGAGCGGCCCAAACAAAGATCCGCTCCAATCAATTTCTGCCACATGTCCTCAATCAAAAATTGCCCTGCTCTCGGCTACGGGTGCATTCGATGGCGTTTAAGGCAATGGGACATGGATGTGGAGATTTCATATCAATCGCATTAAGTTTTAACGCTGTTCAATTAAGTTCCAAGGTTTTCACATCAAATCCGCATTAATTAAGTTTTAACATTGTTCAAGATTGGACCTGCACTCCTGTTAGCGATTCCGCATGCTCCAATATGATCCGACCTTCGGCTCTCATTAATGATCAGAGATTAATTATGACGAGCGTCC
This sequence comes from Pinus albicaulis, assembly GCA_034641835.2. Classification (NCBI taxonomy): domain Eukaryota; kingdom Viridiplantae; phylum Streptophyta; class Pinopsida; order Pinales; family Pinaceae; genus Pinus; species Pinus albicaulis. Next base: position 132,209,108 of record CM076579.1, read on the forward strand.
TTCGATTGCATTGCAGTTGGGTCGATAAAATGGAGTTTTGCTATGGTTTTTCAGACGAGCCGGTTGCTAGGTTACACTGCCTGCTCACTGTGATGAGAAGGAGAAGTGGCCAGCTGAACTGCTGCTTAGACCTTGCTGCATATCTGCATTTCTCTCGGTCTCGTCTGTGTCTGTCTTCCTCTATTTCTTGGAATTCTTCTTCTCCGTCTCCTCTTGTGCCCACTGCTAGTGAGATTGCACCCATGCCTCGCCTGCGTCAAAGGATGCATTGCCGCAGGGGGAGCACTAGAGATCAACACCTACGCGCTCCCTCTAGCCCCTCAATCGAGTCGTCTTCCGGCCAGTCCAGTGATTATTATGCAGGTCGCTATCCAAATACTAGGAGTGGGCGGGGTCAAGTTGTAGGATCTGGCCACCATATGGATTCCCCTGCTCCTCGTTTCCCCACCACTAGTTCACCTTCTCCCACGACGCGCACTGCGCAATTTTCCTTTAATTTCTCTCTCAACCGCCCACGAATCACAGTGTCAGTCACTGTGGTTTTCCGCGAGGAGGCCCAAACGGAGGAAGAATGCACCTGTCCGGCGGATCTAAGCTCGGAAAAAGCCGACCAGCATTCGGGCCTTCAGGAGGGGATCCGTGGCATGAATGTGGAGGTAGCACCTAGCGATCTTGGACCTTTCGAAGGATGGTGCCAAATCGTCGAGGAGCCGGAGGAGTAGTTTGGTTAATTTTTTTTCTTGCTTCACAGCCCACTTAATTGGGCTACTTTTAGATTATTTTACTGTGCTGGACCTTTGTAATATTTTTGAATTCTGTAAATTAAACGTTCAAGACTGGTTTCCCCATACGAGGGAAGTCTTCTTAATTTTTTTATTTTTTGATGAAAAATTTGCCATGAGTTTGGGCAATGATTTTGACTTCGGTGTAATTTTATTCCCACTGTTAATAGATTAAATTTACTTAGAAAAAAAAATGTTGCCCTGTTTCTATTTTAAACCTGTTTTTTGAAATACAGCGCCATGTTTATATGGTCTACGTATTATACTCTTTCTCTGTATATCTACAGGAACCTTTTTTCTATGAACAGGGTGGATGCTGTGGCGGGCTACTAATGGAAAAAAGCGAGCCTGAACCTTACATCTCGGATGCAAAATATGGTTACCAATTTTGGAATCAAGCGAGCCTAGGTTTCTGCAGATGGTTTTTATTTTCGGGAACAAGCGAGCCAGAACATACAATCGACCCTGGGTTTATACATATTTTTTCTCTATCATGGATGCTTTTTGTGTGAGGTGTATATAAACAGTACATGTCTCTACACATTTCCTGTATCCACTTTATGATACTATTTTATGTGTTGACAGGTTATCAATCTGCCTTCAAAACAGGCGATGCTGGTTTATTGATATGGTTTGATGGTCTTTTTATATTTTTGACATATCACACTCCTCACATGATTAGCGTTTTTCTCTGTTCAAGGATTTTGGGTACTTTAATTTGTATTTGGAACAATGGACGTCGGTACTCTATCTGTTGCTTTACTATTCTACATACTGCTATTTCACTTTCTTATAAATGCCTCGGGCATATTTGGATGCTTTCTCAGATTGTCGATAATCTCCATGTGGACCGTTACTGGGTTTTATATCAAGTCCCTGTATGTGACATGGGGTATTTTTCTATCATTGTCTGGGGTGGGACTTCCACTTTTCGGGATGGATATTTGGGTTCCAATCTTCAGATGTGAAAATGTAATGACTTCATGGACTGTTTTACTTCATATAATATATTCAAAACAACGTTTTTTCTCTTGTGAAAAAAAAATGATTAATGTTTATCACTCTGCCTTCAAAACTAGCGATGCTGGTTTATTGATATGGTATGATGGTCTTTTTATATTTTGGACATATCACACTCCTCACATGATTAGCGTTTTTCTCTGTTCAAGGATTTTGGGTACTTTAATTTGTATTTGGAACAATGGACGTCGGTACTCTATCTGTTGCTTTACTATTCTACATACTGCTATTTCACTTTCTTATAGATGCCCCGGGCATATTTGGATGCTTTCTCAGATTGTCGATAATCTCCATGTGGACCGTTACTGGGTTTTATATCAAGTCCCTGTATGTGACATGGGGTATTTTTCTATCACTGTCTGGGGTGGGACTTCCACTTTTCTGGATGGATATTTGGGTTCCAATCTTCAGATGCGAAAATGTAATCACTTCATGGACTATTTTACTTCATATAATATATTCAAAACAAAGTTTTCTTTAATTTGTATTTGGAACAATGGACGTCGGTACTCTATCTGTTGCTTTACTATTCTACATACTGCTATTTCACTTTCATGAACTGTTTTACTTCACTGTTGTAGGGTTTTGGGTACTTTAATTTGTATTTGGAACAATGGACGTCGGTACTCTATCTGTTGCTTTACTATTCTACATACTGCTATTTCACTTTCATGGACTGTTTTACTTCATATAATATCTTCACTTTCATGGACTGTTTTACTTCACTGTTGTATGGTTTTGGGTACTTTAATTTGTATTTGGAACAATGGACGTCGGTACTCTATCTGTTGCTTTACTATTCTACATATTGCTATTTCACTTTCATGGACTGTTTTACTTCACTGTTGTAGGGTTTTGGGTAATTTAATTTGTATTTGGAACAATGGACGTCGGTACTCTATCTGTTGCTTTACTATTCTACATACTGCTATTTCACTTTCATGGACTGTTTTACTTCATATAATATCTTCACTTTCATGGATTGTTTTACTTCACTGTTGTAGGGTTTTGGGTACTTTAATTTGTATTTGGAACAATGGACGTCAGTACTCTATCTGTTGCTTTACTATTCTACATACTGCTATTTCACTTTCATGGACTGTTTTACTTCATATAATATCTTCAAAACAGTGTTTCTCGTCTTTTAAAATTTTAATTTTTTTTTTTAAAATTGAACCCTCCGTCGGTCTACCGACGCCTTGTAGACGTCGGAACTGCGACAACCCAGAAACGTCGGAAGAGAGACAGTATGAAAACGTCGGAAGAGCGACGTTCCAAACGTCGAAAGAGTGACGTCCAAAACGTCGGACCACGTTTAGTCGGAATTGCGACAGTTTACAAGCGTCGGAAGAGCGACGCCAAAACGTCGGACCATGTTTAGTCGGAACTGCGACGGTTTATAAGCGTCGGAAGAGCGACGTCCAAAACGTCGGACCACGATACGTCGGAATTGTGACGGTTTATAAGTGTCGGAAGAGCGACGTTCCAAACGTCGAACCACATTTCACCGGAAGTGCGACAGTTTACAAACGTCGGAGGCGCGACGGTTTGTGAGACGTCGGAAGAGTGACGCTTGTTCGGAACGACGGAAGAAGTGTCGATAGTGCGACACTTTTTACTTGCGTCGGAACGGCGACGGCATGACAAACCACGGTTTGTCCGCCCCCGAACTGTCGCTCTTGCGACGACTATGTGTCGGAATAGCGACGAATTGGCCGTCAGAATTTCCGCCAAATTCTCTAGTGAATTATCTGTGTTGTGTGTGATTGATCTTTCTTCATGATATTGTGATTGGAAATTGTGTTTTAAATTCCGCAAACATTTGTAAAAGTGATTCTATATTTAACAGTAGCATATTTTTAGATCAAGAGAATCCAGGATATACATTCATTTTGTATTAAATTTCTACATGGTATCATAGCACAAGAAATTGTAGTACTGAAGCAGGAGCTGAGTTTGTTGGTGGAAAGAAATCGAATTTGTAGAAAGACTTTCTTGGTGCTACAACTGATTCAAGATCGAAATGGCGTTCAATGGCTTGAGGTTAGAGTATGCACTCGAGGGCAGCTCGAACTACATTTATTGGAAGGACGGGATGGAGGCAGTTCTCAAAGATAATGGCTTGAAGGAATTCATTGACAATGATGCTCCTAAGCTTTCTTCGTCAGATGTTTCCAATATTGATGCATGGCAAAAGAAAGTGGCAAAGGCGAGGAGGATTCTATTGGAGGGAGTACGATACCACATTTTCTCAAGCCTCCATAGGAAAGCCACACCATATGCTATGTGGAAGGCTTTGACGGATCTATTCCAAAGCATCAGCGACCATAGGAAATTGGCGCTCAAACATAAACTCGGGAAGATCAATATGGAAAAAGGAGACAACATTCCAAATTATATCACGAATTTTTTCCAATGTAGGGATGAACTGGGGAGTGTGGGAATAACTGTTGTTGATGATGATTTGGTGAGCTTGGCTCTCTTGGGACTTCCTAAGAGTTGGCACAGTTATGAAGACTCTATCAACGGATGGGAAAAATTGTTGGATTGGGAACGACTGTGGTCAGATCTGGTGCAGGAGGAGTTCAGGAAGAACACCATAGATGGCTCTTCATCAAAGCATGATGATGAAGAGGATTTTGCTTTGGCTGCCAAGGCAAAGAAGGGGAAGGGGAAGAAATTCCATTCTAAATATGAGTCTAAAGGCAAGAAGCTGGATATGTCCAAGGTGAAGTATTTTCACTGTCACGAACACGGGAATCTTGCTACTAATCGTCCGCAAAAGAAGAAGAACAAGAAGGTTTCTACAACTGCAGCTGGTGAGGCCCTTACCTCGCAATTTGAGCTTGACTTCTCCTTAATCTCATGCATGGTTTCAAGTGCATTGGGATTGGTGTGGTATTTTGATAATGGCGCTTCCTTTCACATGATGGGAGATAAGGAACTTTTCAGTGACTTGGAGGAGAAAGATCTCCAGATGCATATAGAGATGGGTGACAATGGACGATACAGTGTTACCGAGATTGGTACCATTACCTTTTAGAGGGATTCAGGTAAACCATTTCAATTGAAAGATGTTATGAATGTTCCAAGTCTAAAGAAAATTTTGGTCTCAGTCGCAATGTTGGAGAATAGAGGCTATGATGTTGTTTTTAGCGATGGAAAATATTTCCTACGACATAAAACAACGCGTCAAGCCAAGAGGATAGGGATTCGAGTTAAGAATCTCTACAAGCTGGAGGTATATGGTTGTGCTTACATGATGGGCAAGGCGGAAAAAGTGGTGAGACAGGATGAGGGCGAATTATGGCATAGGCGATTGGGCCATCTTCATCATGGAGCCTTGAAAGTCATGCAGCAAATATCTACTGACTTCCAAAGGGAACACTTGCTCAATTAGATCAGTGCAAGGGTTGCACCATGGGGAAGTATGTAAAGTCCACCTTTCATGAGAAGGAGAACCGTGCTTCAGGGATTCTTGAGAGATTTCACACAGACGTGTGTGGACCGTTCTTGGTTGCTTCAACAGCAAAACATAAGTACTGTGTTGTTTTTTTTATGACTTTTCTCGTAAATGTTGGATCTTCTTCATGCAAAAGAAGGATCAAACATTCTCAAAGTTATGTGAGTTTAAGGCATTGGTGGAGAAAGAGTCGGGGAAGCAAATGAAGGCTCTTAAGAGCGATAATGGCATAGAACACATCTCTAATGAATTCAAGAACTTCTACAACAAAGAAGGAATTTGAAGAGAACTCATAGCGCCTCATAACCCATAGCAAAATGGGGTTGCAGAGAGGAATAATAGAATGATCGTGGGTGCAGCACAAGTGATGTTGCATGATCAGGGCCTACCAATGTATTTGTGGGTGGAAGCATGCAACATTGTGTTTTATGTGCAAAACTGTTATCCTCATAGAGTACTTGGCATGAGTACACCTGAAGAAGCTTTCACTGGTAAGAAATCGGATGTTTCACATTTTAAGATTTTTGGCTCATCTGTTTATGTGCATGTAACCAAGAATGCCAGGAAGAAGCTGGAGCCAACTGCTGAAGTTGGGATTTTTATGGGGTACACAGAAACACCCCATAATTATTTTATGTGTTTTCCTAACAGTAAGATGATTGTTGTGCGACGGGATATAAAATTAGATGAGGTGAAAGCCTTGCGGTTGTCGCTTGAGAGGGAGCTATACTTGCATGCGGAGGAGGAACTGTTGGTTCCCAAAGATGAGTCTCTAGATGTGAATCATCCATAGGAGGAGGTTCATGGAGTGGAGGAGTCTACTCACATAGAGCCAACCATCAGAACTGGTAGAAGGTGTACCATAGAAGCTGATAGGTTGAGACTTGATCCTGCACAGAATGTAGGAGCCCCTACTTCACAGCGCAGATAAAGACAGTCTCCTGACCGATTTACTGGATACATGGATCTAATGAGTAAATGTATTGTGACTGAACCATATTCCTTTCAGGAATTAGTGTAGGAGCCAACATGGGTAGATGCAATGGTGGAGGAGTATGACTCCATTGTCAAAAACAGTGCTTGGGAAATTTTTCCAAGGCTGGTTGATAAATCAGTGGTAGGTTCGAGATGGATCTACAAGGTAAAGAAAGTTTTGATGAGAGTGTGGAGAAATACAAGGACATATTTGTGGCTCAAGGTTTCTCACATATTGAGGGGATAGAATATGAAGAGAAATTTTCACATGTTGTAAGGTATTATTCCATAAGGACCATCCTTGCTCTCTCAACGCAGATGGGTTGGCGCATTCATTAGATGATTGTGAAAATTGAATTTCTCAATGAGATCATTGGGGAAGAGTTTTACATAGAGCAGCATGAAGGTTTCGAGATCTTCAACAGCGATTTGCATGTGTGCCGACTCAAAAGAGCGTTGTATGGGCTAAAGAAAGCACCCTGAGCTTGGTACACTCAGATAGACAGTTATTTCATCGGACTAGGCTTCACCAAAAATGAAGCAAATGCAAACCTATACCAAATTGTGGTGGAGGGTAAGATTTTAATCATTTTTCTTTATTTTTATGATTTAATATTGACTGGTGATGAGCAGCTGATACACTCATGCAAGGAGGATCTTGCAAAGGAGTTCGAGATGAAGGATATGGGCCTCCTTCATTATTTCCTTGGATTGGAAATATGTCAGCGATATGGTGAAATTTTTGTGTCTCGAGGAAAGTATGAAAGGGAGATACTGGGTAAGTTTCACATGGAGGGTTGAAAACCCATTGATGCTCCTCTTCCAGGAAACTAGAGGAAAGAGGATGCTACTTTTGGAGAGGTAGTTGATGCTATTGTTTATCGACAGTTAGTGGGTTCACTAATGTATATAGTGAACACGAGACCGAACATTTTCTATGCAGTTAACCAGTTGAGTCAAGTTATGGTTAAGCCTACCAAGATCTTTTGGAAGGTGGGTAAGCATGTCCTGAGATACCTGAGGAGCACATCAAAGTATGGTTTATGGTACAGATAGATGGATGGAGTGAAGTTGTGTGGCTTCACGGATGCAGATTTGGCTGGAAGTCCAACGGACAGAAAGAGCACATCAGGGGGGGATTTTTAGTATCAGGTCTATAGTTGTTCTTGGTACAGCAGGAAGCAAAGATCTGTGGCATTCAATTCAGCGGAAGTGGAATACATGGCAGCGAGTCAAGCTGCATGTGAGGCTATCTGGATGAGAAATATCTTAGTTAGTTTTTTTGGTTCTCATTTGGATCTGACAGTGATTCATTGTGATAATCATAGTTGCATTGAACTCTTGATTAATCCTATGTTTCATGATAAATCTAAGCATATAGATATACGGTACCATCATCTCAAAGATTGTGTGCAAAGGAGGATCATGTTGCTTCAGTACATTCCCATGGAAGATTAGGATGCAGATATTCTGACGAAGGTGCTCACCAGGAGCAAATTCGAATACCATAGAGACAAGATCGAGGTGAAGGATAATATGTTTCTTGTTGAGAGGGAGTGTTGAAATTCAACAAGAAGATCCTAGTGAAAATGAAGCACCTACACTAAGATGGAGCTCAGGCTATTTTTGGGTGTTTTTCTATTTATATATTTATGTGCAAATTCTATTTATAGATTTCATGTCTATTTATAGATGCGTGTCTGATATTATTATCCCTTAATATTAGTTGGACAATAAAATATATTCTATTCTCAATTAGCACTTGGAAATAGTTAACTGAAGTGGAAAATCAGTTAGCTAAAGGAATTTTGAGTTAAGTGGTTGGTTGGTGGGACATGCAGGTTGACTTAGTTGTAACTGAGTGATTCGAAGTTGTAACAGAGTTGGAAGTGCAGTTATGCAAGTTGTAAAGTATTTTAACTCATTTAAGTGAGTTAAACTCAGTTGTGCTAGTTGTAACTGAAGATACACTAGGGAGAGATCACGTGAATTAATTATTAATTAATTCAGAATCATTGGTCTCACATGCAACTGAAGATTTACTATTATTAACTGCATGCATGTCAGATCTAGTGGAGACTGAGTTGAGTTCTAGGTGAAAGGGAAGTAAACTATCAGTTGTGACATTATCCGGTTGCACACATGCAACCACACACACATTGGATGTGCCCATGAGGATTGTGAAATTAAGGCAACCAGGATTGCACTCATTTAAGGATTTCTATCATCTGGTATTGTGCAATGGAGGCAGGTTTTCTGGAGACAATAAATTGGCTAAGGAACTTGCTAATTTTTGTATGATAGTGTGAGACAGTTATCTCATGTACTAAGAGCTATTGGGCTAGAGCTTTGTATGTAATTGTTTCATGATCCATGATATAATACATAATAGAAGATAGTGGGTTTTTAGCTATAAACTTTCCCCGGTAAACTATCTGTGTTATGTGTGATTCAAATTTCTTCATGATATTGTGATTGGTGATTGTGTTTAAATTCCGCAAATATTTGTAGAAGTGATTATGTATTTAACAATAGCATATTGTTAGATCAGGAGAATCCAGGATATACATGCATTTTGTATTAAATTTCTACAAGGTCTGCTCAATCAATGGTGCAGCCTCGACAAGCTCAGATACATGATGATCATCACGTGCCTGCTGATCTAGTACTGGTGCCTCGTGTTGATTAGGATCAACTATCGGCTGCTCATCGTGATGACTCGACATGGTCGATGGTCCAGCCTGCTCATGATCATGAGTACTACTTGATTTTGCAGGTTGTTGACTCGACGTGGCCAATGGTACAACCTGCTCTCCATCATGACTGTTGGTTGATGTTGTAGGTTGGTCATCTACCGCGGCGCGAGGTGATCGATGATCACTCCCCTAATCGTGATCATTAGATCATGTGTCACTACTCGTGGAATGTCAACATGTTGCATCTCAACCACACCTATAATGTCGAAGGGCCCTCCTCAACCACGTAACTAAGTTCGTAACTCCTACGACATGCCACATCAGGTTGTACATGTCACACAGCATGCCTCTCCACATATGTGCCAGCCTACCATCGACCTGTATATCTCTCATAGTGGTGGGCCTGACTCGCGCCTCAACAAAAAATGCACAGACTTGGTCGCCCAACTCCATCCTCAATCTACTATCAAGCCTACTCCTAGAAAAATACGGTACCGATGCACCAGTAGGAGCAGGTCTGTCTGCACCAGCCTCACGATCCTAGGCATCTACTATATCCTGATCGTCATCAGGATCCACACCTGGATAATTTGGTGGCACTACATCTAATCGCCATCAAAAGAACCAATGTCTGCAAAATATATATAAGTACACAACAATAATTAGACAATTTCATTAAACAGTTTAATAAAAACAAGTTAAATAACATGTTAGAATAAATTTAAATAAAACAATAATATTACCTCTATCATCCGGCGGCTCATCATCTATGAAGAGGATGTTGGCACAACCTCGCCAATCCAAACCAACATAAGGACATGGGACCATAACGAAGGGATGGTCACAAACACTGGCTAGGACCTCCAGTGCATCATGCGATATCCTCGCGGAAAACTCAATCTCGCCCCTCTTGGGCATCATTTGTCCCCACATGTGCATTCGTACATGCAGCATCGGCCTACGAGGCTGTCGAACAAAAGTAGGCCTCATCTCTGGAAACCTCTCAAAAAATAAACAAAATAGCTCTAAATCAAAATGGAATTTGACCCTCCCTTATGCATGAGCACGACATCTATCTAAAGTTGTACAAAACTGTCACAAAAAATGGCAAACCACCTAACAAGTCATGGCTCCTATACTAAAGAATCAACATAATATAGAAGTGGGAAACTAATTCGTTGTATGTCATTGGTGTTGTGTGAAATGGTCAAAATTAGAAGTGAGAGGAACCTCACCTCCTCACTACCAAGTGAAGCAATACGTAAATGACCTCTAGAGACCTGAAAATTTGAAGGAGACAGTATATCCGTGCTAATGTATCTCTGGGAGTAAACCAACTGAATCCCTGCTGCATAGCCAACTGGAACCTCTGGGAATGAGGTAAAATCCACCCCTCTCCTCGATAGGCTAGTAATGAAATATATTTCCTCCTTACTGGGTGCGTACCATTGGTTAGGACCAACCTGGAAAGCCTGTAGGTGGGCATTCCACCTGCGGATAAATGTCGCAAAAACACACCATGGCCCTTTAGGGATGTAGCCTCCTGATAGAACTTGAGGAGGCATACCTGCCTTAGGAGCCCCTAGGTAGCTGTTGTAATAGGGCGAGGGTATGCATTTCTCTCCCTCTATCGTGCCTCCCATAGGCAAACCATGTTATACTTGTCCGCCTGTTGTTGTTGTTGTTCCCTCTCTTATCTCCTTTCACGTCGTTCAATGATTGACATATTAAATACAATTTTTTTATTAAATGAGACTTGTATTTAGGAATATACATATATAAAAAAATTTGAAAAAAAAATAAAAACAGTTGGTGCACCACAAAAAATAGGCATGCACTGGTAACGGTGCGTCTTTTGTTTGTTGCGCACTGGAGGCGATGCACCAGAAAAATTGTAGAGCACCAGAAACGGTGCAACTGAAAATTTTCAGCGCATCGCTCTCCTGGAATTGTTCCAAAGTCAACGGTGTGGTGGTATAACAAATCGTACCATTGACCATGGACCAGTGTCTGGAGGGCAGTGTGCTGACCAAACTATACGCCCCGGGGCGTATAGTTTGGTCAGTGCATCGCCCTCCTAACATCACTACATAGTAAACGGTGTGGTATTTTACCAGGCCACACTGTTGACCATGTCGAATTGTCGGAATGTGGTGCGCTGACAAAATTACCTGCCCTGGGGCGGATATTTCCGTCAATGCACCGCATTCTCGCTATTCAACAAGGTCAATCGTGTGGCCGGGTAACCGACCGCACTGCACTTTTTTTAAATTTTAAAAAATCACGGTGCGCCTTTTGGTACTACCCTGGAACTAGTGCAGATACCATTAGCACTGATGGCGGTGTGGCCTGTAAATTTATAGGCAACACCACGAACCGGTGCGAGCCGAACGGCTCAAGCGCACCGCACGAGAAAAAAAAATTAAATAAGGGGAATTTTAAGCTAATTTACAAAAATAATCTGCTAAAAGGTTTAATTATGGAAAAACAAGGAAAATACCTGTACATTTGGTCGTTGAGGAGGCATATTGGCTGTAGAATTTTCAAAACTAAATTTCCCCACCGTTTTGCAAAATTCAAAATGAAGATGGTGGGCAATGGACAGTCGTAGTGTGTGCAATTGGAGCACCGATGGTAGGGCGCCTCACACAAGGTAAAGTTGCACCAGTGCTTGAGAGCTCTGGAGCACTGAAAAGTGAAAAATACGGATTTTTTGCTGTAATTTTTTTTTTATTTAACCATGTTCTGGTCTGCGGGTTTTATAGGTGTACCGGTGTGGTATGTTAAGACTGCACTGGGTTGTTTCAGTTTTGGCGCGAGGTTTTTGGACGCACCGGTGCGGAATCTTTGTAAAGCACCGGTGCGCTACAGTAATAATATGCACCAAACGGGTTTGTACAGAGCGCGCGGTGTCCTGGTGTGCCAATGTTTTATGCACACCGGTGCTTTCTCTTGTTAAATGCGTCGGTGCGGTTTAGGATGATAGGCGCACCGGAAGAAAAAACATACAGGAAAAAACCTCCACCCGCCAACCTCCTCTAGTAACCTCCGCTACAAACGGATTTCTGGGGTATTTTTATAAGGGGTTTCTTAAAAACATCCACTAGAGGGTATTTTCCTTGTAGTGCTTGCTAGTGAACTTTTGACATTTTTCACATGCCCTCACCTCAGCATATACATCAGCAAACAAGCTAGGCCAAAAATAGTCAGCTCTCAATATTTTGTATGCAGTAGTTCTCCAATAGTGATTTCCTCCACACACACTACTATGCATATCAAAGATAACTTTCTTGGACTCATCTGGCTCAATGCATCTCAACAAAACTTTTGTAGGATCTTTCCAATATAAAAATTTATTTTTTAATGAAAAATTTGACAGTTTTTGTCTTTAAATATCTTACTCTGCTTTTATCATAATTTGGAGGAGGTTTAAAATGCTACAGAAAATAGATGATTTCCTTATACCAGCTGCATTCAGAAAGCTTTACATCCACTACCATGTTGTCAATAGGTTCAGAAATCTTTCCTTCAAAGTTGTCATCCATGAAATTCAAGCCCAAAACTTTACAATTTTCTTCAACTATTAGTTTGGCTAATCCTTGACCTTTGATTAGTTTATGAGGCTTTATCTCTAAATCAAACTCAAAAAATTTATTCACCCACTTACTTATTTTTCCATCAATATCGGGTTGAACTAATATCTCTCTAACAGCAGATGAAGGAACATAAGCAATAACTTGAGCATGCATAATATAAACTCTAAAAGCTTTCACAGCTTTCACTAATGCATAGGCATGGTTTTCCAACATGTCATACTTCAATTCTGCATCTCTAAGAGCTCTGCTAAAAATGCTATAGGAGTTTCCTTATTTTCTAAATATTTTTGTAAAAAAATAGCAACAATAGTATCTTGTGAGGCAAATGAGAAGATCAAGAAAGGATTTGAGTATTAAAGGCTTACCAGTTGAGGTGCTTCAATGATAGCTTTTTTTATCATCTCAAATGAATTTCTGGATTCAATGGTCCACCTGACTTCTTTTTCCTTCTTCAACATGCAAGTAATATGCTTCACCACTTCAGAAAAATTTGGAATGAACCTTCTTAAGAAATTGATCTTACCAAGGAAAGATTGAACCTCTTTCTTGGATCTTGGAAGTGTTAAATCCTGAATTGCAATCACTCTTTTAGGATCAATTTTCACTCTATCTTTAGAAACTATGTGACCCAACATATTACCTTCCTTTAGAGCAAAATGAGACTTATTTGGATTCAATGATTTACATATTTTTTTCATTTAACAAATACTTGTCTCAAGTGTTGAAGGTGTTCTTGATCTAAAGTTGAATAAACAGTAATATCATCTAAATAAATGACCAAGGATTTGTCCTTTTCTCCAATGAATGCAAATTCCATAGCACGCTGAAAAGTAGCTCCGGAATTCATAAGCCTAAATGGCATCTTTGCATACACGAATGTTCCCCAAGGAGTAGTGAATGTTGTCTTCTCTCTATCTTCCGGCCAAGCTGAAACTTGATTGTACCCGGAGAACCCATCTAACATGGAAATTATGTCTGAACCAGCTAACCTTTGAAGAATATGCTCCATATTTGTCAAAGGATAGTTATCTTTCTTGGAGCACTTGTTAAGCTTTCTGAAATCTACACATAATCTAACTTCACCACTCTTCTTCTTTACTGGAACTAGATTAGAAACCCAATCTGACTATCTTAATGGAATGATGATTTTAGCATCCAAAAGTTTTTTAAGTTCCTTCTCCATCACTCGTAACAATAGTGGATTGATTTTCCTTAATTTCTGTCGAAATGGCTTAGTACCATATTTCAATGGTATCCTATGCTCAATGATAGTTGTATCATATGTCTTAAGATCTTCATATCTCCAGGAAAAAACATCAAAAAATTCACAAAACAGCTTGTGGTATTCAGCCTTTATTTATTCTGATAAAAATTTTGATAACTTCACATACCTTGGTTCTTTTTCTGTGCCCAAATTAAAATATTCCAATTCAACTTCTATTTCATCTAACTTTGGTTTGACTGAGACATCATTGTTATCAAAGAGCTTCTCAAGTGGGATTAACCCCTTGAGAATATGATTGGTAGGCAGCTGAATGATAGGCTGATCAGCAATCTATTTTTGCATATTTTTGGTGTCTTGCAAATCAGCATTATCCTTCATGAAATCTTCATCCTGATCAATGTTTAGGACAACAAACTCTTCAGCAGCTTCAATGAATATTCTAATCTCCTGATCATCTTCAAAAAAATTCCAATTCTTGACATTATCAGGAATGCTAGGTCTAAACCTAACTTCCACTTCATATTTCATTTTCATAGGTATTGGAATCTTGAATGAGTTTGTTGAAATAGAAAGTGAGTCAACCAAAATTTTACTCTCTTGGAACAAAATAAATGTTAAAAGCCATGAATGAGTCTTCTACAATTCTCCATACTAAATTCTAGTAATCTCTGAGTCTGGGATGCTTCGTTTGATAAACATTTTTTATTTGCGGAATAATTAGTTCAGCATCTCCATAAACATAAATTTCTGAAATATTCATTTCCTTGTTGTTTTTAAACCAATCAGCAGAGCTTCATACTCAGCCACATTGTTAGTTGTTTCAAATTCAAGTTTGAAAGAAAAAGTAGAGCTCTCTTTCAAAGGAGAAATGAGAACTATCCATGCACCAGCTCCTTCTTTAGAACATGAACCATCAAATTACATTTACCATAGCTAGGAACCTTCATGACTGATCTATTTTTCAGAAGACTTTAAAATCTAAAAATTTTCTACAGATAGGACAGCATTATCCATTTGTAAAATACTTGAACCAACATCATTTTTTCTAGCATAAATTCGATGATTAGTGGGGTCTTTGATGTCACTAATGATATATGCCAGTTGAGTTTCTCTATAAATATTATTTGTTATCCTCCAAAAATAGGGACAGTAGCATAAGTGAGATCCATTTGCAAGGTTCCTCCCAACCTTCTAATCCACAACCTAAAAAGTAACATGCCAAACCTAGGAGGGATGTCAGCTACAACAATATCCATCACCATCCCTCTCATGGGTAACTAAAAAAGACTTATTGAAAGGTCTTTGATGACACCAAGGCATTGAACTTTCCAGGAATCAGAGTAGAGATCTTGGTACTCTCTAGTTACCTCAAGACCTAGTTCATCCATGACTACCTTGGGCATTAAATTATGTGAGGCTCCGGAATCCATTAGACAAATATGCAAGATATTATCATGAATATTCAGAGATAGATAGAAAGGAGGGGTAGATTCATCTTTGTCTTCTACCAATAGACCTAAAATAACAGTGGGCTTGTCATCTTGAAGGTTAAAAAAATCATAAGCTACTTCAGTAGGTGGAGGTTGAAGAGATTTCATAAAAGCCTTTTTGAAATCATCATTTTTCATGAACTCTATAAGAGGAACGGGAATCTTTATCTTTTGTATTTCATTCTCAAACTTGAAAACAAGGGGCAGTTTGTGAGCAATTTTTACCTCAAGTGAAGGAGAATTAACTGCTACTAGAAATTCTGGTAATTTATGTTCAGCAACTTGCTTTCCTATTGGAATTTTGACTGTGTCCTTATTCTTCTTGGGCTGTGCAACAGGCTTTGGATTATCATAAATCTTCTTTGATATGAGATTATATATGCTTTGATTATAGGCTACAATCATGGAATGATCATGAACCACTTCATTATTCTGAGTATGTGACATGAAATCCTCATACTCTTCTTGTGTAAGATGAATCAACCCTTCTTTGTCTCTCAGAGAATTGATATCAGCAAATTTTTCCAACCTTTAAGATTCATCTTCATCTTCAAATATAGCATTCTACAAACAAAGCTAAACTTTTTTATCATCAACATCTCTCCTCTCTCACTGCAAAATTTGAGGAACATTAGGTCTTCTAAATTGTTGCCTATTAGGTTGATCAAATGAAACATTTCTAGTAGTAGCTGGTCTTGCTTCCATCTTGAGCTTGGACGTCTCAGTAGTCAATGACTTGACCATCTTGTTCAGCTCATCTAACTTAAGATCTATGTCTGAAGTTCCTGAAGTAGAAACTTGAGATTTTTTCTTTCTTTTTTCTTTGTCAATCTCTCCTTTGAGCCTATCAGCTGCTAACACATTAGATTCTACCTCCAATGCATTATTCTGCATTTGTATTAGTGTTGTAGATCTTCTTTCTCTCAATAATAAACAAAAATCAGGATCAAAGGCACCATCATAAGTGATTTTGGCTAAAGCTTCATTAGGCTCGATTTTAGTAGGTATTTTGCTATACATCTTATTGAATCTCTTAGAAAAATCAGAAACTGGTTCTCCTTATTTTCTTTTTATTGCACTAATTTCAATGATATAATACAGAAAATCTTTCATATCACCCCATTTCCTTAAAAATGTATCATCTAGTGTTTGAATTCCAGTGATGCTATCGATTGTCAAATATTTGAACCATTTTCTAACATTACCCTCAAGACTTTGAACAAAAACTCTCACCCAGACATCTTCATGCTCAATATTCATATTGTCAGCATAGGCATAAAAATCAGCAAGGTGTTCTTCAACTGTTACCTCTACCTCACCACTAAACTTAGGCATGTACTTGAGATAATCTCCTGCAAGTAAGGCATTCATAGGTTGAGGTAAAACCAAAGGGGCATACCTTGCAGCAAAAATTGCATCCATACGGTTAGGGGGTGGGTTTGGACCTGCCATGGTGTGAGTTGTTGGGATTTGTGGAACAACAATAAGTGGATTGTGACCAACATATGATGAAGCACCAACTTGTGATGTGGAGACTGTTTGTTAGTTGGAAAACAAAGGAGGTACAGGATTCTCTACAAAATTAGGGGATAAAGTGATTTGAATATGGGCAAACTTGTTATTTCTATGCAAGCTCCCTCGTCAGTGTTAAAAATGTGTTTAAGGATCGGCTCAATTAACCATTTGTGAAGGGGTTCATATTGTGTGTAGTTTCATGTGTCTTTGATGATCAAATTATGAGTTAATTACCATTTTAAAACTCATATACAACAAATAAAATGCAAAAATATAACTCACAACAATCACATAACATAATGGATGATGATGGAGTTCACCCCTCCTGGGCTACATCTCCATGGACCTGCTTTAACTAGTTAGGCCCTCTTGGGATTATAAGTCAAATGTCTGAATACAAGCATATGTGATGCTCCAATGGATTTTCTAATTATTCCATTGGCTTCAGAAGACATGAAAACCCCAAAAATGACTATTCAATCTCTGAATTTCATTACCAGCTCCTCTAGGCTTGACCTCCAACACCGGTGGCCATGGGCTTGTTTAATATACAAAGTGACAAAATCACCTTCATATGTGCTCCAATGCCTCTATAAAATGTACCACTATGTTTAAAGCGTCAAATACATCAAAAATTGACTATTCACTCACTGAAATTGGTCGTCAGCTGATCTGGGCATGGCCTTCCCTCTTGGTGGCCCTAGGCTTCAAAATTATTTAGCATGCCAAAAACACCTGTAGATGAGCTCCATGGCCTCTGCAAGCTATTTCGATGGATTCAGAGCATTCCAATCTACTAAGAATGACTATCCTTGAGCAAACATTGGTCGAAAATTGACCAAGATAGGCCTCATTAAAGTTTTCCCTAGATTCTGCCTCTAAATCTAAAAAACTGTCAGTTAGCTCCACCAAATCTGGAAGTGGCGCCGGATTTGGAGATATTGCCAAAAACCCTACCAAATTAAAACTGAAGTTAATTAATGATAACTACAGATTAACTGTGCATTAAGTGCGCATTAATCCGCACTTAACTAAGTGCTTAAAAATGGGTCGCATGGTAAGGTTCCATGAAGAGGAGTGTTGGCCCCCTCTGCTCCTCCATCGGATTTTGCAACAATGTTTAAATATAATTTTGCAACCTTTTGTTTCAAGTTCTATGGTTGTGGTTTATTGGAAATGGGTGGTAGTGCTAGGGGGAAGGTCCCGGGGTTGAACCCCTTCACACACAATTTTGCAACGCAAATAAACTTCGCAATTTAATACATATGCCATACCTTATTATACGCTCCACCAATATATATTAAACCATACCATACGTTTATTATATATATATATAAAAAAAAAACCATACCTCCACCATTGTAAATCCGCTCACCATAAAATTCGTTAATCATAATGTTTGACATTTCGAACAATAGTTTCAAATATATGCCAACGTAATAACATTTGAATTTTGCGTTTATATATATATGTATGTGGAATTAAAAAGTAATAATATTTATATATATAAATATATTAATATAATATATGATTTTTTAAAACCATGTAAAATATTAATTATATATATAATATATTAATCTCACTTTAATATATTAAAAAAAAAAATATTCCCACATAAAAATTATGAACCCATATTCAACCTTGGAGGACATTGGGCAATTTTTACCTTCACAAACCAAACTGGCGAATCCAAATGTGCCACTTGTCACAGTGTCATTGGACTAAAACTGAAGAATATTCTTTGCATGCTGACTAGACTGCCATGTCATCAGTTGTACCTGTTTTGCAATATTTTTTTTTAATTTATTTGTTTTGAATGGTGATCAGCAAACCATAACTCCTTCATCCGAACTCAGTTTTCAACGGAACGAGTTGCGTTGGATTCCTTGCGACGAGCCGATCGTTGTGGTTCTAGTTTGGTGAAATTTTGAGCACTTTCATTTTTGAGCTAATTTTTTCCCTGATCTAGAATCTGATCATAAAGTTCGCAGGACTTCTTTAGGGACAACCTTTGAGAAAACGGTAGTAGACGCAAAAAACTTTTGTTTAATTTTTTTCTTGATTAGCTTTTCAGGATCAGAAACTGGGATTCTCAAAGGGGAATATGGGTTAGCCCTAGTTTTAGTCCTTCTAGGATCCAAAACTTCAACAATGAGGTCGCCAAGTGTAAAGCAGTCTAAAAAGACAACTGGAACTGTACACCTCAGAACCAGACTTACAAATTTGCCATTCACCCAGGGATAAACTTCAATTCGCCTCCCCGGCAATGGCACCAAACGCACAAGGAGTCACTCCTTGATTGCATAAGGAGTAAGCCTTACACATCATAGTTCATTTCAAATTTTAAAAGGGGTTGTTTGAGTGGTGGGATGGTTTCTTAGCGATTTTGAAATAATTTTATGTTCTTTAAGACTTTCATGCATTTGGAAAGTATATATTTTGTGGGTAAAATGTAGTATAGGGAGCAGAGTTTAACTAATGGAAGAAGATGGATAGCTGGTACCTATTCCAAGAAATATTCCTATCCTAAATCAGTCACACATCTATGATGATGACTCTTTACACAAACTTTGTTTATGCAAAGCAAACAACATTTAGAAAATAGATTGCATGTATAAATTATTCCACAAATCCTTTATGAAATCTTCACTGACATGTTCTATAACACACATAACTTGCAGAAAACTGAAAGCAGATAATCTATTGTTAAATCCTTTAACAACTTATCACTCACACCTTACTAGTTGTTGAAATTCACATTTTAGAATAAATTAACAATAAAAAGAGGCACACCACACATTAGATGTTCCTTAAGTCACAAAATCCTCCAGCATAAAGGAAAAAGGCTTTTTATTATATTCAAACTTCAGTTAGACCAATATCCAACCCGGAAATGATATTTACAAGTGGTATATAAAGTAAGAGAGGCACCAACTCCATCTCTTCTAAATGGAAGGAAACATTAATTCTAACATTACATAGGTGTCAAAAGACATTACAGGCTTATCCCATCAAAATCTAACAGAGAGGACAGATGGAGAAGAAAGAAGAGAAGAAATCTAGGCTAAAATGTTGAGTGTGTTGTTATGCTGCCCCTTTTTATATAGATTTATCTCCTTGTGTCTTGGGGCTTTAATAACCATGTAGATCCATTTAATAATACCTCCAACAACATCATAACCACCTTTTACCATCACTTAATATATCCATTTAGTTATGGGTTCTTATCCATGCTTAACTAACTCGGAAAAATTTGCTGACAGGTGTCAAAATTCAGTTATAAAACAGGTGCTACCGGAAATTCCAGTAAAAACCTGTAACTTAGCAAAATCTGGAATGCTACCGGAAATTCCGGTAGCAGCCTATTTCTTTTTCCAAAATACACAAAAAAATGTTGAAAATTTTGTGCTGACTTATATTCCTTGACATCTAAGTTGTTGTTCAAAATTGTAACTGATAAAAAAAAAGGTACTTGTATCAAAAAACCTTTTTACCTTCCCTCTATGTGTGCTCCAGCTTCAGCAAGCTTATCCAAGTCTGTTTTGCTGCCAGCAGCTGATCTGGATCTGGTTTCTCTTGTAGATGCTTCCTTGACAGGGGCTTTGTTCTCCTTAGAACCCTTTTGTGTTTCTATTAACTTTAAGGGCTTTGAGTATTGTTTTGAAGGGGTTGTGTTATTGTTTTTCTTCATGGATTTTTCTGTTTTTGAATATTCATATTTACCTTCAATATCAATAACCTATGTCATTAGGGTTGGATTATGTAGAGTCTTGGACTTAAGCCTAAACTTGTTGTTGTCTCTGGTATGCCTCTTTCTGGTACCAATAACAGGTTTGGCTTCTTCCTTTTTCTTCTTACCGTTGATGTCATATCCAACATCCTTAAGGAGTTTTTCATATGATGGTGTAGGTCGATACACTTTCTGCACTTTTGTTGAATATGTGCTTCCAGAATTTCTGGTAGCACCTGCGCTTTTGATTTGCAGTTGTAGACCTTCCTCTTCTCGCTCTAGTATAGACATTACAAAAGGGAGGAACAGGGGGCACTATTTTCATAGATTTGGGTTTACTTGTTGAGGAACTCTCTGCTTTTTCCAACCTTCTTTCAGACTTGACTGCAGAAACATCTCTTTTTTTCCCTTGACCTTCTTATGAATGTTTTCTTTTTTGGCATTTCTCTTTGTTATTATTTTTGAAGACTAAGGTTTTGATTGTGAAATTGGAGGTGTAGGTGTAGGTTGGCCTGCCCTGTAGAATAAAAAGTGGTCCCAATTTTAGTCTCTCTTCCCCAACTCTTCTTCAACTAGAACTTTGATTAAATCTTGATGGTATAAGATATACTCAGAAACATCAGTGTGAGTCTAAACCCTTGCTGACATCTTTGTCAAGATTTTCAACAAGAAAAATGGCAGATTTAATGTCTTCATCCCTGCAATATGAAAAAGAAACCTCATGTGATAGAGGAACACAACCGTATACGTCCTTTCACAAGTAAGGTATATCTTGATAAGCTTGATAGCTTCTACCCATTCATTCTTATAAAGATAGCTATTTGGAATGCCTTTTGCCCAATTCGGATCTCCATGAGCATCTTTGAGATCTCCTCCTGTAATAACCTGACCTTTGAACCACCTTTCTCCTTCTTGGGGAAGGTTAAAGGCTTCAGCAATGGATTTTTCATAAACCTACAAAGTAAGGACATAAATTGTAGCTTCATGTCCATTAAAAGAGTTAGAAAAATCTTGGGCTACTCCTCAGTAAGAGCTCCCTAACCTGGTGCATAGTGAATACCACCCTATTACGCAGGTAAATCCTCTCTGCGGACAGAGATGATACCTCTAGCCCTAGAGTGGGTCTAGTAACAAAGGGACAAGCTAGAGTGAAGGTTCCTAACTAATGAATGAAAAAGACGAGGTAGGTAAACTTACCTGGAGTCCAATACTGTTGTCATGGTTGTCTTTGTGGTAGCCTCTCGATTCCTGTCTCGACGAGTCACAATCCTTCCGCAACGATGCTTGGATACCTGCACAAAGATCAGCAAACAAAAGCAGCATACGAAACAATGATCTCATTCATAATTACTAACTAGTCAAGGTGGGTTAATCATATTGAATCAAACAAAACACATTAACACAAGATGGGAACCAGACAATATTCATGTATATGCATTAATAGAAGAAAGAGTTACAATTGAAGCCTTGACATCGCAGCCTCCTTCAGTGGGGTTCAGTCGAGGCACGTCTCGATGGATCTTTAGGGAATTTGGACAGGATGAAGACACAATTCTAAGCTCTCTCAATGAGGATCTCTTCTATTCTATATTTTCTAACCAAATGTACAGAAATCTCTTCAGTGTTTCAGCTACAATATATTCAGTTCAACTAGCACATCAATGGAAGATGGTTGTATTTATAGAGGGAGAGGAGGAGTTTGGGATCCCTACAATAGTGGAAGGGAGGCCTTCTCCCTTGGTAGGCTTCCCCAAAAGGTGGAAACAACAGGCCAAAGGAGGAAAGTCGTGGTTATTCAATCGAACCACTCCAGATGACTCACCCACGAAGCTTGTTATGATGGAAACTTCGCCTCTATTTTTAAAAAACATTCCATAAATAGGTTGGCGTGGGTAGCTAACTGGGACAGAGCACCAATGAGCACAGGGCCTAGTGTTAATTTCCCGATCGGCGCGAGGGCATAACGGTCTACTAGCGCCAAGGAAAAAATAAGTGTTTTTGATGGTTTCTTCAGGAATTTGTCAACAAAAGGAATGTTGTACTCATGGCAAGGGATGCAATGATGGTCTTTCCAAGGCATGGCACTTTATTTTGGTCACAGATATGAGCCTCCAATGTTCAGGATGGGGATTGCAGGGACAGTGACAAAATGTTGTGTAACAGGTGCCCCCTAAAGCATAAGGTCCGAGAGAGAGGAAGGGGTGAAATGCTTTACGAGAACGCGTTCGAACCAAACACCATTATTGGAAGACCTGAAATTACAAATACAACTGATATCTATGATACATGAACAGTGGCATGGGCACGCCATCCATAATAGAGTACATATATAAACTAAGATCCAAGGTATGGACATAGTGTAGAAATTAGCTGAATAAATCACTTATTCACTGAAGATTAACCTGGTCATATATCAATTTCGAATTGCATACATAACACATAACCTTCTTCTACAATTAATTGTCACATGTGGAAATAACAGAAGCAATCTCACATCAATTCAATCACACATTAACTCAGTATGTATGGGGAAAGCCTATAGCTGAAAACCCCGCAGCTATTGTGTATATTATAATGGAGAAATCAAGTAACCAAACAAGTACAATACTCCTCACAAGTACTCGGTACTCTCTCATGAAGTTACTCACAATCTGACTCAGTTTTGAACAAGTCTGAGGTTCAAAACTCCCCGCCAATTGCCTTGCCTCTATTGCGCAATCATGGCCTGTATATGAAGAGGTTCAAGGTTCGAATCCCCTTCCCTTGATTTCGTAATTGTCATGGACAATTCCTCCAAGTGTAATGCAAATCTCATGCAAAACAAATCTACCAACTGATAGCTTTACTCACCCTTTCATCTACCTCTTCCACTGGTCTCCACTGAACTGATCATGCACTGTAGTGAACTGAAGTGTTCTTGGGTTGACTAATGAGTTAAATATTTAGTAAATTAAATATTATTTAATTTACTCCACTCATATCTAGTTGATTAGTTAGTTAACTAATCCCAACTAGTTCAACTAAAACAAACAGAACACAACTCCACTATCTGTCCCGTTAACTCCTCCAAACCTCCTGCCACTGAAGTCTAACTGAAGCCAACCATGCAAGATGCCATCAAACCCTAGGAACCACGTGATTCCTTGTGTCAGTTGCATGAGCCACCTCCATGACTCAAACTGAAGTGCGCCAAGAGAGTAAACTGCTGTTTATAGTCAAAATATTATTAAGGGTAAATAATATTTGACTTCCATATTTTTAGGAGATCAGCCTAAAAATAGCCTGGGTCCTAAAAAATAGGGTCTCATCTATTTTTACCGACATGTCGCATCCATCAAGAATCTCCAAGTAGAATTCCCAAATTATGCTCCGTATGTCTAAAAATAGACATAGTCTAAAATAGACTTTGCGCCAGAATTTGCCTGCGGGCCCACTTAGTGAAGGCGACTTCATTTCACTAAGCTCCATCATCTTGCTGCATTTTCAACACTCCCTCTCAGCAAGATATGGATTATCTGCAACCCCTATCCTGCCTCTGTGGAATTCGAACTTGCTCCGGGTGAGCGCCTTCGTCAGGATGTCGGCATCCTGATCCTCCGTGGGAACATATGAAAGCATCATGATCCTCCGCTGAACACAATCTCTGATGTGATGGTACCTGATGTCGATATGTTTGGACCTATCATGAAAAAATGGATTAGCCGAGAGCTTGATGCAGCTCTGGTTATCACAGTAGATCATTGTAGGCTCCAAATGCAACCTGAACAAACCCGCGAGGATCTTCCTCATCCAAATAGCCTCACATGCAGCCAAGCTTGCTGCCATGTACTCGGCCTCTGCTGAACTGAGTGCCACGGATCTCTGCTTCCTGCTGTACCAGGAAACTGCTGTCGACCCAATGCCGAAAACTCCTCCAGAAGTGCTCTTCCGGTCTGTTGGGCTCCCTGCCCAATCTGCATCAGTGAAACCAGAAAGTTTCACTCCATCCTCCTGTCTGTACCATAGACCATATCCCGATGTGCCTCTGATATAGCGCAATACATGCTTGCCCGCCTTCCAACAGAGCTTGGTAGGCTTAACCATAGCTTGCGAAAGCTGGTTAACTGCATAGCATATATCGGGTCGAGTATTGACCAAATACATCAACGACCCCACCAACTGTCGATAGACAGTGGCATCCACTACCCCCTCCGAAGTAGCATCTCCCTTCCTCCAACCTCCAGGAAGAGGGGTATCAACAGGCTTGCAGCCTTGCATGTTGAACCTCTCCAGAATCTCCCGGGCATACTTGCCCTGAGAAACAAACAGTCCTCCACTGCGCTGCCAAATCTCCAATCCAGGAAATAATGAAGGATGCCCAGGTCCTTCATCTCAAACTCCCGTGCAAGATCCTCCTTGCATGAAAGTATCAACTGCTCGTCGCCAGTCAAAATCAGATCATCTACATACAGTACGATGATCAACAGCTTCCCCTCCACCACAATCTGGTACAGGTTTGGATCCGCCTCACTCTTGGAGAATCCAAGCCCGGTGAAGTAGCCGTCTATCCGAGTGTACCAAGCACGAGGTGCTTGCTTCAGCCCGTACAGTGCTCTCTTGAGTCGGCACACATGCGACTCACTGCTGAAGATCTCAAAACCTTCAGGCTGCTCTATGTACACCTCCTCCTCAATAACTCCATTGAGGAACGCAGTCTTCACATCCATCCGATGAATGTGCCACCCCATCTGCGCTGAGAGAGCAAGGATCGTCCGTATGGAAGAGTACCTTGCGACAGGTGCAAAAGTCTCCTCATAGTCAATCCCCTCGATCTGTGAGAAGCCACGGGCGACAAATCTCGCCTTGTACTTCTCCACACTCCCGTCAGCCGCCTGCTTCACCTTGTAGATCCATCGCAAACCTACAACTGATTTCCCAACCGGTCTTGGGACAATCTCCCATGCACTGTTCCTGATGATCGAATCATATTCTTCGATCATGGCATCAACCCATGCAGGTTCCTCCACAGCTTCCTCAAAAGAGGATGGCTCCGTCACAACACATTGACTCATAAGAGCCATGTATCCAGTGTACCGATCCGGTGACTGTCTCTGTCTGCGCTGTGCTGTAGGTGGTCCTACAACCTTCTCTGCATCTCGAGCCAGTCGCTCAGCTTCTGTAGTGCGCATGCACCCTCTGATGGTTGGCGCTGCCTGGGTGGTTTCTTCCACCTCCTGAACCTCCTCTTGTGGCTGATCCACATCCGGAAGCTCCTCCTTAGGAACTAACAGCTCCTCATCTGCATGCAAGTGTAGCTCCCTCTCAAGCGAACACTGCATGGCTTTCTCCTCCTGAAATTTTATATCCCGTCGCACAACAGTCTTGCGACTGTCTTGCACATACACCCGATAGTTGTGAGGTGTATCAGTGTACCCCACAAATATTCCAACTTCAGCAGTTGGATCCAGCTTCCTTCTTGCATCCTTCGTCACATGCATGTAGACAGGAGATCCGAAAATCCGTAAATGGGAAATATCAGGCCTCTTGCCAGAATAAGCCTCCTCTGGTGTACTCATGCCAAGAACCTTGTGAGGACAACGGTTCTGCACATACACTGCTGTATTGCATGCCTCAGCCCACAAGTGAAGGGGTAGGCCCCGATCATGCAACATCGCCCGTGCAGCACCCACGATCGTTCTGTTCTTCCGCTCAGCCACCCCGTTCTGCTGTGGGTTATGGGGTGCGATGAGCTCTCTCCGAATCCCTTCTGCACTGCAGAACTCCTTGAATTCAGCCGAGATGAATTCACCACCGTTATCACTCCTTAGAGAAATCACCTTCTTCCCCGAATCCTTCTCGACCAGTGCTTTAAACTCACAGAACTTCGCGAATGTATCGCTCCTCTTCTGCATGAAGAAGATCCAGCACTTTCGAGAGAAATCATCAACAAAGATCACATAATACTTGTGCTTTGCTGTCGAAGCAACTGAGAAAGGACCACACACGTCTATGTGAACTCTCTCAAGGATCATCGTGGCACGACTATCCTTCTCGTGAAAGGTGGCTTTCACATACTTCCCTAAAGTACACCCCTTGCACTGATCTGACTGCGCAAGAGTGCCCTTAGGAAGCCCAGTAGAAATCTGCTGCAAAATCTTCAAAGCTCCATGGTGAAGGTGGCCCAATCTCCTGTGCCACAGTTCGCCCTCATCATCCCGGCTCACCACTTCTCCCGCCTTGCATGCCATAGCTGCGCAGTCATCTACCTGCAACTGATAAAGGTTCCGAGTTCGAACCCCTATCTTCCGGGTCTCTCCAGTAGTCTTACTGCGTAGGAAGTATTTTCCTTCGCTGAAGACCACATCATACCCCTTATCCTCCAACATCGCTACTAAAATCAGGTTCTTCTTCAATCCAGGTACATGCATGACATCCTTTAATACAAAGGGTTTACCAGACTCCCTCTGAAAGGATACGGTACCGATACCAGTCGCACTGTATCTACTGTCATCGCCCATCTCGATGTGCATACCCAAATCCTTGTCCTCCAGATCTGAGAACAACTCCCGATCTCCCGTCATATGAAATGACGCACCGCTGTCCAAGAACCACACCGATCCCATCACACTTGAAACCAAGCATGCAATCCGTGAAAAGTCAAGCTCGAACTGTGAAGCCAAAGCTTCTCCATCTGCAGATCTTCCCGCTTGCTTGTTCTTCTTCTTCTTTGGACAATTGGTAGCATAATGTCCGTGATCATGGCAATGAAAACACTTCACTTTCGCCATATCCTGCTTCTTGCCCTTTGCACCAGAATGAGAGGTTTTCTTACCCTTCCCCTTCTTTGCTTTGGCAACCAAAGCGCAGTTTTCTTCATCAGCTCCCTTCGATGAAGATCCATCTCGAGTAGTCCTCCTTATCTCCTCCTGCATGAGATCCGCCCAAAGGCGCTCCCATCCCGGCAGCTTCTCCCGACCATTGACACTATCTTGATATGAGTGCCAAGCCTTCGGAAGACCAAGGAGAGCCAGGTCGACCATATCCTCTTCATCGACAGTAACTCCTACACTTCCCAGTTCATCTCTACATTGAGTGAACTTCGTGAGGTATTTAGCGATACTGTCGCCCTTCTCCATCTTGATGTTCCTGAGCTTGTCTTTGAGCGCCAGCTTCCTTTGGTCACTCTTACTCTGGAATAGATCCGTCAAAGCTTTCCACATTAAATGTGGAGTAGCCTTTCCATCTAGGCTGGATACAATATGATCCTTGACGCCCTCCAACAGGATCCTTCGACATTTCGCGATCTTCTTTTGCCATGCATCGACCAGAGCTGCATCAGTGGGTTTTGGGACATCCGCATCCACGAACTCCTTCAGACCATTATCTTCTAACACTGCTTCCATTCGATCCTTCCATGCAATATAGTTCGAACTGCCTTCAAGAGCATATTCGAGTCGCAAACCATTGAAAGAAGACATCTTTCAACACCGGCACCAAGAAGAACAACCTTCTGCAAAATTCGAATTCCAACCTCAAAGCTCTATCGCTTCCGATCTATACTTGAAAACAAATTATTTCCAAATCAGAGATTGACTGCAAAGGGCATTCACCATATCTTTCACCTTACAAAGAAGGATGAATATTCCGGAGGCTACCTGGCCCGCATGCAGACTCTGTCCGAGGAAATAAGTTTGCAATCACCGTAATAGATCTCGACAATTAATCTTCCTCTGATACCATGTAGAAATTAGCTGAATAAATCACTTATTCACTGAAGATTAACCTGGTCATATATCAATTTCGAATTGCATACATAACACATAACCTTCTTCTACAATTAATTGTCACATGCGGAAATAACAGAAGTAATCTCACATCAATTCAATCACACATTAACTCAGTATGTATGGGGAAAGCCTATAGCTGAAAACCCCGCAGCTATTGTGTATATTATAATGGAGAAATCAAGTAACCAAACAAGTACAATACTCCTCACAAGTACTCAGTACTCTCTCATGAAGTTACTCACAATCTGACTCAGTTTTGAACAAGTCCGAGGTTCAAAACTCCCCGCCAATTGCCTTGCCTCTATTGCGCAATCATGGCCTGTATATGAAGAGGTTCAAGGTTCGAATCCCCTTCCCTTGATTGCGTAATTGTCATGGACAATTCCTCCAAGTGTAATGCAAATCTCATGCAAAACAAATCTACCAACTGATAGCTCTACTCACCCTTTCATCTACCTCTTCCACTGGTCTCCACTGAACTGATCATGCACTGTAGTGAACTGAAGTGTTCTTGAGTTGACTAATGAGTTAATATTTAGTAAATTAAATATTATTTAATTTACTCCACTCATATCTAGTTGATTAGTTAGTTAACTAATCCCAATTAGTTCAACTAAAACAAACAGAACACAACTCCACTACTTGTCCCGTTAACTCCTCCAAAACTCCTGCCACTGAAGTCTAACTGAAGCCAACCATGCAAGATGCCATCAAACCCTAGGAACCACGTGATTCCTTATGTCAGTTGCATGAGCCACCTCCATGACTCAAACTGAAGTGCGCCAAGAGAGTAAACTGCTGTTTATAGTCAAAATATTATTAATGGTAAATAATATTTGACTTCCATATTTTTAGGAGATCAGTCTAAAAATAGCCTGGGTCCTAAAAAATAGGGTCTCATCTATTTTTACCGACATGTCGCATCCATCAAGAATCTCCAAGTAGAATTCCCCAATTATGCTCCGTATGTCTAAAAATAGACATAGTCTAAAAATAGACTTTGCGCCAGAATTTGCCTGCGGGCCCACTTAGTGAAGGCGACTTCATTTCACTAAGCTCCATCATCTTGCTGCATTCTCAACACTAGTCATCCAGCAGTAAGGATCAACAAATAGACTCAGGTATGGTCGCAACCATCCAATCAAAATAGTCATGCAATAAGTCATGATAAACCATAATATCCCGTAACCTGGATCTTATCAGACAAAACACAGGTTCTTTCCCTCCATCTCGACCCGAACAAGTCAAATTCAAGCATGCGAATATGTTAGTTGAAGTCGAACATGCAAGAAAATCACCTGATTACCAGCTAATGATGAAACTTGTTAACAGGCATGAGAGAAACTACCAATAATGACAATGGCTCTCAAGGTACAATAGGTACAATCCACATAATGTGAACCGTTATCTGGCATTGAACACCCGCAGAATCACTCAATCGAAGGCCAATGATGTGGACCTATCGTCAAATGCAAAGAACCTTCCATTGAGGCATGCAGGCTCCAAGGTACCGGTAGGGAGTCTCTACACCAACTTCCTGGATAATGAGCTGAAGTCGAAAAGAAGTGACCCAGTCGAAGTAGGGCCATAATGTTTCCCACATCATCGACACAAGACAGAGGAACATAATGATAATGAATCAGGACTAACAGAGAATCAGAGGGAGGTTGAAAACTGCAGAGGCAAAAATTCTCTTGAACATATCAGCGACACGACTATGGATATTTAACATCAAGGGATTTGAGGTCATGATGACATGGCGAAGAGAAAATGAGAAGTCAAAACAGATTACCCAAACCCATGGAGGCAAAAATGACGAAATGAGATGTCCCCAACCTGACACGAATGCAGATGAGTGTCATGTTCAAGAGCGACATACTGCCAACACAACTAAAGACTGGTTCAATTTTCCCCCACTATTTCTAGCAAGTACCCCAATTATTTTTTTAAACAAGCTTGAAGGGGATAGCATATTCTTGTTCTGTAATTTTGTCCTTCGGACAAATCCACCCTAGTACATTTTACGAGCCCTAGGAAGGAGGAACTCGATGAACATCATGGTGATGATGTACGATGTCATCAGAGTTTAGCGAGTCTGACAAAGGAAGAACTCGTCATATTTTCATGTTTAAAGAGTTTGAAAAGAAGCGAAAAAGAAAACTCCAGCATGTCCCTTTTCGTAAATAGTCTCTCAGATCCGAAAAGGTAGAAAACGATATCTAAAAGAATCTCTTAGTCCCGATAGGCTAAGGTATTCCTTTTTCATAAATAATCCATCCCAGCCCGAAAAAGGGATAAACGTATACTGGGTAGATATCGTTTCGTAGCTATTTAATGAGTTCAAAACGACAAGAGTCTTGGAAATATTTTCAGTTTTAGAGAGTCAGAAAAGAGCTAAAAGATGACTCTAGTAGTGACTTTTTCATGTTTTTAACAAGTCCGAAAAAGTATAAAATACAACTCATTACTTCATCATTATCGCATTAAAGACCTGTCGCTGCACAAAAAGCAAACATAAAACCCATTTCTCGAAATAACATAATGTAATAATCAAAAAACATGTCTTAAAACCTAATTAGGGTTCTGAAAAGTTATAAAATGCCAAAAATGGTAAAAAGCAATTACTTTTCACTTTTACCTCTTGTGGAGCAATAATTACTCATTTTGTACTATTATTTTGCGGCGATGACAGCGGACAATCTAGCAAACCAATCTCGAATCCGTCAGTTCCAGGTAAGAGCCGAAATCCTTCCCCACATTCTAGGTCTTCTTTCATTACCTGCAACTTTCAATTTTGATTTTTGAGGGAGAAATTGTGAAACCTAGGGCATAGCGGTTGGCATGATTTTCGAGCACGGACTCACGCCAATCGCCCAATTTTTTGAACTGGGGCATGCTCATTGGCGCGATTGTTTCTAAAATAGTCATGCCAACCGTGCAGACCTTTTAAAACTTACAATGCAAGTAAGCAAGCCTAAATTCCACAAATATTAGCTTTTTATTTGGCTAATAATTTCCATATGAACATGTTTGCAGGTGTAAAGTGTTGAGAATGCAGCAAGATGATGGAGCTTAGTGAAATGAAGTCGCCTTCACTAAGTGGGCCCGCAGGCAAATTCTGGCGCAAAGTCTATTTTTAGACTATGTCTATTTTTAGACATACGGAGCATAATTTGGGAATTCTACTTGGAGATTCTTGATGGATGCGACATGTCGGTAAAAATAGATGAGACCCTATTTTTAGGACCCAGGCTATTTTTAGACTGTATCTCCTAAAAATATGGAAGTCAAATATTATTTACCCTTAATAATATTTTGACTATAAACATCAGTTTACTCTCTTGCAGCACTTCAGTTTGAGTCATGGAGGTGACTCATGCAAATGACAGAAGGAATCACATGGTTCCTAGGGTTTGATGGCATCTTGCATGGTTGAATTCAGTTAGACTTCAGTGGCAGAAGTTTTGGAGGAGTTAACGGGACAGATAGTGGAGTTGTGTTCTGTTTGTTTTAGTTGAACTAGTTGGGATTAGTTAACTAGCTAATCAACTAGATATGAGTGGAGTGAATTAAATAATATTTAATTCACTAATTATTAACTCATTAGTCAACTCAAGAACACTTCAATTCACTACAGTGCATGATCAGTTCAGTGGAGACCAGTGGAAGAGGTAGATGAAAGGGTGAGTAAAGCTATCAGTTGGAGGATCGGTTTTGCATGGGATTTGCATTACACTTGGAGGAATTGTCCATGACAATTGCGCAGTCAAGCCAAGGGGATTCGAACCTTGGATCTCTTCATATACAGGCCATGATTGCGCAATAGAGGAAAGGCAATTGGCGGGGAGTTTTGAACCAGTGACCTGTTCAAAACTAAGCTAGATTGTGTGTGACTTTATGAGAAAGTACTGAGTACTTGTGAGGAGTATTGTACTTGTTTTGTTACATGATTTCTCCATTATAATATACACAATAGCTGCGGGGTTTTCAGCTATAGGCTTTCCCCATACATACCGAGTTAATGTGTGATTGATTTGATGTGAGATTGCTTCTATTATTTCCGCATGTGACAATTAATTGTAGATGAGATTATGTGTTATGCATGCAATTCGAAATTGATGTGTAATCGGGTTAATCTCCATTGAATAAGTGATTTATTCGGCTAATTTCTACATGGTATCAGAGCAAGATTAATTGTCGAGATCTATTACGGTGATTGCAAACTTATTTCCTCGGACAGAGTCTGCATACGGGCCATGAAGCCTCCGGATTCATCTTTCTTCGGAAAGTGAAAGGTCTGGTAAAATCCCCTTGCAGTCAATCTCTGATTTGGAAATAATTTGTTTTCAAGTGTAGATCGGAAGCGATAGAGCTTGGAGTTTGGAATTCGAATTTTGCAGCAGAATTGTTTCTTGGTGCCGGTGTTGAAAATGTCTTCTTTCAACGGTTTGCGACTCGAATATGCTCTTGAAGGCAGTTCGAATTATGTTGCATGGAAGGATCGCATGGAAGCAGTGTTAGAAGATAATGGTCTGAAGGAGTTCGTAGATATGGATGTCCCAAAGCCCACTGATGCAGCTTTAGTCGATGCATGGCAAAAGAAGATAGCGAAATGTCGAAGGATCCTGTTGGAGGGCGTCAAGGATCATATTGTATCCAGCCTGCATGGAAAGGCTACTCCATATTTAATGTGGAAAGCCTTGACGGATCTATTCCAGAGTAAGAGCAACCAAAGGAAGCTGGCGCTCAAAGATAAGCTCAGGAACATCAAGATGGAGAAGGGCGACAGTATCGCCAAATACCTCACGAAGTTCACTCAATGCAGAGATGAGCTGGGAAGTGTGGGGGTGACTGTCGAAGATGAGGACATGGTCGACCTGGCTCTCCTTGGTCTTCCGAAGACTTGGCACTCATATCAAGATAGTGTCAATGGTCGGGAGAAGCTGCCGGGATGGGAGCGCCTTTGGGCGGATCTCATGCAGGAGGAGATAAGGAGGACTACTCGAGATGGATCTTCATCAAAGGGAGCTGATGAAGAAAACTATGCTTTGGTGTCCAAAGCAAAGAAGGGGAAGGGTAAGAAAACCTCTCATTCTGGTGCTAAGGGCAAGAAGCAGGATATGGCGAAAGTGAAGTGTTTTCACTGCCATGATCACGAACATTATGCTACCAATTGTCCAAAGAAGAAGAAGAACAAGCAAGCGAGAAGATCTGCAGATGGAGAAGCTTTGGCTTCACAATTCGAGCTTGACTTTTCACTGATCGCATGCTTGGTTTCAAGTGTGATGGGATCGGTATGGTTCTTGGACAGCGGTGCGTCATTTCATATGACGGGAGATCGGGAGTTGTTCTCAGATCTGGAGGACAAAGATTTGGGTGTGCACATCGAGATGGGCGATGATGGTAGGTACAGTGCGACTGGTATCAGTACCATATCCTTTCAGAGGGAGTATGGTAAACCCTTTGTACTAAAGGATGTCATGCATGTACCTGGATTGAAGAAGAACCTGATTTCAGTAGCGATGTTGGAGGATAAGGGTTATGATGTGGTCTTCAGCGAAGGAAAAGCTTTCCTGCGCAGTAAGACTACTGGAGAGACCCGGAAGATAGGGGTTCAAACTCAAAACCTTTATCAGTTGCAGGTAGATGACTGCGCAGCTATGGCATGCAAGGCTGGAGATGTGGTGAGCCGGGATGATGAGGGCGAACTATGGCACAGGAGATTGGGCCATCTTCACCATGGAGCTTTGAAGATTCTGCAGCAGATTTCTACTGGACTTCCTAAGAGCACCCTTGCGCAGTCAGATCAGTGCAAGGGGTGTACTTTAGGGAAGTATGTGAAAGCCACCTTTCACGAGAAGGATAGTCGCGCCACGACGATCCTTGAGAGAGTTCACACAGACGTGTGTGGTCCTTTCTCGGTTGCTTCGACAGCAAAGCACAAGTATTATGTGATCTTTGTTGATGATTTCTCTCGAAAGTGCTGGATCTTCTTCATGTCGAAGAAGAGCGATACATTCGCGAAGTTCTGTGAGTTTAAAGCACTGGTCGAGAAGGAGTCGGGAAAGAAGGTGATTGCTCTAAGGAGTGATAATGGTGGTGAATTCATCTCGGCTGAATTCAAGGAGTTCTGCAGTGCAGAAGGGATTCGGAGAGAGCTCATCGCACCCCATAACCCACAGCAGAACGGGGTGGCTGTGCGGAAGAACAGAACGATCGTGGGTGCTGCACGGGCGATGTTGCATGATCGGGGCCTACCCCTTCACTTGTGGGCTGAGGCATGCAATACAGCAGTGTATGTGCAGAACCGTTGTCCTCACAAGGTTCTTGGCATGAGTACACCAGAGGAGCGTGCAGAGGAGCACGATGTTTGACTGAATTTTGGTTCTCATTACCATTTGGCGAAGGGTGTGTGAGAAAAGGAAAGCTGGATCCAAGCTGGCAGGGTTGGAATATTTGTGGGGTACAGCATTACACCTCATAACTATGAGTGTATGTGCAGGACGATCGCAGAAGTGACTGTCGACAGGATATACAGTGGGAGGAAAGCCATGCAGTGTTCGCTTGAGAGGGAGCTACACTTGCATGCAGATGAGGAGCTGTTAGTTCCTAAGGAGGAGCTTCCGAATGTGGATCAGCCACAAGAGGAGGTTCAGGAGGTGGAAGAAACCACCCAGGCAGCGCCAACCATCAGAGGGCGCATGCGCACTACAGAAGCTGAGCGACTGGCTCGGGATGCAGAGAAGGTTGTAGGACCACCTACGGCACAGCGCAGACAGAGACAGTCACCGGATCGGTACACTGGATACATGGCTCTTATGAGTCAATGTGTTGTGACAGAGCCATCCTCTTTTGAGGAAGCTGTGGAGGAATCCGCATGGGTTGATGCCATGATCGAAGAATATGATTCGATCATCAGGAACAGTGCATGGGAGATTGTCCCAAGACCGGTTGGGAAATCAGTTGTAGGTTCGCGATGGATCTACAAGGTGAAGCAGGCAGCTGACGGGAGTGTGGAGAAGTACAAGGCGAGATTTGTCGCCCGTGGTTTCTCACAGATCGAGGGGATTGACTATGAGGAGACTTTTGCACCTGTCGCAAGGTACTCTTCCATACGGACGATTCTTGCTCTCTCAGCGCAGATGGGGTGGCACATTCATCAGATGGATGTGAAGACTGCGTTCCTCAATGGAGTTATTGAGGAAGAAGTGTACATAGAGCAGCCTGAAGGTTTTGAGATCTTCAGCAGTGAGTCGCATGTGTGCCGACTCAAGAGAGCACTGTATGGGCTGAAGCAAGCATCTCGTGCTTGGTACACTCGGATAGACAGCTACTTCACCGGGCTTGGATTCTCCAAGAGTGAGGCGGATCCAAACCTGTACCAGATTGTGGTGGAGGGGAAGCTGTTGATCATTGTACTGTATGTAGATGATCTGATTTTGACTGGCGACGAGCAGTTGATACTTTCATGCAAGGATGATCTTGCACGAGAGTTTGAGATGAAGGACCTGGGCATCCTTCATTATTTTCTGGGATTGGAGATTTGGCAGCGCAGTGGAGGACTGTTTGTTTCTCAGGGCAAGTATGCCCGGGAGATTCTGGAGAGGTTCAACATGCAAGGCTGCAAGCCTGTTGATACCCCTCTTCCTAGTGGATGGAGGAAGGGAGATGCTACTTCGGAGGAGGTAGTGGATGCCACTGTCTATCGACAGTTGGTGGGGTCGTTGATGTATCTGGTCAATACTCGACCCGATATATGCTATGCAGTTAACCAGCTTTCGCAAGCTATGGTTAAGCCTGCCAAGCTCTTTTGGAAGGCGGGCAAGCATGTATTGCGCTATATCAGAGGCACATCGGGATATGGTCTATGGTACAGACAGGAGGATGGAGTGAAGCTTTCTGGTTTCACTGATGCAGATTGGGCAGGGAGCCCAACAGACCGGAAGAGCACTTCTGGAGGAGTTTTCAACATTGGGTCGACAGCAGTTTCCTGGTACAGCAGGAAGCAGAGATCCGTGGCACTCAGTTCAGCAGAGGCCGAGTACATGGCAGCTAGCTTGGCTGCATGCGAGGCTATTTGGATGAGGAAGATCCTCGCAGGATTGTTCAGGTTGCATTTGGAGCCTACAGTGATTTATTGTGATAACCAGAGTTGCATCAAGCTCTCGGCTAATCCGGTATTTCATGATAGGTCCAAACACATCGACATCAGGTACCATCATATCAGAGATTGTGTTCAGCGGAGAATCATGATGCTTTCATATGTTCCCACGGAGGATCAGGATGCCGACATCCTGACGAAGGCGCTCACCAGGAGCAAGTTCGAATTCCACAGAGGCAGGATAGGGTTGCAGATAATCCATATCTTGCTGAGAGGGAGTGTTGAAAATGCAGCAAGATGATGGAGCTTAGTGAAATGAAGTCGCCTTCACTAAGTGGGCCCGCAGGCAAATTCTGGCGCAAAGTCTATTTTTAGACTATGTCTATTTTTAGACATACGGAGCATAATTTGGGAATTCTACTTGGAGATTCTTGAAGTATGCGACATGTCGATAAAAATAGATGAGACCCTAATTTTTAGGACCCAGGCTATTTTTAGACTGATCTCCTAAAAATATGGAAGTCAAATATTATTTACCCTTAATAATATTTTGACTATAAGCAACAGTTTACTCTCTTGGCGCACTTCAGTTTGAGTCATGGAGGTGACTCATGCAACTGACACAAGGAATCACGTGGTTCCTAGGGTTTGATAGCATCTTGCATGGTTGGCTTCAGTTAGACTTCAGTGGCAGGAGTTTTGGAGGAGTTAACGGGACAAGTAGTGGAGTTGTGTTCTGTTTGTTTTAGTTGAACTAGTTGGGATTAGTTAACTAACTAATCAACTAGATATGAGTGGAGTAAATTAAATAATATTTAATTTACTAAATATTAACTCATCAGTCAACTCAAGAACACTTCAGTTCACTACAGTGCATGATCAGTTCAGTGGAGACCAGTGGAAGAGGTAGATGAAAGGGTGAGTAAAGCTATCAGTTGGAGGATCAGTTTTGCATGGGATTTTCATTACACTTGGAGGAATTGTCCATGACAATTGCGCAGTCAAGCCAAGGGGATTCGAACCTTGGATCTCTTCATATACAGGCCATGATTGCGCAATAGAGGCAAGGAAATTGGCGGGGAGTTTTGAACCAGTGACTTGTTCAAAACTAAGCTAGATTGTGTGTGACTTTATGAGAAAGTACTGAGTACTTGTGAGGAGTATTGTACTTGTTTGGTTACATGATTTCTTCATTATAATATACACAATAGCTGCGGGGTTTTCAGCTATAGGCTTTCCCCATACATACTGAGTTAATGTGTGATTGATTTGATGTGAGATTGCTTCTATTATTTCCGCATGTGACAATTAATTGTAGAAGAAGGTTATGTGTTATGTATGCAATTCGAAATTGATATATGATCGGGTTAATCTTCATTGAATAAGTGATTTATTCAGCTAATTTCTACATCTTCATCATCTTCCTCATCATCATTTTCTTCCTTATGGATGTCATTTTCTTATTTCTCATGACTGTCACTTTCTGTCTCATCATTTGTTTCTTCTTCCTCACTATCCTTTGTTTCTTCCTCATCATCATTTTCTTCATTTTCACTTTCTTCTTCTTCATCATTTGTCCTTTCTTTTTTACTATTATTTTCCTGTTGACTGTCATTTTCCTCTTGCTCTTCATCACTTTCTTCTTGTTCTGATGCTTTAGGAGAAGGTGAAGGAGAAAAGTTCTCTTGGGGAGGGGATTCATGTGGAGAGGATGATTCATGATCACTGAGGGGTGATGGAGGAATGGAGGAAGGTGGATGAGATGATGAGGGTAAACTTTGTAGAGGAAGAGGTTGTGGATTTGTGAAAACATCATGGGCGATGAATAATTCCCATGGAATAACTTGTTGCTCTAATTAATGCAACACACTCATCTTGATAAGATAATGGTGGAAAAGACTTTGCATTTGTTGTGAAGGAGGCCTCTTTTGCACAATGTATGACATCTTATCAATACTTCTATAAAGGTAATAGGGAAAATGTAGTACCTTGGCCCTAGTGAACTACATAAGTAGTCTTATATGGTAGGAATAAAGTCTATAAAACCTTCCTTCACATGTAAAATACTTGATGATGACTTTCATTAAAGGGGGCATATCTTTCCAACAAATGGGAAAAGGGAAATTGTTTTTTGCAATTACCTTGGTATCTTGGTTTCAAGAAAGGCTGATAATGGCTCAAGTCCAAATTCACTTGTTTGAACCATTTTTCTCCCATACAAGGTATTCCGGTGGCCATAGCAATGGTATTGGTGGATAGCTCAAAATTTACCCCAACTAGATGCACTTGATGGTCATGGAGTTTGAGGACAAAAATTCTGGTCAACTCAGGGTGACTTTGGACTCTTTGTACCTTCTCACATAAATCAAAACAACCTACCTCTTGAAAATAGGAAACTGTTGTAGGGGAAGCTATCAACTCTTGCTGTTCAAAGGTTCAAACCTGTTTACTTTTCCATCCTTTCTCTATGGTCCCCAGGGCCTTTGGCCTCCCTTTCCACTGTCACTACCACCTTCTCTAGACATTTTATTTTTTACTCTTGCTTTGAAAACAAAACCCTGAACTACTTGTGAAATGATGTGGAGAGGGAAAGTGAGATGATAATGGGAATGTCAGTGATTTTCAAGTGAAGGAAAATGATGAGTGATTAGCAAAGAAGTCTCAGTGTATCTTTATCATGTAGATGGGTGAGTGTTCTTCAATCAACATAGTTTTTTAGCATGGTAACCAAGCCTTTCTCTTATGTTAGGGTTTTTTACCTTTCTCTCGAAGTTCACCCTTTAAAAAAGTATGAAAGGGGGCAATAGATCTATATACCTCTTAAAAAAACCTCAGGAGGTGCCAAGCAGAGACACGGAGGAGCTCTAAGAAAATTTGGAGGCTTGCACAACTTGAAAATATTCCTGGATAAACGCATAGCACAGGAGCGCAACGTCGGGCCAGTTGGGTCAGCCTTGAGCGTAGCATAGGAAGGTGCAACAGTCAAGTCCTACTAGGCGGTCCTCATGCAGTGCTGAAGGGACAGGCGCGTAGCAGATGGGTGGAGCTGCACGCATTGTCAGGTCGACCTATGGCCCTGTGCATAGCACCCGGGTCAGTCGGGTCTTCCTGCAGTGTGGAAGGGTAGGGAAAATGTGCAGCAAAAGTAGAGTTTGCATGCTGTCTGGTCCTGTTTGGTGGCTTTGAATGGGTTGTCGGGCCCCCTCTGAACGTCTGTAAGAAAGTAGCGCAAGCACGCAACACCGAGCGGAGTGGTCAGGCGGTCCTGCACACGGTAAACGAGTAGCGGTATTTCATAAGAGCGCAGTGCTCTATTACAGTTTGCACAGGGGTCACGCATAGGTGCGTAGCACTGTGTTCCAGGAGTGCAACACCATGTTTTTTCTGCCCTAAGTCTTGCCAGAAACTCTGAAATATTTCTTTGAAAACCTTCGACTCTCTTTTGCAAATGAGAAATGGGCTTGAGTGATAAACAATGGCTTTTTATACCTTTGGAAAAATAATTTAAAACCAAAAACCACCTTTGCTAATGTTGGTTTTTTGATATTTTTATCCCTTTACTGATATTTCTTTTACCTTTGCAGTAGGTGACTTTAGACACACAAAAAATGATCTCTTTGTGGGTGGTCTGAAAATGTGATTTTATTTTCCTCTCATTGATTTTGACAGTGATATCTCTATTTTGACAAAGTCTGTAAATCATTTCCACCATGTCTTCTCTTGGCCACTTCTCTTTTTCTCATGCAGGTGCCATGACACAAATTATTTAGTCTCCTTTGTCATTCTTGGAATCTTGACAACTTTAGTCACTCAACAACAAACTCATGATTTTATTGGTGTTCTATTTCGACACTTTACCTCACGCTTTCCTTATTTTGACCATTTTGAAGACCTTTGACTGTACTTTGAAAGTTTAGGCTC
Source organism: Pinus albicaulis (assembly GCA_034641835.2). NCBI lineage: Eukaryota > Viridiplantae > Streptophyta > Pinopsida > Pinales > Pinaceae > Pinus > Pinus albicaulis. Next base: position 132,249,388 of record CM076579.1, read on the forward strand.
CTTCATACTGATACTTTTACAATTTCTCCCTTTGGAGTAGTGAAACAATGTTGCCTTGACAAACCATGTAAGTCACCTTCTTATATCATTTTTCAACTTCTGCCTGCTGTCATCAAGGAGGTCTCTCACCTTCATTTCTAGTTTCAATAAATCTTCAATTTATGCATAGTTGTGCTGATGTACCGCTATCTTTGTGTTTTGGCTTTGGCTCCTTGCTGGGCAACACTTTTAGCCAATCAGTCATAAAACCCTGATTTTCTTTGAAATTAGGCATGATGTCTCTCCTTTGCTGTGAATTTCCTTTTAGTGAGGAGTTGGTCTCTCTCCTTACCTCTTTTTCTTTTGATGTCCATCTCATTGATTCCTGCAGAAATGTCTAAGATGGGCAGCTGCCTTTTCCAGAAGTTGTGCTTTGATCAAGGAGGTATCTCTTGAAGGTTTTTCTATCAACCTTGGACAAACAGTTGCTCACTTCCCTTCCCATTTGATTTCACCTTCTTGGCACATGAAAAAACACTGATTAAGAGCATTCAAAATAACCCTACAATTTGTGAAACCCTAGTGACCTAGTGGGCAATTCCTCGGACTTGATCCTTGACTGAGATTAGGCTTGGGATCTTGAAAGTGTAAAAGCAGAGCTTCTTGATCAATGAGTGTATTTGAGGAAATATAAATGGATTAACTTGACTGATCTAAAGATCTTTTAGAGGGATTTTGAGATAATCAATGCTTTAAGATATCTGGTAAACATGGGAAAAAACAGGTTGGTTGGTGATCATAGATGGAAAATGGAGGGGTTGGGCAAGGCCAAACTGGGTGCTAAGTTCAAAGGTGTCAAAACACAATGAATATGAGTAGCTTGAGCCCATGATGGGTCTTCTGGGAGTGGTATGCTGGCCATGACTTGGTAGAGTTAGTAAAATAGTGAAAAATTTATCCTGAGGATAATGAAGGCAGTGAAATTTGTAGAACTCACAATATTCATGAATTTTGTTTTTAGAAATCTAGGATAGTCATTTAGTCATCTATAGAAAGAAAAAAAATTACTGATGACTAGCAGTGGCTCCAGTTGGGGAGGGTAGCTCCTTTTCAGGAGGTGTCTAGAACATCAGATTTCTGGTTTTATGAAGACCAGTGCCTCATCCATTTGGAAGATTTTTACTTCTTTTCATTTGTTGATGTTTCCTTGAAGTTGTGATCTCAAAATCTAAAGGACATGTTAGATTCAAACTCATCTCTACCTACCCAGCTTACTTTACCTAGCATTTTTTCTTCCTTGGGTGCACTTGGAATGGCAATCCCTTGACATTTTCTTCTTTTGAAAAGAAAACAAACTATATACTTCTACTCTTATTACTTCCAAGAGTTCACATTATGCTAATGAACTATTTTAATTCTCTACCTAGTCTAACTGACTGTCAAGATTAGTTTGTATGCCAGACTTCATTCTCTAAGCTACAGACATGAAATTGAAAGCATGGTTTAAATCAGGATTAGGCAATCTGACTAACCATGGGTTGTGGCATTAGAACAAGTTGCACACAAACATTATTTTTGTACAAACAACACTATAAAAATAAGGGTTGTGATTTATCATTTGGTATGCATCCCTATCTTTCTCTTTGGTTCATTTGTGAGCATGTGGAACCAATATCTTTCATTCCTAATCTATCCTTTTTGACAAGTTAAGTTGAATGATTGACAAGCTCTCTTTCACTAACTTATCAACACAAATTTAAATCATGTTCAACCATGATTAGGCTAGATACCTGAACAATATCTTCTTTTTGAACAAGTAGTGGCATTTAGGCTTGCACACTTTTAGTACTACTATTTTTTGGGTATGGGGTTGTACCTCTTTTCAAATCTACCCTTTTTTTATTTCTTTTTTTTTGTATTTTTGTTTTTTTCTCATTTTTCTCATGCAGTGCTATGTACAATGAATGAAAGTTTGAAGCTAGGACTCTTGACAAAAATAGTGTTTGAGCATCGACAGAACCTCCAAATAATTCTTCTCCATTCAATCTTGGTAAAAATAAAGCATTATGACCCCTAACTAACTGAATGAGATAAGGACATTTCCAAAAATTCTCAAATTTACCATGTTTACCTTTGTCCTCTCTCCTGGAATCCCATTTCAACACTATGTCTCCAATGTGAAAATTGTTGGCTTTAGTTCTTCTGTCAAAGATTTTCTTTATGTTTTCTTGCACTCCTTGAGTCTTGTTATAAACTTCCTCCCTTGTCTGTTGCAAATGAATGGTTTGGTTCAGCCTCCTTTGCATGTCATTTTCTTCTAATTGCACTTCTTGGAGAATTTTTCTCACCAGAACCACCAAGGATGTTGTTAAAATGACATCCATGCCATACACTAGTTGATAGGGAGACATATTGATTGATTTCTTGGTGGTTATTCTATAAGCCCATAATGCATGTACTAGCTTTCCATGCCATGTTTTTTTATTCTGTTCCAGAAGCTTCTTGATGATATTGACCAAGCTTTTGTTAGAGGATTCATCTAGCCCATTACCTTGAGGGTAATAAGCTGTGGAAGGTCCAAATGTGATGTGATATTTATAAAAAAATTCAACCATTATTTTGGAAGTAAAGGCAGCAGCATTATTTTTGATGATATTTCTGGGGCAACCAAATCTAGAGAGGATGTTTGTCTCAAGAAATTTGATAATGACCGAGTCGGTGGCATTCCTAAAGGGGATGGATTCTATCCACTTGGTAAAGTAATCAGTAGAAGTGAGAATCCACTTATGTTGGGCAGATGAGGTGGGTTGAATCTTGCCAATGAAGTCTAAACCCCATTGTTGAAAAGGAACTTCAACAGTAATGTGATGCAAAGGCAAAGGTAAGAGTTTTCTCTTGCCATCAAAAATTTGGCACTTATGGCAAGTCATGACCAATTTGTGGGTGTCAGAAAAAAGGGTGGGCCAATAGTAGCCAGCTCTAAGGATCTTGTTGGCTATGGTTTTCCAATAAAGATGGCCTCCACACTCTCCCTCATGCAGTTCATGCATGATCTTACCTGCATCATCCTCAAGAAAACACTTAATAAATATACCAATAGGATTCTTCCAATATAATATTCCATCAAAAATTCAGAATTTTAAAGCTTTTTGTTTCATGAATCTAGCTTTTGTCTTTGATAATGTAGGAGGAGCATTGAGATAGAAAAGCACATATAGGATATAATCATACCAAGATGAACTCAAAAATACTTTTTCAACATGGGGGGTTGTGCACTCTTCTTGTTATTCTAAAACATCAACCATATTCATATCTAATGCTTTGAAATTTGATTCAAACATAAGTTTTGCAAGTCCTTGTCCTTTAACCAGTTTAATGGGTCTGATTTCTTAGTCATATTCTAAGATAATAGCGATCCACTTTCCCCTTTTACCATCAGGGTCTTGATTTAGAATGTCTTTGACAGCTGTGTGTGGAACAAAAGCAATGATATGAGAATGTAAGATATAAACTCTAAAGTCTTTTAATGCCTTAATCAAGGCAAAGACTTGTTTCTCCATGATGTTGTACTTTAGAGGAGCATCTCTAAGGGATTTGCTGAAGAAGGCTATGGGTTGTTCTTGCCCCATCATGTTCTTTTATAACAACACTGCAGCCACGGTATGTTCAGATACAAATGATAAAATATAGAAGTATTTGGTAAAATCGGGTCTGATTAGAACTGGTGTTTGGGTGAGTGCTTGCGTAACAGTTCAAAATATTGTTTGGCTTTCAAAGTCGACTTAAATCCTATCTCCTTTTTTAGCATGTTTGTAATATTCCTCAAGAGTTAAGCAAGGTTGGGGATGAACCTCCTGAAGAAGTTGATTTTCCCAATGAAGGATTGCAATTCCTTGATGTTTCTAGGATGGCTGATTTGCAATATGCCTTCAATCCTTTTGGGGTCTATTTTGATTCCCTCTTCGGAGATGATGTGGCCTAGGAGCTTTCCTTCCTAGAGACCAAACAGTGTTTTCTTGGGATTCAAAGATAGGCCATATTTCCTACACTTTTCAAAAAAATTTCTCAAGTGGAATAAGTGTTCTTCATCAGTCTTAGAGTAAATAATGATGTCATCAAGGTAGATGATTATGAATTAGCCTATGTCTTCTGAAAAATCTATGTCCATGGCCCTTTGGAAAGTGGCCCCCGCATTCATCAACCCAAATGGAATTTGGACATACATGAATGTACCCCAAAGGTGTGGTGAAGGCATTTTTGTGTTGATCACTTGGGAATACTAGCACTTGGTTGTAACCGGAAAAGCCATAAAGTAGTGAGATTCTCTTAGAGCCAACTACCTTTTGAAGTATAACACTGTTACCGATGAAATAGGTAACCTGACCTCAAAACGGGAACTCTAGGCCAAAAAGACTCAAAAAACATGAAAAAACACCCCAAAAACAAAAAAAGTGTATTCCAGAACGCACTAGGTTTTTTTTGAAGGTCAAATTTCAACATTTTATAAAATTATGCTAAAAACAAAATTGTTTCTTGAAAAAAGGATTGAAAAAACACCCTCAAAACAAAACCAGTTGATGCTGGAATAACAAAAAAAAAATTGTGTCATATTTTTGACATTTTTAAAAATAGAAATAACATTTTTTAATGTTTAAAATTCAAACATTAAAAAAACCTAAAATTTAAGAAAAAAATAAATTTAAAAATAAAAACATTTTAAAACTTATAATTTAAAAATATATAGGAATAAAAAAATAAAAATAAAAAACAAAATAAAAATTTTAATTCAAACATTAAAAAAAACCTAAAATTTAAGAAATAAAAAAAAAATAAATAAATAAATTTAAAGATTAAAATTTCAAAATATATAGAAATAAAAAGATAAAAATAAAAACAAAATAAAAATATTAAATTAAAAAAAAAAACAAGTTAAAAAAGAAAGAAATTATAAAAAGTAAAATATAGAAATTAAATTTAAAAAAGAAAAAGAAAATGTTTATTAAATTAATAAAAAATAAAAAATTAATTTTAAAATAAAAAATTAAATTTAAAGAAATATATTAAATTTTAATAAATTTAAAACTTTAAAATAAAAATTAAAAAAAATACATTATTTAAATTAAAAGTAAAAAAATGAAAAATTAATTAAAAATAAAAAATAAAAATAAAATACAATAAAAATATTAAATTTAAAAAAATATATATTAAAAAAACAAATAAATTTTAAAAAATAAATTATATATATACATATGAACTTAAATTAAAAATATATATATTAGATTTTATTAAATTTAAAAAAGAAAAATATTAAATTTTAATAAATAAATGAATAAACAAATAAATTTTGAAATAAAAAATAAATTTTAAATATAAAGAAAAAAAAAACATTGTTAAAATAAAAAGTTAAAAAACTTTAAAAATCAATTAAAAATAAAAAATTGAAAAAAATAAATTAAATAAAATAAATTAAACAAAAAATAAAATAAAAAACAAATTAATTTGAAAATATTAAGTTTAATTAAAAAAAAAATCTAATTTTAAATATACAATTTTAATTGAAATAAAAAAAATATAAAATTTTATGTAATTAAAAAAATAATAATAAAAAAATTAAAAATTAAAAAAAAAATATTAAATTCAAATAAATAAATAAAAAATATAAAAAATTAATTAAATTTTAAAAAATTAAATGAAAAAACTAAACATAAAATTTAATAATAAAAAAAGATATGAATTTAAAAAAAAAAAATGAATTAAAAAAAAAAAAATACAAAATTTAATAAAAATTTTTAACAAAATTTAGAAAAAAAAATAAATTAAAAACAAAAATATGGAATAAAAAAAAAAAGAAAAAAAAAAGGAAAAAAAAAAATAAAACAAATTAATTTTGAAATATAAAACTTAAATTAAAAAAAGTAATTTTAAATTTTTTGAATTAAAAATATATATATATATATATATATATATATATATATATATATATATATATATATATATATATATATTAAAAATTAAAAAAAAAGAAAGAATTTTTTGATCGTGGTGTACTTCGCCAATCGGCCTCACTTTGGGTGGCGGCGGAGAATTCGGCCCGTTTGAAGAGGCGGCCTGCACGCCACTACAGGCGGGCTTGATCGACCCACGCCCGGGTCCGATGGCCAGGCCTGCGCCACTGCGTGGGAGGCCGGTCGGGAATCGCCCTCCCCGCGAACGGGAGAGCGGTCGGGGAATCGCCCTCCGCAACGAGAGAAGCGATTAGAGAATGCGCCTCCTCGTGGGACCGGTCGGCCCACCGCAGCCCGGCGGCCAGGCCTGCGCGCCACGGGTGGGAGGCGATCGAGAATCGCCCTCCCGCAACGGAGGAATCGGTCTGGGAGTGCCCTCCCGCGGCGGGAGAGCGATTCCAGGAATCGTCCTCCCTCTGCGGGAGGGCGATTCCCGAAATCACCCTCCCTCTGCGGGAGGGCGATTCCCGAAATCACCCTCCCGCTGCTGGAGGCCGATTCCGGGAATCACCCTCCCGCAGCGGGAGGCCGATTCCTAGAGTCGCCCTCCCGCCGAGGGAGGGCGATTCCCGGAATCACCCTCCCGCAGTGGAAGGGCGATTCCCGGAATCGCCCTCCCGCGGTAGGAGGGCGATTCCGGGAATCGCCCTCCCACGGCGGGAGAGCGATTCCAGGGATCGGCCTCCTACTGCGGGAGGGCGATTCCCAGAATCGGCCTCCCACAGCGGGAGGACGATTTCGGGCGGGAGGGCGATTCCCGAAATCAAAGGTCGGCAACTGGGCGAGCGGGGGCTTGCATGCAGCCTCCCTGCCCGCCCAGCGTCCGGCCTCCGCCGCCACCTGGGCGGGAGGCTGATTGGCGGCGCCACCACGATCAAAAAATTCTTTTTTTTTAAATTTTTTTTTTTTTTTTAAATTCAAAAATTTAAAATTATTATTTTTTAATTCAAATTTTTTATTTTAAATTTAATTTTCTTTAATTTTTTTGTTTTTTTTTTTTTTAATTTAATATTTTACATTAATTATTTTTTAAAATTTATTTATTAAATTTATTAAATTTTAATTTAATTTAATTTTTTTTTTTAGTATTTAGTTTTTCATTTTTAAATTTTGTAAATTGTTTCATTAAAAAAAAAAAAAACAGTGAATTTATGGATATTTTTTTTTTAATTATTTGCACGTGGTTTTTTTCCTTCTTCTTCTTCTTTTTTTTTTAATTCTTTTATTTTAATTTTCTTTTTCAATTTTAAATTATTATTATTATTATTATTATTTTTTTTTAACTTTTTTTTTTTTGTTAATTTTAAAATTTGTATTTTTTTTTTTATTATTAATTTTTTTTTTTAATTTAAATTTTTAAATTTATTTTTTTCTTTTTTGTATTTTATTTTTTTTATCTAAATTTTGATTTTGTAATTTAAATTATTTTTAAATTTTCTATTTTTTTTTTTTTTTTAATTATATGGTTTTGTTTAATAACTTAGAAAAAAATGTTTTTGATGTTTTTTATTTTTATTTTTTTGGTTAATTTTTGTTTTTTTTTCTTTAAATTATGTGTTTTTTTTTTTCAAATTTTGTCATTTCTTTTGATATAATTTTCGAATATTTTTGTTTTTTTTTTAATTTTTGTTTAAATTTTTTATTTTTACGAGTTAATGTTGTTTTTTTTTTGTTTTTTACATTTTTATTGGTTATATATATATTTTTTTATCTAAGTTTTGTGTTTTATTACCGACATGAAAATCACCACTCTAAAAAAAAAAAGTTGATGCTGCATCAATATGTTTCAAAATTAGCATGAAAATCACCGCTCTAAAAAAAAAGTTGATGGTGCATCAATACGTTTCAAAATTAGCATGAAAATCACTAACATTTTAAAACAAATTTTCATACTTCATAAATAAAAATATTAGAGTGTCAAAAATGTGCAAAAAAAAGGGGGTGATTCTGCATCACCACTTTTCAAAATCGGGTGCTTTTTATGCTACCAAAAAAAAGTAGGTAACAGTGCGGTTACCTATTTCATCGGTAACAGTGTTGTATGCGATCCATTTTAGGCAAGGGGTAATTATCTTTCAAGGAGGCCTTGTTCAGATTTCTAAAGTCAATGCAAAGTCTAATCTCCTTGGTCTTCTTCCTAACTGCCACAAGTTGGAAACCCACTCTGAGTATCTAATGGGAACTATGATCTCGGCATCATACAATTTTTTAATCTCTTTCTCAACTAAAGGTAGTAAGACAGGGTTTATTCTCCTCAACTTTTGTTTGAAAGGTTTCTGATTTTCCTTAAGAGGAATTTTATGTTGAATAATGCTTGTGTCATATGATTTGAAATCTTCATATCCCCATTCAAAAACATCTTTAAACTCTTGAAAAAGTTCAATATATCTTTGTTTTATGTGAGGAGGAAGAATTTTGGAGAGTTTTATCCTTTTGGGTTCCTTTGGGCTACCTATGTTATACTCCTCTACATCATTCTTGGTGGATTCTATCTTTGGTTTTTTAGCCACATCATTAAAGTCGAACAACTCTTCTAATGGTGCAAGCCCCTTTGGTAATGTATCATCTTTACATTGTAAGACCTCAAGGTCCCTTTGGTCTAGATCCTCAAAAAATTATTCCTCACAAGGATGTGCAATCAGATTTATATCAGTAGTAGAGGACAAATCTGTTTTATGAGCTTGTTCTTAAGCAAAAACCACTTCATCATGTTCTAGGCTTGGTTTTGTTCTTGTAAATTCATTCCTAGATTGCAAAAAGTCATCAGTTTATTCGTCACCCTCAAACACTTGTCAATGGTTAAGGTTGTTAGATACTGTAGGAAAGTGTTTGAATTTGACAATGTATTGTTCACATGCATGTGGTATTTGGAAATTGCTCACAGCAAAGGCGAGCTCATTGGCCAGAATATTTTGGGTTCTAGGAATATAAATGAGTTCATATTTCTCAAAATTTTTGAGGAGATCTAGGGCTACATTTCTGTACTCTCTTAATATTGGATTCTTTGCTGAGTACTCACCTTTGATTTGTTTAATGATAAGTTATGAATCTCCTTGGACAGATATTTTCTTAGCTCCTAAGTATTAAAGCAAGTGAAAACCGAGGAGGAGAGCCTCATACTCTGCAATGTTATTAGTGCATTGAAATTATAGTTTGTATGAATGGCCCTCATTTGTGTTATGTATCCAAACACCAGCTCTTGAACCAGCCTTGCCACAAGAGCCATCAAAGCTTATGTTCTAAAGTGTTTCTAGTTCATATTTGTCACTATGTTGTTGTTCAAGGCTGCTAGAGTTCTTGTTGTCATGTTCTTCATTTGAGGGGGAGTATGAGTGTTCTGGAGAGCCTTGTTCTTTCTCATTTCTTTCACCTGTTTACCAATGTCATTTTCATTATATAAGATGAAAGAGTCCAAATCTGAATGAATGGAATAAACAGGGGTGTTTTTTGGCCTATCTAGGCTACTTACCATATACTTCATGTGAGATTCCCAGTATAATATCCTAGTTTGATTGAAGACAGGGATAGTAGCACATGACATGTCCATTTGGAGGTTTCCTTGAGTTTGGATCCCCATGATTTGGACAAAAGCATGCCATACTTCGAGGGAATATCATTAACAACTATGTCCATGACTAGACTCTTAGCAGGTATTTGCGCTAGATTGACACAAAGACCCTTGATTAGGCCCAAACACTTGAATCTAATTGAATCGAAAGAGTATAAGTCTTTGTAAGGTTTGGTTATTTCTAGGCCTAAACTGTCCATCACTACCTTAGGCTAAGGTTGTGTGGGGCACCAAAATCTAGCATAGCATTGTGTAATATTTTATCATGTATGTTTAGGCTAACATAGAAAGGAGGGACAACTCCTTCTTGGTATTTTCCCTCAACTTCGGGACCAAACAACAGTTCTGGTTTTTCATCAGTCAATTTTAGAGTGTCTGTATCGTTCCCTATGTTCAAAAATTTCAAAAATTGGGACCTATACATATCCTAAGTTACCAATTCAGTGAGAGGTATGGTTATCTTGATTTTAGCAATCTCACCTTCAAAACTAAAAGGTACTTGGGTTTTGGGCATATCTACATCATTTTTATTAGCAATAAATATTTCTACATTTTTAATTTGCTAATTCTCATTTGGGGCTTTAAACAAAATAGTTTTCTTAGGGCCACTAGTGGAGGCACTAGGTCAGCTTGTGTCACGACTTGGTTGGCTAGTTTTGTATTTGTTTGGATCATTTTTCTTAGCAATAATGTTGTCATTGTTTTTTGTCTTCTTAGGAGTATTTTCAGGTGTTTTCCTAACAGTAGTGTGTATTTTTTTTTCTTGCGGGCATCTTGGTTCCTTTTTCTCCTAAGGTCATATTCCCTATGGAATTCCATTATTGCATTTTAAAATCCCAACCTATAGTCTTCAGAATCTTCATAGTTAGTTTCATATTGATCTGGGGAAAAGAACTCTTGCTCTTCTTTTGTGAGAAAAACATTATCTTCATTATTTGAACCTATTAAGTTTACATGGCTTTCTTCAGGTTCCGCGTTCTCTCTTCCCTCTTCATCAAGATAATTTTCTTGGAAAGGAGGCCTAATTTGTTGGTCATTATCTCGTGGCCTATTTTGGGGAGGGTCTCTTTTGAAGTTTTGAGTTCTATTTCTGTTTTTGGGATTTGGTTTATTTTCCCTAGGAGGTGCTCTTTCATTCAAGTTTATCCTTTCCATCATTCTCTCCATGGTTCTAAGTAGGTTGTTGTAATGTTCCCAATTAGTCATAGCTATTTGGAACATTATAATTACTCCATTTTTGAAATAAGAAGTAAGAAACACAATACAATCTATCCCAGTGTGAAAAGGGATTGAGGTAGGAGGATAAAATAAATCCTCTTGAGTGTGAAGAGGAGCAAAAGCAAGGAGCTATTTATGGTTGACCAAGTCAACCAGTGCTGTCAAAAGGGAGGGAAAACCACTAGGGCAACGCAGTTTTGAAGGAGAAAGCTTCTCAAGGAAGCTACATCACCATTGTGTGGGGCCCGGGATGGAGAAGCTCACTTGGAATAAAAAGGAAGAGATAGCGGCAGGGGAATTCATTCATTCATACTTCTAGTTTTAGTCTTATGACTGATTGCAATCATCAGCTATTTAGCCGGAGTTGCAGCATTGTTTAGTGCAAGGGTTCTCATGCGGGAATTCTAGTTCCATTATTGTTGCAAATTGATTGGGAGATTCAAGGAGGAGGTCTTGAGTTCCATTCTCATTATATATCTTGAGGAAGCCATCCTCTAACCTTGACAGCGTAGTCAATCTTAGTGAGTGCGTTATTTCTGTAGTAGCTGCAGTAGCTAGGGTTAGATCTACTCATTTGAGCTTATTTCAGGAGAGGGAGAGGTGATTTCCACTCCAGCAGTTCTATTGAGGAAGTTCTTGAGCCTATTTTTGTATTTTGTATTCTTCTTTCAGAATATCAGATATTTCTCAATACCGAGTTGCTGGGTACAACGTTATTTTCTGCAGTGCTATACATTGTGTTTCTATTTTGCTGGAAATCCTTGCCGGGAGGTCCCAATGTGTTTGTAAAAGAGTCCAATCCTCTCATTTATGATCTTATAATGAATGAAAGCTCTAGATATATATTATTCCATCTATTGTTGTAGTTTACATAATAAGAATAACTTTGTTGCTGCCTCTGGCATCTCTACTTTATGATGTACTGCGGTTATGATGCCTTTTTCTACATTTGAGATGGGGAGATCTGTTTATTATAGCTAGAGTTATTTGTTTCTAATTCCATTCCATATTTAGGCCACATATAGCATATTCTTGAGGATCCAAGCCCTGGATTGTGTTATTCTTGCACTGGTTTACTTATACAGTGTCCTCACTGGAGATATTGCTGAAATTCTTGAAAAGGAATATTACCATGGTATCAGAGCTTTGCTCTTGGCTCAGCTTGTGGGGGGGAGATTTCTCTTCAGCATGGAGAAGGAAGACATCTCTAGGCTCATACTTCAAACCCTACAGAAAATTTCAAGGGATCTCAAGGAGATGAGTCAGGAAGAAGACTCTTTAGGGTTTTCCCCTAAGGCAAGTACCAGCACTGCAAATGGCATGGGCCATTCAACTCCATCACAACGCTCCACCATGCCTTCATTTTTAACTGAAGGAGATAAGGAGGGTTCTCTAGGAGAATATTTTGAAGAATATGAGCTCTAGTCTCAAAGGTTCAAGGAGCACCTGAGGTTTCAGGAGTTTGCTGGATCAAGGATGGAAGGAGGAATGATTCTCATCAAAGGGAAGGTAACTTGATGCAGGGATCAACCCTACAATGCAATATGGTGGGGTTCTTCTTACCCACATTTGATGGGACACCTAAGCACACAGCAAAGGCATGGGTAGAGAATTTGGACACATACTTCCAGCTTCACAAGGTTTTTGAAATGGAAGCTATCAAGATAGCTACGTTGCATCTAGAAGGGGAGGCTCAAGACTGGTGGTTTCATGGACTGAACACACTTTGGCATCATCATATCACTTCATACTCAGCTTTCACCAAGAATCTAGTGGAGATATTTGATCCAAGGGATCCGGAAGCCCACTTTGCCAAGATAACCAAACTCAAGCAAGAGGGAGATATTGAGGATTATATTGCTGAGTATCTGCAGCTTTCAGTGATGGTCTCCAACCTCACTATGAGCGGGAAGGTATGCATGTTTTTGAATGGGATGGCTGAACCATTTCAAGGGTTGTTCAAGTCTACAAAACCAAATACACTCCTTGAAGCTTTGGAGAAAGCTAGAGATCTACAACACATCTTGCCCAGGGCAAGGACCTTTTTACAACAAAAAACCCATTCAAGGCCAAGGGAGATAATCCTTGTTCAGGAATTGAAGGAGAAATGTGTTATAGCAGAAACACATCCTATCAAGACCTTCTCCAAGAAGGATGCCAGCACTGTACAACCCATAGAAGACTTTGCTCCAAAAGGAGGAGTTGTTGCAGCGTTAAGAGGGGTCCCAAAATATCTAACCTTGAGAGTAAGAGGCACCATCATGGGGCAAAGAGTTTTTATATTGATAGATAGTGGAGCCACTCACAATTTTATTGATTCAAAGCTGGTACACAAGAGAGGAATTCCCATGGAGGAGTTTGAGGGTTTTTTAGTTTTGATCCCAGGAGCCATGAATCTACAATGTGCCAAGTATGTTCCAGCGCTGACCATTACTATGGGTACCTATACCTTGACAGACCACTTCTTTGTGGTAGATATTCCAGACACCAATGTCATATTGGGATTCCAGTGGTTAGTCACTCTTGGGAGAGTTACCACTAATTGGAGAACTCTAGAGATGGAATGGACTAGAGGAGAGGATCGCCAGCAACAAAAAATCAAGGGTATGAACACCTATCCTCCTCAGGTTGTTTCAACACATAGGATGGAGGCAGATCTACGCAGATGGAACATTGCATGGGCAGTGGAGCTACATGTATCCGATTTGAAGAGAAAGGACACACCGGTGCATCCAGATGTTCAATCCCTTTTGGACCGATATTCTACAATATTTGGAGATATTCCACAAGGGAGACCTCCTGACCGAGGGTTTGAACACACCATTGAGTTGGAACAAGGGGTACAAGCAGTGATCACCACTCCTTATAGACATCCCAAGGCCTATAGGGATGAGATTGAAATAGCTATCCAAGAGCTGCTAGCACTAGGGCACATCCAGCCTAGTACTAGTCCTTTTGCTTCCTCGGTGGTTTTGGTAAAGAAGAAAGATGGCACATTGAGGATGTTCATCGATTATAGGGCCTTGAGAAAGAATAATTTGAAGAACCGATACCCTATACCCAGGATCGATGAACTCATGGATGAGCTAAGGGGATCCAAATATTTCTCCAAGATTGATTTGAGGTCTGGGTACCATCAAATCAAGGTGAGGGAGAAATATATCCCCAAGATAGCGTTCAGGTGTCACTATGGGCATTTTGAGTTTCTGGTAATGCCCTTTGGATTGAATAATTCTCCAGCAACTTTCCAATCCTGTATGAATCATATCTTCCGGGGCCATTTGCGAAAGTTTGTATTGGTCTTCTTTGATGATATTATGATCTACAACCGCACTTGGAAGGAGCACTTGCATCATATTGATACAGTCTTACATATCCTCAAGGAGCAGCAAGTCTATGCCAAGCTCTCCAAATGTGAATTTGGCCTCATAGAGATGTTGTATTTGGGGCATATCATAGGGGTGGATGGAGTAAGGGTACATGAGGAGAAGATTCAAGCTATCATAGATTGGCTTGAACCTAGGAATGTGACAGAACTCAAAGGGTTTGTGGGCATATGCACATATTACCGGAAGTTTGTGAAAGGGTTCTCACAACTAGCAGCACCTCTTACAGACTTGACAAAGAAGGGGGCTTTCCAGTGGACACCCACATCACAGAGGGCTTTTGATAAGCTTAAAGAGGTAATGATTAGTTGTCCTGTTTTAATTTTACCTGAATTTTCTCAACCTTTTGTGTTAGAATGTGATGCATCAGGTGAAGGTATTGGGGAAATCTTGATGCAAGGGGGGCATCCTATAGCCTTTGAGAGAAGAAAGTTGGTCCCTCATGAGAAGCTATACCCCATATATGATAAATAAATGTTAGCTATCATGCATGCATTAGCCAAATTCCGACAATATTTGGTGGGGAATAAGTTCAAGGTGAAGATTGATCACAACAGCCTTAGGTTTTTTCTTGAACAGAGGCAGCTTCAGGAAAGACAACAGAAGTGGGTGAGAAAAATATAGGCCTATGACTTTGACATAGAATATGTCAAGGGGAAGAGAAATACAGTAGCTGATGCACTTTCCAGGAGGCCTACAACGTTGTCCATGAGGGGCATGGATGCAGATTGGAAGGCTCAACTTTTAGTTGAGTACTCCAAAGATGACTTTGCATGCAGGATACTTGAAGGGGTGGTACCGGATGAGAGATTTAAAGTGATGAATGAGGTTATCTATTACAAGGATCGAATCTACTTGGCTAAGAATTCTAAGCTCAAGGAGAAGATCTTAGTGGCCTCACATGATTCCCCACTTTCCAGGCATCAAGGTTTCGTAAAAACTTATAGATCTATTAGGGAGAGATTCTCATGGAAGGGTCTCAAGGAGGAAGTGCTCCAGCATGTCAAGGAATGTACCACTTGCCAACAAAATAAGGGAGAGCACACTTATCCTGCTGGATTGTTACAGCCACTACCTATTCCAGATGGGAAGTGGGAAAGCATCTCTATGGACTTCATCACTGGCTTACCGACAGTGCAGGGTAAGGATTGTATCTATGTTGTTGTTCATAACCTAAAAAATTATGCTAATTTCTTTGACATATCTGCACATTATACTTCTTCACATGTAGTTGAACTCTTCTTCAAAGATGTATTTAGACTCCATGGTCTCCCTAGGACCATAGTGAGTGATTAGGACAGCCGCTTCATGGGTGGCTTTTGGCAAGAACTTTTCCGATTAGTGGGAACTGATTTGACCCCCAGCACCAGTTATCAACCCCAAACTGATGGGCAGATTGAGATAGTGAAAAAGTGGCTAGAAGGCTGCTTGAGAAACTATGTGGCCGGGAAACAGAAAGCTTGGTTATGGTGGCTCCACTTGGGGGAGTATTGTTACAACACTACTCACCATATCTCTATTACCATGACACCATTCCAAGCCTTGTATGGATATGAGGCACTTTCATTTGCCGATGTGATTTTGGGGCAAGTAAAGCTCCAAGGGCAAGAGATTGGATTCAAGAGAACCAGGACATACTTAGGGCCCTCAAAGATAACATTTCCACTGCTCAGAACCAATAGAATATGTATGCAGACCGTGGTCGGATAGAGAGACAGTTTGAGGTGGGGGATCTTGTCTACCTATGCCTTCAACCTTACAAACAATCCACACTCAAGGCGAAGAGAGTCAAAAATCTCAAACCACGTTTCTATGGGCCATACAAGGTGAACAGATATGTCGGTAAGGTAGCTTATGAGCTGGAGCTTCCTAAAGGGAGCAAGATCCACAATATCTTCCAGGTATCTTGCCTCAAGAAGGCCATTCGGAGGAATGTAGTGGCCAACTTGGAAATTCCTCATATTGATGATGGGGGTCATTTGATCTTGCAGCCATAAGCAATCCTAGACACAAGAGAGAGGAAGTTGAGAAACAGAGTCATCAAATAATATTTGATTCGATGGAGGAATCTACCAGATGAGGATGCCACTTGGGAGGGGGAGAAGATCTTGTAGCATCCTTCTTTACTGTTGCTTGTGGGCAAGCAAATTTTGAGCGGGGAGAACTGTAATGTTCCCAATTAGTCATAGCTACTTGGAGCATTATAATTACTCCATTTTTGAAATAAGAAGTAAGAAACACAATAAAATCTATCCCAGTGTAAAAAGGGATTGAGGTAGGAGGATAAAATAAAGCCTCTTGATTGTGAAGAGGAGAAAAAGAAAGGAGCTAGTTATGGTTGACCAAGTCAACCAGTGCTGTCAAAAGGGAGGGAAAGCCACTAGGGCAGCGCAGTTTTGAAGGAGAAAGCTTCTAAAGGAAGCTACATCACCATTGTGTGGGGCCTGGGATGGAGAAGCTCACTTGGAATAAAAAGGAAGAGATAGCAGCAAGGGAATTCATTCATTCATACTTCTTGTTTTAGTCTTATGACTAATTGCAATCTTCAGCTATTTAGCTAGAGTTGCAGCACTGTTTAGTGCAAGGGTTATCATGCGGGAATTCTAGTTCCATTATTGTTGCAGATTGATTGGGAGATTCAAGGAGGAGGTCTTGAGTTCCATTCTCACTATATATCTTGAGGAAGCCATCCTCTAACCCTTAAAACACAGTCAATCTCAATGAGTGCATTATTTCTACAGTAGCTGCAGTAGCTGGGGTTAGATCTACTCATTTGAGCTTATTTCAGGAGAGGGAGAGGTGATTTCCACTCCAGGAGTTCTATTGAGGAAGGTCTTGAGCCTATTTTTGTATTGTATATTCTTATTTGAGCATATCAGATATTTATCAATATAGAGTTGCTGGGTACAATGTTATTTTATGTAGTGTTGTACATTGTGTTGCTATTTTGACAGAAACCCTTGCCCGAAGGCCCCAATGTGTTTGTAAAAGAGCTCAATACTCTCATTTCTGATCTTATAATGAATGAAAGCTCTAGATATATGTTATTCCATCTATTTCTGTAGTTTACATAATAATAATAACTTTTGTGCTACCTTCGGCAATGTACTGGGGTTATGATGCCTTTTTCTACATTTGAGATGAGGAGATCTGTTTATTGTAGCTAGAGTTATTTGTTTCCGACACCATTCCATATTTAAGCCACATACAACATATTATTGAGGATCCAAGCCTTGGACTGCATTATTCTTGCACTGGTTTACTTATACATCGTCCTCACTAGAGATATTGCTGAAATTCCTGAAAAGGAATATTACAGTTGTCTATATTGGCATCAGAAGAAGAGGTTGAGGCTATGGTTTCATCCTTGTAAGTGACTCTTTTTTCTGATCTCATCCTAGCTCTCTTTTCAATTAATTTGGCTTCTGCACTAATAACTGCCCTTTTAATTTCTTCTAAAGTTGTGGGGTCTCTCTCTCTGAGTTGGTATGTCATGTCCGGATCAAAACCTTCAGGAAATTTCACTAGTGCTAGGCCTTGTGGGGGTTTCATGTGAGGTGGGAGGGAATTTTAGACACTATTAAACCTGGTGCAATAATCTTGCACACTTTCCCCTACATCCCTCTTAAGATTTTTATATTCAGAAAGGATTTGGAGGGGGTTTTTCTTGATTTCCCACTTGTTTATGAAAGATTGGTAGAGGGAAGGGAGATCATGTATGCTATCAGGAGCTAAGCCTTTAAACCATTTCTTAGCCTCTCCTCCTAGGATTTGTGCAAATATCCTCATTTTAATGGTTTCCTCTTCCAATTCCATATAGCCAAAGGCATCATTTATCCTATCTACATGTTGTTGGGCAGTGATGGATTCAGCTTCAGTGAAGTGGGGAATTCTTGATTGTTAGTCATTTGGTAAAGGTACCAAAGGTTGGGGTAAAACCAGGGGGGCATACCAAGCTACCATGATGGGAGCTAATGGAGGATTTACAAGAGGAGGGTTTGTGAAAGGGGGTGTAGGATGAAGTGGAGTGGTTTGCACAGTGGTGGTATGGATGGGTGTGGTGGAAGTACTTGGACCAGCTGACTGATTCTGAGCAGATTTGGTATGGAAAGAGCTAAAGTGATGGAGAAGCTGAAATTCAGGTGGTGTGGAAGGAGAGGCTTCTCTACTAGAACTCTACTGCAAATGTATAGGCTCAAGGTCAGTCTGGTCAATATCAGTTTGTGACTTGGTTCTGAAAAGGTTCTTTGTGTGATTAAAGTCAAACTAGGGATCTTGCAAAGCTATAATTTGTTCAGGGTCAGAGCTTTCTCTACGAATGGTCCTAACAGTAGTTAAGTTTCCAGATCTAGAATTTTTCCACAAAATATTTTCTAGGTCTTCAACTTTGTTGGGAGGGTTTGGGTCTGGATGAGATCTGGTACTGATCCTTTGTGAAGCTAGATTTCAAACTCAAAATGCAGAGAGGTTGAAAGTTTAGGACTGTTTTCGGAAGGCTGATCTCTCTTAGTGTTTGCTAAACTCTCACAGTGTTGAACTAGGCTTCTAAACTTCTAAGGGCTGATTTGATACCATCCCAGGGAGTCTAAATGAGAACTAGTGAAGTAATAGGCTTACTAGAGGCTAGTGGAGTTTCCAGGTGGATATTTTTAGATGTTTTGAGGATATGTATGTATGGTCCACCACCAATAATTGACAAAACCCAATCTAAGGATGTTTTTAGGGTTTTCTGAGTTCCTTTATGTAGCCCTAGGGTTTGTGAGAATGTATTACAGCTGAGTCATCATTTTTTTAAGATGGTGAAACAACCATATTCTACTCTTGGCTATCAGTTGAGTTCTCTATGATTTGATAAGTGTTTCTACATTCTTAAGGGATACTTAGATTGTCACTGACTCAGAGATCCCACCGTGATTGCCAGAATGTTAGGGTCCCATGATTTAGCAGATTGGTAGACCAAATGCACAGTGTAACATGAAACCAGTCTTTGGAGTCCTAGGACCTAGCCTTCCTAGACTCAGAGAGGGCTCTCTCTATTGTACGCAAAGGATGTGAACTTGTTTGCTTTAGATGGTTGATTTTAGGCTAGTTGTAAAGTTTAGGGTTTGTTTGTTTGTTTGGGTTGGGTAAAATGATCAAGTAGAATAGGTGGAGTGAGAGGTCATCAAATCATTGAGCTATGGAGTCTATGAAAGTCATGGATATCTCAAAAATGAGTCAGAGTGCATCACAAGGAAAATCTAGTGTGGTCAATGGATCTTTTATGGTTATGTGTGAAGTGAAGTGGGCATTAAGTTGGGAAAACAAGGTAGGGCAAAGGGCAGTTAAGAATACTTTATCATATACCCATAAACAGGAAGGTCTCAAATACTGATAAGAAAAACATAATAATCATGAGATAGGGCAAATCATTTACTCAATTGCAATACTTAAACAAATAGACATCCAAGATGAACAATTTAGTGAAACACAGAAAGCAAGAAATCCTATCTAACTTTAGTGATTTCACCTTGAAAGTTTGAAAACATATAAGATGACAAATAAATTTAACCAATGAAGAGGGAAATCCTAGACATCATCAATCAAGCTATAAAGAACTTTGAGGAAAACTTATCAAGCATAAACAGAGGGCATGATCAAAACATGGCCTCTTTGGTTAAAACTAGCAAGTAATCCATCAAAGAGAGATTCCTAAACAGATTTTAGATAGCATCAAATAGGCAGGGCTAACCATAAAAAATATTTGAAAAATAATTTATTAAACCATTAATGAAAAAAACAAGCTTAGGTGGATCTAAGGAGCAGCTAAGAATTCCTTAAACTAACCCAGCAGAGAAAAACATAAAGACAGTAATAACAGGAAAGACTAAGGTGCCTCAAACAACATTTCTTAGCCTATACTTTTGTGATATACTGCAACATAGAAGGATGGACACAATGGTAAACAAGAAAACATGAATGAATCAGAGACACATCACCATTCACCAAGCTCATGGATCCTGCAAGCAAGCTTTCATCATCATCAATCAAAGCATATCATTCACAAGCTCCATAACACCAAATTTCTCTTCAACCTCAAAGACCCATGTATTACTCTCAAAAATCATCAAATGCCAACATTAAAAATGAGTCCTCAATGCTCTATTTAAACAGCAAGGAGGAGAAAAACCTAATAGAGTATCTAGAATCCTATTGGCTAATCAGAAATGTTACTATTGTCCTTGAGACCTTGCAAGGCCCAAGGCACAAAATATCTAAAACAAAATATATTTTCAAAATTTTTTAGCAAAAAAATATATATTTGAGGTTTGAAAAGCGTCCTAAAACTTACCAAGCATACATTGTTGACTTTCCCTCTGCTAAGGGTGCAGCACTGTGTTTTAGGAGGAATTTCCATGCCAAGGCTGTAGCACAGGAGTAGGAAAACTGGGTCAACTTGCAGCAGTGTTTTGAAAGACTTCCCGATGTCACAAAATGCTCCGTGATGGACCGTTGGAAAGCCCTTTGAGTATAATTTCCAGATCTACCCCTGGTTATCTAATTTGAGCTCTAAAACCTATTCAAAAAGAAAAAATTCCAAGGCTGGTAAAGGCAGAACACATGTTTTGAAAAGCAGGAAGAATGGTGAAAATTAGGGTGTTTTTGACCCTTTTGGAGGACCAAAACAACTCCAATTGATCTGAAACTTTGTGAGCATGCTAAATTTGAGATGAGGATTCCAAAAATGTGAGCCTTTCCTCCTGAAGATGCTCTGAGAAAAAGTGTAGCACCATGTGTGCTACCCCCTTGGCCCTCAAAATTAGCAAAAAATCAAAACTTGTCAAAATTATCCCAAAATTGGTGAATTAGTGCCTCATGGGTTTTGAGAGACCTGTAGGGAGGCTTGTGCCAAGATTCCAAGCCTAGCTTGGAATTTTTCTTATTTTAGTGCTTGAATTTCCATGAGGGCTTCCTTCAGTTCGGCACTAGCAAGTTTGTTTTTCATGGCATAATGTTTGGTCATCTTTTTCTGGAGAGCAAGGCCCCTCTTTATATTTTTGAAGTACTTGTGTTCATTCTTGTAGTACTGAATGATACGTTGTGCCATCTCAAAATCCATCTCCCTATGCCTGATTTGGTCATCTTTGCTTTGGAGAAGTAGTCTAGTGGTCACCTCCTCATCCTCATTATCACTGTCAAGGTCAATAAATTGTGGCTTTTGAGTAGTTTGCCTACCTCCCTTACCTTTCTGATCCTTTTTTTATCTTTTCTTTTCCCTTTTCAAGCCTTTGAGCTAATGTACATGGCAAGGTCCCTTGCCTTTTGGAGGTAGCAAACTCTTGCCTTGATCCTCTTTGATATGTGAGAGGGAGAAAATAAAATTTGTTTACTAGAATGCTTTGACCATGACTAACTTCAAGATTTCCTTTCCTTTCATCAATGATATCTGCATTTATGTCTCCTCCATTTTGTTCTTGACTGCTTTTTGGGTCCATAGTGTCACTACTGTCATTATTTTTAGGGCTATCAGTCATCATGGTGTCTTCATTATCCTCCTCTGTGTTTGCAACATTATCATTTCCATCATCATTTTTTTTGTTGTCACTGTCAGAGGTGTCTTTGTCAGTGTCTTCATTACCTTTTGGTGCATTTTCATCATTTTCATTCTCTTCCATATCTTCTGCACTTTCATTTTGTTCTAAACTGTCCTCTTCATCATCTTCATTGTTTTGTCCACTGTCATGCTCATTTTTTTCATATTCATCACAGTCATGTTCACTTCCCTTTTCTTCAAATTATGCCTCTGTCCCTTCTTCTAATTCTTCCTTTTCATCATCTATTCATTCTTCATTTGTCTCTTCTTCATTACTTGCATATGCATTTTCATTGTCTATTCCTTCTTCATTTGTCTCTTCTTCATTGCTTCCATCTTCCTTTTCATCATCTATTTCTTCCTCACTATTTGGCTCACTGCCTTCTTCTTCTTCTTCACTGTTTTTCCCATTGCCTTTGTCCTCCTCTTCACTGTTTGGCTCACTTCATTTTTTTTCATCATCCTCTGCATTAACTACCTTATCATTGCTTTCTTGTTATTAACTGTCTTCTTCTTCACAATCTGCCCCTATCTCTTGATTTTCATCATCATCCTCCTCATCATCATTTTCTTCCTTATGACTATCATTTTATTCTTCCTCGTGACTGTCACTTTCTGTCTCATCATTTTTTTCTTCTTCCTCACTGTCCTTTGTTTCTTCCTCATCATCATTTTCTTCATTTTCACTTTCTTCTTCTTCATCATTTGTGCTTTCTTTTTTACTATTATTTTCCTCTTACTCTTCATCACTTTCTTCTTGTTTTGATTGTTTAGGAGAAGGTGAGGGAGGAAAGTTCTATTGGGGAGGGGATTCATGTGGAGAGGATGATTCATGATCAGTGAGGGGTGATGGATGAATGGAGGAAGGTGGATGAGATGATGAGGGTAAAATTTTCAGAGGAAGAGGCTGTGGATTTGTGAAAACATCATGGGCGATGAATACTTCCCATGGGATACCTTGTTGCTCTAATTTATGCAACACAATCATCTTGATAAGATAATGGTGGAAAAGACTCTGCATTTGTTGAGAAGGAGGCCTCTTTTGCACAATGTATGACATCTTATCAATACTTCTATAAAGGTAATAGGGAAAATGTAGTAGCTTGGCCCTAGTGAATTGCATAAGTAGTATTATATGGTAGGAATAAAGTCTAGAAAACCTCCCCTGGCATGTAAAATACTTCATGATGACTTTCATTAAAGGGGCATATCTTTCCAACAAATGGGAAAAGGGAAAAATATTTTTGCAATCATCTTGGTATCTTGGTTTTAAGAGAGGTTGATAATGGCTCAAGTCCAAGTTCACCTGTTTGAACCATTTTTCTCCCATACAAGGTATTCCAGTGGCCATAGTAATGGTATTGGTGGATAGCTCAAAGTTTACCCCAGCTAGATGCACTTGATGGTCATGGAGTTTGAGGACAAAATGTCTGGTCAACTCAGGGTGACTTTGGACTCTTTGTACCTTCTCACAAAAATCAAAACAACCTACCTCTTAAAAATAGGAAATTGTTTTAGGGGATGCTATCAAATCCTTGGTGTTCAAAGGTTCAAACCTATTTACTTTTCCACCCTTTGTCTGTGGTCCCCTGGGCCTTTGGCCTCCCTTGCCACTATCACTACTACCTTCTCTAGACATTTTATTTTTTACTCTTGCTTTGAAAGCAAAACCCTGAACTACTTGTGAAAAGATATGGAGAAGGCAAGTGAAATGATAATGGGAATGACAGTGATTTGCAAGTGAAGGAAAATGATGAGTGATTAGAAAAGCAGTCTCAGTGCATCTTTATCATGTAGATGGGTGAGTGTTCTTCAATCAACATAGTTTTTTAGCATGGTGACCAAGCCTTTCTCTCCATTTAGGGTTTTTTACCTTTCTCTCTAAGTTCACCCTTTAAAACAATATGAAAGGGGGCAATAGATCTAAATACCTCTTAAAAAAACCTCAGGAGGTGCCAAGCAGATACACGGAGGAGCTCTAAGAAAATTTGGAGGCTTGCACAGCATGAAAAGCTTCCTGGCTAAATGCGTAGCATAGGAGCACAACGTGGGGCTAGTCGGGTCAGCCTTGAACATAGCACATGAAGGCACATCGGTTGGGTCCTGTCGAGCAGTCCTCATGTAGTGCTGAATGGACAAGCGCGTAGCACCCGAGTGGAGCTGGACGTGCTGTCTAGTCAACCTATGGCCTTGGGCGTAGTGCCCGGGTCAGTCGGGTCTTTGTGCAGTGTGGAAGGGTAGGGAAAACGTACAACTCAGGAAAAGTTTGCATGCTACTTGATCCTATTGGGTGGCTTTGAATGGATTGTCAGGCCCCCTTTGAACGTCTATAAGAAGGTAGCACAAGCGCACAGCTTCGGGAGGAGTGGTCGGGTGGTCCTGCACGTGGTAAACGCGTAGCAGTATTTCTCAGGAGCACAATGCTCTGTTACAGTTTGCACAGGGGTCACGCACAAGGGCGTAGCACTGTGTTCCAGGAGTGCAACACCATGTTTTCTCAGCCCTAAGTCTTGCCAGAAACTCTGAAATATTTCTTTCAAATCCTTCCACTCTCTTTTGCAAATGAGAAATGGGCTTGAGTGATAAATAATGGCTTTTTATACCTTTGGAAAAATATTTTAAAACCAAAACCCACCTTTTCTAATGTTTTTTTTTTATATCTTTTTATCCCTTTACTGATATTTCTTTTACCTTTGCAGTAGGTGACTTTAGACACACAAAAAATGATCTCTTTGTGGGTGATCTGAAAATGTGATTTTATTCCCCTCTCACTAATTTTGACAGTGATATCTCTATTTTGACAAAGATTGTAAATCATGTCCACCATGTCTTCTCTTGGCCACTTCTGTTTTTCTCATGCAGGTGCCATGACACAAATTATTTAGTCTCCTTTGTCATTCTTGGAATCTTGACAACTTTAGTCACTCAACAACAAACTAATGATTTGGTTGGTGTTCTATTTTGACACTTTACCTCATGCTTTCCTTATTTTGACCATTTTGAAGATATTTGACTATAATTTGAAAGTTTAGGCTCCTTCATACTGATACTTTTTACAATTTCTCCATTTGCTGTAGTGAAACAGTGTTGCCTTGACAAACCATGTCAGTCACCTTCTGATATCATTTTTCAACTTCTAGCTGCTGTTTTCAAGGAGGTCTCTCACCTTCATTTCCAGTTTCAATAAATCTTCAATTTATGCACAGTTGTGTTGATGTACCTCTATCCTTGTGGTTTTGGCTTTAGCTCCTTGCTGGGAAACACTTTTAGCCAATCAGTCATAAAACCATGATTTTCTTTGAAATTAGGCATGTTGTCTCTCCTTTGCTGTGAATTTCCTTTTAGTGAGGAGTTGGTCTCTCTCCTTACCTCTTTTTCTACTGATGGCCATCTCATTGATTCCTGCAGAAATGTCTAAGATGGACAGTTTTCTTTTCCAGAAGTTGTGATTTGATCAAGGAGGTCTCTCTTGATGGGTTTTCTATCAAACTTGGACAAAAAATTTCTCACTTCCCTTCCCATTTGATTTCACCTTCTTGGCACATGAAAAAACATTGATTAAGAGCACTCAAAATAACCCTACAATTTGTGAAACCCTAGTGACCTAGTGGGCAATTCCTCAGACTTGATCCTTAATTGAGATTAGGCTTGGGATCTTGATAGTGTAAAGGCATAGCTTCTTGATCAATGATTGTATTTGAGGATATAGAAATGGATGAGCTTGACTGATCTAAATATCTTTTAGAGGGATTTTGAGACTATCAATGCCTTAAGATATCTGGTAAACATGGGAAAAAGCAAGCTGGTTGCTGATCATAGATGGAAAATGGAGGGGTCAAGCAAGGCCAAACTGGGTGCTATGGTCAAAGGTGTCAAAACATAGTGAATATGAGTAGCTTGATCCCATGATGGGTCTTCTGGGAGTGGGATGCTGGCCATGACTTGGTAGAGTTAGTAAAATAGTGAAAAATTTATCCTGAGGATAATGAAGGCAGTGATATTTCTAGAACTCACAATATTCATGAATTTTGTTTCTAGAAATATGGGATAGTCATTTAGTCATCTATAGAAAGAAAAAAATTACTGATGAATAACACAACCCTGGCCCCTTAACCCAATATTCTTCCACATTAAAGTTTAAATGGAATTTTTCTCCCATGGTTTAACAAGCACCAATGTAGCGTGTCCAATTAAGGCTTAGCATTGTTTCATGTGAGGTCTTGATATCATTCTGCGGAGGTGCAAACTCAGACCTTAATCAATTTTGGTGGCCCTTGAACTACCATGTGGCAGACTCTGATTGGGCCACATGGCAGCCTACAGTTGGACACCAACCATCCAATAAAACCACACCAACCAGCACTAACGAAATTTAGACAAGTGGCGAGGCCTGAGTGGCCCAATGAATCGAGTCAACCTTGACTAGTCAAACATGCCCAGTCAGCTGTATGGACTGCTGACTGGGAAACCTGGATAGTTTTGCCAAATTTTTACCTGTTTTGGAAAATTAACAAAACATATTTATGGAAGCATACAGTGTCACCTTTCCACAAAATGAGTTGTGTTGGATTCAAGATAATGAGATCTACACAATTTTTCAGGTTCCACACCATTCCGACAAATATCATTTTTGAGCATTTTTTTGAGCACCTGATCACACATCCCCACTAGAAGATTTTGGACCCCAAAATATCTTTTATTACTAAACAATTGAATGATGGTACAACCCCCTCACCCTTGGCTCAAATTTTGACTCGAATTTTGACCAAATGTGATCGCCATCGCCATGCAACATCCCATTTCAAAGACAATAATTTGTGAAATCCCCTGAGAACAACTTTTTGGCAATGCCCTCTTTATTGATTTTTTGTAAATACGGAATAAACTGTTAAATTGTTGAGATTATCACGATCACACTATTTGCTTCATGCATAATACACCCAACCTCTTCTACCATTTGATCATTAATTACAGAAATATAAACAATCGCATGCGCACATTAAAACCATAAACAATCACACATATAAACACAGTATTTATGGGAAAGCTTAAAGCTGAAAACCCCCAACTATATGTATATTATAATGATAAAGATCATGTAACAATCATTTTACAAACTCCTCACAAGCTCTCAGTACAATCGCCAATTGTTACACACTACACAAGCTCAGATCATACAAAACACATGCTCCAATCGCTTCCACCTTTAGCATGCCTCATCGCGCAATCCAAGACATGAACAATTGCTTGATCCAAGTTCAATCCCATCAGTATGTACTCCACAATCCTCATTGGCATCTCCATCAATGTGTGCAACCCATACCAGATAATGTTGAATTGATAATTGTTAATCGCTTCTTTTCACCTACCTCTGCACTGGTCTCCACTGAAACTATCCATGCACTGAAGTTAACTGATGTATTCTTTAGTTGATTAATGAGTTTATAATTAGTAAATTAATTAATAATTAATTCACACCACTCTCACTAATTGTATCAATCAGTTAAACTAGATACAAATAGCTCAACTATGTTTAGATTAGTTAAACTCAATACAACTCCACTAACTTCCTCAATCAACTCCACCAAACTCTGTCACATGAGTTCTAATCAAGTCAACATGCAATATCACTAAACCTCTAGGAATAGTATACTCCTTCGCTGCTGTATGTGCCATTTCAGGCACTTAACTGAAGTGCTCCAAGAGAATAAGATAATGTTTATAGTCCAAATATTATTAAGAGCTAATAATATTCGACATATCTATTTTTAGAATGGCAATCTAAAAATAGATTCCACCTAGTATATATAAAAATAGAAGTCCATCTATTTTTTCCAACTTTAACAACCATCCACAAATATTATCCTGCAACTCATAGAACATGATCCATATGTCTAAAAATAGACATAGTCTAAAAATAGACTTTGCGCCAAAAATAGCTCGCGGGCCCACTTAGTGAAGGCGACTCCTTTCCACTAAGCTCATCATCTTGTTGCGATCTCAACACTCCCTCTCAACAAGATAAGGATTATCTGCAACCCCTATCCTGCCCCTATGGTATTTGAATTTTCTCCTGGTGAGTTTCACATGAGATCAAGATCCTGATCCTCCATAGGAATGTATGAAAGTAACATGATCTTCCACTGCACACAATCTCTGATATGATGATACCGGATGTCAATGTAGTGTGAACCGAAAAACCCAACCAGGCTCTTCCTCATCCATATAGCCTTGCATGCAGCCAAACGCGCTGCCATATACTCGGCCTCTGCTGAACTGAGTGCCACGGATCTCTGCTTCCTGCTGTATCAAGAAACTGTTGTCGACCCGATACTGAAAATCCCTCCAGATGTGCTCTTTCTTTCCGTTGGGCTACCTGCCCAATCTGCATTCGTGAAGCCACATAGCCTCACCTCATTCGACTGTCTGTACCACAATCCATATCCCAATGTGCCTCTGAGATATGTGCCTCTGAGATATCTTAATACATGCTTGCCTGCCTTCCAAAAGAGCTTGGTAGGCTTAACCATAGCTTGTGAAAGTTGGTTAACAGCATATCATATGTCAGGTCGTGTATTTACCAGATACATAAGCGACCCCACCAACTGTCGATAAACAGTGGCATCCACTACCTCCGCCGAAGTAGCATCCTCCTTCCTCCAACCACCAGGAAGAGGAGTATCAACAAGCTTGCAGCCATGCATGTTGAACTTCTCCAGTATCTCCCGGTCATACTTACCCTAAGAAAAAAACAGTCCACCATTGTGCTGCCAAATTTCCAATCCCAGGAAATAATGAAGGAGGCCGAAGTCCTTCATCTCAAACTCTTTTGCAAGATCCTCCTTACATGAGAGTATCAACAGCTCATCACCTGTCAAAATCAAATCATATACATAAAGTATAATGATAAAAAACTTACCCTCCACCACAATCTGGTATAGGTTAGGATCTGCCTCACTCTTAGAGAATCCAAGTCCGGTGAAATAACTGTCTATCCGTGTGTACCAAGCACGAGGTGCTTGTTTCAACCCATACAACACTCTCTTGAGCCTGCACACATGCGACTCACTGCTAAAGATCTCGAAACCTTCGGGCTGATCTATGTACACCTCCTCCTCAATGGCTCCATTGAGAAACGCAGTCTTCACATCCATCTGATGAATGTGCCACCCCATCTGCGCTGAGAGAGCAAGAATCGTCCGTATGGAAGAATACCTTGCAACAGGTGCAAAGGTCTCCTCATAATCGATCCCCTCTATCTGTGAAAAGCCTCGGGCAACAAATCTTGCCTTTTACTTCTCCACACTCCCGTCAACTGCCTTCTTCACTTTGTAGATCCATCTCGAACCCACCACTAATTTCCCCTCTGGTCTCGGAACAATCTCCCATGCACTGTTTTTGACAATCGAATCATACTCTTCCACCATGGCATCTACCCATGCGGGATCCTCCAGAGCTTTCTCAAAAGAGGATGGCTTTGTCATGATACAATTTCTCACAAGAGCCATGTATCCAGTGTACCGATCAGGTGAATATCTCTATCTGTGCTGTGATGTAGGTCCTCCTACAACCTTCTCTGCATCTTGAGCCAGTCTCTCAGCTTCTGTAGTGCGCTTCTGCCCTCTGATGGTTGGCGCTGCATGAGTGGTCTCTTCCACTCCATGAACCTCATCTTGTGGCTGATCCACATCCTGAGACTCATCCTTAGGAACTAATAGCTCCTCATCCGCATGCAAGTGTGGCTCCCTCTCAAGCGAACACTTCATGGCTTTCTCCTCATGAAATTTGATATCCCGTCGCACAACAGTCTTGCGACTATCTGGAAAATACACACGATAGTTTTGGGGTGTATCAGTGTACCCCAAAAATATCCCAACCTCTGCGGTCAGCTCCAGCTTCTTCCTGGCATCCTTCGTCACATGAATGTAAACAAGTGAACCAAAAATCCTCAAATGGGAAATATCAGGCCTCTTACCAGAAAACGCCTCCTCGGGTGTACTCATGCCAAGTATCCTGTGAGGACAACGGTTCTGCACATATACTGCAGTATTACATGCCTCCGCCCACAAGTGAATGGGTAGGCCCTGATCATGCAACATCACCCGTGTAGCACCCACGATCGTTCTGTTCTTCCGCTCAGCAACCCCGTTCTGCTGTGGGTTATGAGGTGCTATGAGCTCTCTTCGAATTCCTTCTGCGCTGCAAAAGTCCTTGAATTCACCAGAGATGAATTCACCACCATTGTCGCTCCTAAGAGCCTTCACCTGCTTCCCCGATTCTTTCTCAACCAGTTCCTTGAACTCACAGAACTTTGAGTATGTCTCGCTCTTCTTCTGCATGAAGAAGATCCAGCACTTACGAGAAAAATCATCAACAAATATCACATAATACCTATGCTTTGCTGTCGAAGCTACTGAGAAAGGTCCACACACGTCTGTGTGAATTCTCTCAAGAATCGTCATGGCGCAACTATCCTTCTCGTGAAAGGTGGCTTTCACAAATTTTCCCAAGGTACATCCCTTGCACTGATCTGACTGTGCAAGAGTACCCTTAGGAATCCCAGTATAAATCTACTGCAGTATCTTCAAAGCTCCATGGTGAAGGTGGCCCAATCTCCGGTGCCACAACTCGCCATCATCCCGGCTCACCACTCCTTCTGCCTTGCCTGCCATTGCTGCGCAGCCATCTACCTGTAATTGATAAAGGTTCTTAACTCGAACCCCTATCCTTCGGGTCTCACCAGTTGCCTTACTGCGCAGGAAAGCCTTTCCCTCGCTAAAGACAACATCATATCCCTTGTCTTCTAACATCGCCACAGAGATAAGATTCTTCTTCAATCCCGGAACATGCATCACTTCCTTAAATACGAAGGGTTTACCAGACTCCCTCTCAAAGGAAATGGTACCGATACCGGTCGCACTGTATCTACCATCATCGCCCATCTCGATGTGCACTCCAAGATCTTTCTCATCCAGATCAGCAAACAAATCTCGATCTCCTGTCATGTGAAAAGACGCACCATTGTCCAGAAACCACACTGATCCCGCCACACTTGAGACCAAGCATGTGATCAGCGAAAAATCCAGCTCAAACTACGAGGCTAAGGCCTCTCCAGCTGCAGATCCAGTAGCCTGCTTATTTTTCTTCTTCTGCAGACAATTTGTGGCATAATGTCCGTGTTGGTGACAGTGAAAGCACTTCACCTTGGACATGTCCTGCTTCTTGCCTTTCGCACCGGAATGAGAAGCTTTCTTACTCTTCCCCTTCTTTGCTTTGGCATCCAAAGTGAAATTCTCTTCATCAGAGTTATTTGATGACGATTTGTCCCTGGTACTCCGCCTTATCTCCTCTTGCACAAGATCCGACCAAAGTCGCTCCCATCCTGGCAATTTCTCTCGTCCATTGACAGAGTCCTGATAGGAATGCCAACTCTTCGGAAGCCCAAGGAGAGCCAAGCTCACCAAGTCCTCATCATCTACAGTCACCCCCAAACTTCCCAGCTCATCCTTGCATTGGATGAACTTCGTGAGGTACTTGGGCATACTGTCGCCTTTCTCCATCTTTATGTTTCTGAGTTTATCCTTGAGCGCCAACTTCCTCTGGTCGCTCTTGCTTTGGAATAAATCTGTCAAGACTTTCCACATCAAGAATGGAGAAGCCTTACCATGCAGGCTGGACACTATGTGATCCTTCACGCCCTCCAATAGAATCCTTCGACACTTTTCTGTCTTCTTTTGCCAAGCCTCAAGTACGGCAACATCGCTAGAAGTAGGCTTTGGGACTTCAGCATATATGAACTCCTTCAACCCATTGTCATCTAACACCGCCTCCATCCTATCCTTCCATGCAATATAATTCAAGCTGCCCTCAAGGGCATACTCCAATCGCAATCCGTTGAAAAACATCTCAACTTTGACACCAAGAAAACACTGCTGCAAATTCGAATTCCACCAGCACAAAACTCAACCGCTTTAATGTTTTGCAATTGCTCCAATGATCAATATCGCTCTGATACCATGTAGAAATTTGAATAACTGATATATTATTCACTGAGATTCTCCTGATCACACACTATTTTAGCTTCATGCATAATACATAACCTCTTCTACCATTGATCATTAATTTGCGGAAATATAAACAATCACATGCACACATTAAAACCATAAACAATCACACATATGAAGACAGTATTTATGGGAAAGTTTTCAAAGTGTTGAAAAACCCTAGTTATCTCAGATATTATAATGATAGAGATCATGTAACAATCATTGTACAAACTCTCACAAGCTCTCGCACAATCTCCAATTGTTACACACTACACAAGTCGATCATACAAAACACATGCTCCAATCTGCTCCACCTATTAGCCTGCCTCTACTGCGCAATCCAAGATGAATAAATTCTTGATCCAAGTTCGAATCCCACTAGTATGCACTGCGCAATCCTCATTGGTATCTCCATCAATGTGTGTGCAAATCTCATGCACCAGTATAGTCACAACTGATAGTCACACTGCTCTTTCACCTACCTCTTCACTGGTCTCCACTGAAATTGTCCATGCACTGAAGTTAACTGATGTATTCTTTGGTTGATTAATGAGTTAATAATTAGTGAATTAATTAATAATTAATTCACACCACTCTCACTAGTGTATCAATCAGTTAGACTAGATACAACTAGCTCAACTATGTTTGACTCAGTTAAACTGAATACAACTCCACTAACTTCCTCAATCAACTCCACCAAATTCTGTCACATGAGTTCTAACTGAAGTCAACATGCAATAGCTCCACTAAACCCTAGGAATAGTGCAATTCCTTCTGTCAGCTGCATGTGCCACTTCTGTGCACTCAAATGAAGTGCTCCAAGAGGATAAGATAATGTTTAGAGTCCAAATGTTAAGAGCTAATAATATCTTCGACATATCTATTTTTAGACCTGGCAATCTAAAAATAGATTCCACCCAGTATGTCTAAAAATATAAGTCCATCTATTTTTCCTGACTTGACCAACCATCCACAAATATCATCCTGCAACTCATAGAACATGATCCATATGTCTAAAAATAGACATAGTCTAAAAATAAAATTTGCGCCAAAAATAGCCTGCGGGCCCACTTAGTGAAGGCAAATTCTTTCCACTAAGCTCATCATCTTGTTGCAATCTCAACATTTTCTTTGGTGCTTGATCTTTAATATTTTCAATCTCTTGCACCAACATCTTGTTCACATCACTGTTTAACAACGATGTGTGCTTATGCAATTTTACCACATCTTGTTTACCTCTTTTGAAAGGAAGCATGTTAGACTCCTAAAACATCTTATCACAACCATTAACAACCTCAATGATATTAGAATTTTCATTCAATGTATCTCATTGAAAGGCATCATTCACAACATCTTCATGATTGAACATTTACAAAGAAAATTTTTGACTAGCATTCACAATTCTCTTCATTTCTCTAGCATGCATAAGATACAAACTCATTTTCTTACTATGCGCTCTAATAATGTACTCAGTCTGATCCTTGAACAATTGATACTTATTTTTATTGCAATGAAAGAGAACTCTCCTATCATAAAAATATGGGCTACCCAAAAAAATACCATAAATATCAAGCAGAACAACATCAAGTTCAACTTGATCAAGAAAGTTTGTAGTGATTGCAAATCTAAGTATGCACTTCCTCGTCACCTGCAAGTTTACATTCTTACATATCCAACCTAAATGATAAGGTCTTCGATGAGGAATGGTTTATAAATTCAACTTATTGACTAAGTATTCTGAAATAAGGTTTGCTTGCGAACCACTATCAAATAGGGTGTAAATATTGGTATGCTTTCAAATAATTCTAACATGGAAAAGTTACCCTACATGGAAGGGATATGGCTGATAAGGCTCGTTAGTTTGAGTGGGCTTGGTTTCAAGTGGCTAAGAAGAAATCTAATCTCACATTCCTCAACTAATGTAGGGATGAATCATTAATTCCAGTTTCTGCTATCACCGAGCAATGACACATCCTTACTATTTATTAAATGAGATTGGTTACCTTCTTCACCTTGGTCTTGAGGATGAACCACATTAGATGGTTCGAAACTTAGACCAAATCCTAATGATATGATTAACTCGAAAGACATTTTTCTACATTATGGATTAACAAAGTCTTGGATCTAACATTATTACCTTATAGAGAAGGGATATGGCCGATAAGGCTAGTCATTTTGAGTGGTCTCGGTTGGAAGTGGCTAAGAAGAAATATGATCTCACGTTCCTCAAAATATTTAGGATGCATCATTAATTACAGTTTCAGCTATCACTAGACAATCACACATCCTTACTATTTATTCAATGAGATTAGTTCCCTTCTTCACCTTGTCCTCAGGATGAACCACATTAGATGGTTTGAAACGTCAACCAAATTCTAATGATGTGATTAATTCGAAAGACATTTATCTACATTATGGATTTAAAAAGCCTTAGATCTAACATTATTACCCTACATG
The DNA here is from genome assembly GCA_034641835.2 of Pinus albicaulis. Classification (NCBI taxonomy): domain Eukaryota; kingdom Viridiplantae; phylum Streptophyta; class Pinopsida; order Pinales; family Pinaceae; genus Pinus; species Pinus albicaulis. The sequence goes on from CM076579.1 coordinate 132,283,620, forward strand.
GAAAGGATATGGTTGATAAGGCTCATCAGTTTGAGCGGGCTCAGTTGCAAGTGGCTAAGAAGAAATCTGATCTCACGTTCCTCAAAATATGAAGGGATGCATGTTTAATTATGTTTTCAGCTATCACCAGGCAATGGCGCATCCTTACTATTTATTCAATGAGATTGTTTCCCTTCTTCACCTTGTCCTGAGGATGAACCACATTAGATGGCTCGAAACGTTGAACAAATCATAATGATTTGATTAGTCTGAAAGACATTTATACATTATGGATGAAAAAAGTATTATATCTAACATTATTACCCTACACGAAAGTGATATGGCAGATAAAGCTCGTTAGTTTGAGCGGGATCGGTTTCAAGTGGCTAAGAAGAAATTTGATCTCATGTTCCTCAAAAGATGTAGGGATGCATCATTAATTCTGGTTTCAACTATCACTAGGCAATGACACATCCTTACTATTTATTCAATGAGATCGGTTCCATTATTCACCCTGTCCTGAGGATGAACCACATTAGATGGTTCGAAACTTCGACCAAATCCTAATGATGTGATTAATCCGAAAGAAATTTATCTACATTATGGATCAAAAAAGTCTTAGATCTAACATTGTTACCCTACACAAAAAGGATATGGTTGATAAGGCTCGTCAGTTTGAGCGAGCTCGGTTGCAAGTGGCTAAGAAGAAATCAGATCTCATGTTCCTCAAAAGATGGAGGGATGCATCATTAATTCTGGTTTCATCTATCACCGGTCAATGCACATCCTTAATATTTATTCAATGAGATCGGTTCACTTCTTTACCTTATACTGAGGATGAACAACATTAGATGGTTCAAAACGTTGACCGAATCCTAATGATGTGATTAATCCAAAACACATTTATCTACATTATGGATCACAAAAGTCTTATATCTAACATTATTACCCGACGTGAAAGGGATGTGGCTGATAAGGCTCATCAGTTTGAGCTGGCTCGTTTGCAAATGGCTAAGAAGAAATTTGATCTCACGTTCCTCAAAAGATGTAGGGATGCATCATTAATTCTGGTTTCAGCTATCACTAGGAAATGATGCATCCTTACTATTTATTCAATGAGATCAGTTCCCTTCTTCACCTTCTCCTAAGGATGAACCAAATTAGATGGTTCGAAATGCCGACCATATCCTAATGATGTGATTAATCCGAAAGAAATTTATCTACATTATGCATCATAAAAGCCTTATATCTAATAGTTTTACCCTACACAGAAGGGATATGGCTGATAAGGCTCGTAATTTTGAGAGGGCTCGGTTGCAAGTGGCTAAGAGGAAATTTGATCGAACGTTCCTCAAAATATGTAGGGATGCATCATTAATTCCAGTTTCAGCTATCACTGGGCAATGACACATCCTTACTATTTATTCAATGAGATCGGTTCCCTTCTTCACCTTGTCCTGAGGATGAACCACATTAGATGGTTCGAAACGTCGACCAAATCCTAATGATGTCATTAATTCTAAAGACATGTATCTACATTATGGATCACAAAAGTATTAGATATGACATTATTACCCTGCACAGAAGGGATATAGCTAATGAATCTCATTAGTTTGAGTGGGCTTGGTTGCAAGTGGCTAAGAAGAAACCTAATCTCTCATTCCTTAAAATATGTAGGGATGCATCATTAATTTTGATTTCAGCTATCACTAGGCAATGACGCATCGTTACTATTTATTCAATGAGATCAGTCGCCTTCTTCACCTTGTCCTCTGGATGAACCACATTATATGTTTTGAAACGTTGACCATATCCTAATGATGTGATTAATCCGAAAGACATTTATCTATATTATGGATCACAAAAGTCTTAGATCTAACATTATTACCCTACACGAAAGGGATATGGTTGATAAGGCTTGTCAATTTGAGCTGGCTCGGTTGCAAGTGGCTAAGAAGAAACATGATCTCATGTTCCTCAGAATATGTAGGGATGCATCATTAATTCCGGTTTCAGCTATCACCGGGAAATAACACATTCTTTCTATTTATTCAATGAGATCAGTTCCCTTCTTCACCTTGTCCTGAGGATGAACCAAATTATATGGTTCGAAACGTTGACCAAATCCTAATGATGTGATTAATCCAAAATACATGTATTTACATTATGGATCAAAAAAGTCATAGATCTAACATTATTACCCTACACAAAAGGGATATGGCTGATAAGGCTTGTCAGTTTGAGAGGGCTCGGTTGTAATTGGCTAAGAAGAAATCTTATCTCACATTCCTCAAAAGATGTAGGGATGCACCATTAATTCTAGTTTCAGCTATCACCAGGAAATGATGCATCCTTACTATTTATTCAACGAGATCGCTTCCCTTATTCACCTTGTCCTAAGGATGAACCACATTAGATGGTTCAAAACGTCGACCAAATCCTAATGATGTGATTAATCAGCAAGACATTTATCTACATTATGCATCACAAAATTCTTAGATATAACATTATTATGCTACACAGAAGGGATATGGCTGATAAGACTCGTTAGTTTGATCAGGCTCGGTTTCAAGTACCTAAGAAGAAATATGATCTCACGTTCCTCAAAATATATAGGGATGCATCATTAATTTCGGTTTCAGCTATCATCGAGCAATGATGCATCCTTACTATTTATTCATTAAGATCGGTTCCCTTATACACCTTGTCCTAAGGATGAAATACATTATATGGTTCGAAACGCTGACCAATTCATAATGATGTGATTAATTCGAAAGAAATTTATCTAAATTTTTTCCTCTTTGGGAAAATTAACATAACGTGTTTCCGGGAGCATACGGTGTCAGGTTTCCATGAAACGAGTTGCACCAGATTTATAACGACGAGATGTATGTAGTCGTTCAGGTTCCACACTATTCTGACAACTTTCATTTTTGAGTACCTGATCTCTATGGGGTGTTCACAATCGACAAAGCCTTGGACATACTTCGTGACAACATCATCTAATGGGTAAAACCTTATTCCATCCAACAATGACATTGGCCTCACTCTACACATAGCATAGCATTGAAAATAATAATACTAATAGATTCATTTGTCATGTTCCCTATTAAATTTAGAGGGAATACAATAAAAAATAGGAAAGAATGAAATTTATGCATATCACTATTGAACTTGTGTATAACATGTCCACTAACATGTGATTTAAGAATACCCATAAAAATTAAGAACACAAGAAAAAAACAAATACCTACTGTTGAGCCTTAAAATTGTCTTTTCTTTTGCCAAACTCCACTTCATTTCATCATTCCTTTATCATTTTATAGACCTAAAGATCAATAAGAATGATTAAAATCACTTAAAATATACATGCAATGACTAACTTGTTGTACTTTTGTGATTTTGTTGTCTTAATGATTTGTGAGCAGTTTTAGCTATAGAATGCAGTCATTATGTAGCCAGTCAAACATTCCGTAGCTATTTTGGTGTTTGAACATGTTACATGTGTCATATGGAGAAAAGGCATATATGGTTAGATTCCAGATCTTTCCTACATCATTCCTTGTCATCCGCGAAGGCTGAGTCAATAACTGGAGGTGCTTATGCACGTGGTTAAAACAAAAAGTCCAAGAAGTTGATTTCTATAGGGATAAGGACTCTTTATTTTCTTTCAGCAAATCACGAGTCCTAAAAAGGAGTTTTATTTTGATTTTGAATTTAAAAATCACCTGTGCCTACTATTATTCAATAGCATTTATGTAATTTACTATAAATTTAGCTCGGTGAGACTGAGAGAGACAATTGATACTTATTTGACCAATATTGTGATACTCTGCTTTCAAGTATTTTTGATAATAAAAAGGAGCATAACTCTGATGCTGTTCTGAACACAACCTTGAGGAGTTAAAGATTTTTATGCCAAATTGATAGCAGAGGGCCCCTGCTATCCGAGGAGGCTTTTACATGCTTTCTAGATAAGTAGCTTTCAATTTTGTTTTCTTATATTTCTTACTTAGACAATTTTTTGAGTTCATATCTTTTAGTATCATGTTTCATGTTATTTTTTTAGATAAAATATCCTCATGATATTGCAGTTAGTCTTTTCTCAAGCTTTTCCAATATATCTCTATTTAATGAATGGATTTAATTGTAATATTCTGAGTTACTAGCACTTTAGTTTTTGTCATCTAGATTAAGAAGATCCTCATTATCCTACAACCATTATTTTTCTAAAGCTTTTCCAATATATCACTATTATATGAATGAGATTTGGTTGTAGTATGTTGAGTTATTAGCATTTCCTGTTCTGCAATTAGATAGAAGATCCTCATATTATTACAAATAGTCTTATTCTCAAGCTATTCCAATAAATCTCTAAATCACAGAAAAGACTTAGTTGTAATACTGTGGGTTACTGCTTGATTGTTGTTTAGAAGATCCTTATCACATTATGTCTAATCTCCTTCAATAAACTCTTCCAATAAATCTCTAACTGATGAACTAGATCTATTTGTAATTCATGAATAAGACTTAGTTGTAATGCTGTGAGTTACTGGTTCTTTGTTAGAAGATACTTATCGCTTTACGCTTCATCTTTTTCAAAAATTGTTCCTAAATCTCTAACTCACGAATGAGATCTAGTTATAATGTCATAATTTATTTTAGCATTTCATAGAGATCCTTATTATATTACAGTTAATCTTTTTCTTAAGCTGTTCCAATAAATCTCTAACAAATGAATAAGTTTCTTCTGTAATGTTCTAGGTTACTGTTTGTTTCAATTCTAGGAGATCCTCATTGCATTAGAACTAATCTTTTTCACAAGTTTTCCCAACAAATCTCTAACTGAATGAATTAGATTAATTTATAGTGTTTTGAGTTACTTTCTGTTTTCATGAATATTTATTTAGCAGTTGTACAATCCATGGATTAGGATTCTCTGTGTTTATCATCTTCTAATTAAGAATAGATTTTGCAGTCAAACTTTGTCTTGGTGCATTTAGTAACATTTCCTTTTCTTCCTCTTTGTCATAAATTTAGTTCTATCATAAGATAACATATTCGAAATCAAACATAAAACCAAAAACATGAGTAAAACACTAAAAGCAACGAAGTAAGAAAAATGGATACTAAGGCACATATAGTGCATTACACTTCAACAGTTTACTAGCCTTGGTCGATAATTTATGCTATCAATTTAGGACACTAAATTGACTAAAACTTTTGGCGTCGTTGCCGAGGAAGTGTAACTAGGTTTCCTTATGTCCTATTTCCCAAAAACAATGATATGTGTAGAGAAAGAGATTCTAGGGGTAGATTTGTAAGAGGAAAAAGCTTAATTCCCACAACTCCACTCACTCACCAAGACCAAGAAGTAGCACACCTCCAACTCAAACCCACATTCCATACGATACTGGTCATAGGCTTCCAGAAGTCTCAAGATCAGATATCCCATTAGGAAGATCTCCCATTTCATCCACTGAAGAAATTCTAGAGGAAGAAGATACAAGGACTCCTACAGAAGGGATAACCTTTTTCACTTCCACATGAGAATATACTCCATCAGAAGAATTACAAATCCCTAGTGAAGAGGAAGAAGAGGAATATTTCTTCAATATACCCTTGATAGAAGAACCAGTAGAACAAATAGCTCTTCCAACTGAACCCTATATCAGTTCAGAGGAGTCTATCATGGCAGAAGAAGGGGAAGGAGAAGTCTTTAATGGGGAATATACACTATTTGGAGGAGGTAGAGGAAGAGGAGGAGATAGGGGAAGAGGAAATGCAGAAAGGAGAAGAGGAAATGCAGAAGGGGGAAGAGGAAATGCAGAAGGAGGAAGAGGTAGAAGGGAAACTGGAAGTCCTTTTGGATTCCCTATAATAGATGAAGAGACTAATGCAACTATGAAAAATATATCACCCTCTGTTCTTCCAAACTTTCATGGACTAAAAAGTGATGATCTTGAGACCTTCTTATTTGAATTTGAAGTTCTATGTAGAACCTGTGATTACCTACAAGATGCTTAGAAACTTAAAATGTTCCCTTCAACATTGAAAGGAGCAGCATTAAAATGGTTTATGAGTTTAATCACTAGGTCTATTAGGACATGGGATGAAATGATGAAAACATTTCTAGACAGATATTTGGATTACTGTATACTAGTCAATCACAAGGAAAAAGTGTTCAAAATGGTACAAAAAGAGGATGAAAATTTGGAAGATTTGTTGGAAAGATGTAACTATAACATCAAGAGGGAAAAAATGGAAAACCTAGACCAAGATACTTTGAAAGATCTCTTGTTGAAGAAAATTAGGGATGAGTGGATAGATATCCTCAATATGATGGGAAAAGGGGACATATATCAGCTTTCATTACCTGATATAGCTGAATTATGTATCAATATTTCAAGAGGAAAATCTAAAATTATAAATGGACCAAGAGACCCTGCTCTTGCAAGGGAAAGTAAGACTACATCTGGAACAGTAAGTAGGGCAGAAATAGGAAATATGCTTGATGAATTCAAATCTGACATTCTAGGGAGTCTCAGTGAACAAATGGACACCCTTAAGTTACAAAACAAGCAAAAAGCTGAAACTGATTCCTTAGCAATATTTTGTCCAAATGTAGGAAGAAGCATGCCTTGAGAGAGTGCCCTTTGAATGAAAAAGTAATAGAGACTTGTGCAATTTGTTCAGAAAAACATGATACCAAGAGTTGTCCTTCACTCCCTGGTCTTAAAGTTGTCTTTCAAGAAAAAATACCCACAAATTCCACCGAATCTCTTAAATTTGTCTCTATAAGACCTTGGTAGGGACCTTAGACACAAGGGTTTAATAATCAAATGTATAATCAAGCCCCACCAAATTGGAACTCCTGGCAGCAACCTTGGCTCCAATTTCAAAATAAATCTCAACTTTGGGCAAAAGGAGCACAAAATCCTTATGGAAGATACTCCTAGTATTATCAATATCCACCATCATATCCATCATATCCAAATTTTCCTCCTCAAAAAAACCCTCAACAGAGTCCACAACATCAAAATCCACCACTTCCATTACCATTTCCTCAGAAAGAAAATCAATTACCTGCCTAGCCTATACCAAACCCCAACAATAAAAACCCTCAGAATACACATATGATATAAGGTCAACAATTTCCAAACTATTTGATTACTCCTTTATACCTTAATGATTTTCAACTTAGATCTGGAAGAATACTTGAAAGAAAGAAACCTTCTATAGTTATACAAGAACAAAACAATTCTGAGGAAAATTCTCTACGGGTAAATAAAAGTCTTGAAGAAAGCACATCTTTTCAAGACCAAAATATTGAAAAATCAAAACAGAAAGAACCAATAATTTCAACTCCTATGTTAGAGCAGCCATCAACATCTACTTCTACACCTCCTTTTCTAGAAAGATTACAAATTGATAGGGGTGTAGAGAAACAAATTATGATGCCTAGTTATGATTTCCTAGATGAGTTAAGAAATGTTTGTATTAAGATTCCATTATTACAAGCTATCAAGGAAATCCCAATCTTAGCAAAGACAATAAAGGAGTTGAGTATGAAAAAAACAGGAAAAAGAATAAAAGGGATAAATAAAATACAACTGGTAGGAAAAATAGCAGATATAATGATGGGTAAGATTGCCATTCCAAAGTATCTAGACCCAAGAAATCCAGTTGTTAAAATACACATCAATATAATTGAAATCCAAAACACACTTATTGATTTAGGAGCAGCAATCAATATCATGAGTAGGCAAATAATGGAAAAACTAAAACTTCCTAATCTTCTTTTTACACCCACACTACTACAATTAGCAGAAATATCTGTGATCAAACCATATGGGATAATAGTATACATTTCAGTGTCCTTAGATTCTTGGGAGTGTCCTGTGGATTTCATGATCCTAACTCCTAAAAATAATTTAGGAAGACACCCTATTATATTAGGAAGACCATGGTTAGCTACAGTTGATGCCTTCATTAGCTGTATATTTGGTAATAGGTATATTTCTGATGGAAGTTCAACCAAGAAATTCACCTTGTATCCTCCAGCAAGAACAATCACAGAATTAGATGATACTCAATGGATTGATGATGAAGAAGATATACAACCTCCTTCACTATTTCAGAAATTAGTGAAGATAGTCAGATTTTGAATACCTTGGAAAATTATGAATCTTCTTCAGAATACAAACATGAACAATTTCAAGAAGAATCCAATATTGAGTTTTTGTCATCAAGACAGATGTCTCTTTACTCCATGGAAGAATTTGGTAGCTCTACAAATGAAATATTCCCAGGAAAAACCTTAAACATAAACAAAAACCTAGAGAAATTTCAACAAGAAAAGCTAGTCAAAATATTACAGAGACACTCTTCTGCATATGCTTGGGAGTACCCTGACATGAAAGGGATCAACCCTGAGACTTACACTCATCATATCTATATAGAGGAAAATTTTAAACCAATCAGACAACCTCAGAGAAGGATGAATCCAAACCTTAGGGAGATTGTTAAAGAAGAGTTGAAGAAATTGTTAAATGTCAACTTTATTTATCCCATTTCAGATAGTCAGTGGGTCTCTCCTTTGGTGATTGTACCCAAGAAGAATGGTAAATGGAGGGTATGCATTGACTACCGAGAATTAAAAAAAGCTACTCTTAAAGACCATTTTCTCTTACCCTTCATAAATCAAGTGTTAGATACATTAGCAGGCAAAAAGTACTTTTCATTTTTGGATGGTTTCAGTGGTTACAACCAAATTCAAGTTGCACTTGAGGATCAAGATAAAACCACATTTACCTGTCCTTGGGGTACTTATGCCTACCGAGTATTACCTTTTGGATTATGAAATGCACCTGCAACATTCCAAAGGGCAGTATTGGGAATCTTTTCAGATCTAATACATGACTGTGTAGAAGTATACATGGATGACTTCACAGTCTATGGAAACACATTTTAAGAAGCCTTAGAAAACTTGGAAAAAGTTTTAAAAATATGTAAAGAGGCAAAATTTTCATTAAGTCATGAAAAATGTTTCATGATGTTTACTGAAGGTACTGTCTTAGGACATCATATTTCAGGAGATGGGATTAGAGTTGATGAGTCAAAGGTTGAAGTCATCTCTAGACTATCAGTTCCAAGCTGTCAGAAAGATGTTAGGAGTTTTCTAGGATTTACAGGATATTATAGAAGATGTATAGAAAACTTCACCAAAATAGCATCTCCACTTTTCAAACTACTTACCAAAGACTATGAATTCAATTGGAATTCTGACTGCCAGTTAGCCTTTGAAACCCTGAAAACAAAAATCTCTGTAGCACTTATTTTAAGGGTACCTAACTGGAAATTACCTTTTCACATCTCAACAGATGCCTCAGATATAGCTTTAGGAGTTGTACTGGGACAAAAAGACCTGATTCCTTATGCCATCTACTATACAAGTAAAAATTTTACTCCTTCAGAGTTGAATTATACTGTAACTAAAAAAGGGTTATTAGTTGTTGTTCATGCCATAAATAAATTCAGACACTATATAACAGGCTATGAAACCTTTGTTCACACAAATCACTCTGCAATTAGGTATTTAATGAACAAATCAATTACTAATAGCAGAGTCATAAGATGGTTATTGCTTTTACAAGAATTTAACATCACCATTATAGATAGGCTTGGAAAACAAAATACAGTAGCTGATTTCCTATCCAGACTCCAAAACATTAAGGACAACACTCTAGTTGAAGATCAATTCCCTAATGAATATCTCTTTGCAATTACTACTCAAAATCCCTGGTTTGCTGATATTGCCAATTATCTAGTTTTAGGGAAATTTCCTTCAATTATGAATGCAAGAGACAAAAGAAAAATCATTTTTGACAGTGCAAAATATTCATGGATTGCTAATGAGTTATACAAAACAGGTCTAGACTTTATTATCAGAAGATGTGTTCGAGAAGATGAGATGCCTGAGATTCTTAAAGCATGTCATGATGAACCTTGTGGTTGACACTTTGCTGATAAGTGGATAGCTTATATGATCCTTCATTTAGGATATCATTTGCCATCCCTCTTTAAGGATGCTAAAGAGTATGTCAAAAGGTGTGACAACTGCCAAAGGCTAGGGAAACCTTCTCCTTCAGGTGAGATGCCATTGCAGCCTCATGTACATATTGAACCTTTGGAGAAATGGGCTTTAGATTTTGTAGGACCTATTAATCCTCCATCAAGACAAAAGAAATATATATTAGTTTGCACTGATTATGTTACCAAATGGGTAGAGGCTAAGCATTAATTTCTGCTACTGAAACATCTGTAGTTAATTTTATTTTTGAGGATATTTTTACTCGTTTTGGTGTCCCAAGAGAAATTGTTACAGATCAAGGAGCTCAATTCACATCGAAGCTGGTGGAGCAAATGGTAGAAAATTACAAAATAAGACACAGAAAATATACTCCCTACCATTCATAAGCAAATTGCCAAGTCGAATCTACCAATAAGGTCATTGAAGGGATCCTAACAAAGACTGTTCATTTACATAGAAGGTATTGGGCAGAAAGTCTTCTTGAAGCCTTCGGGGCCTACAGAACTACATGGAGAAATACAAGGGGTCACACTCCTTATGAAATTTTTTATGGAAAACAAGTCTTATTTCCCATAGAGTTTCAGATTCAAACTTTCAAAATCGCAGTCCAACTAGGACTTGATATAACAGAAGCACAAAAGCACAGACTGGAGCAGATTAATGAATTGCATGAGATCAGACAAGATGCGGTCCAGAGAAAAATCATAGTACAACAACAAAGGAATAAATGGCATGATAAGTACATCAAGGAAAAGAAATTTAAAGAAGGTGATTGTGCCCTCTTGTTTGATTCAAAGTTCAAGGATTTTCAAGGTAAATTCCAAACTCATTGGCTTGGGCCATATGAAATTGTGAAAATATTTGACAATGAAGCAATAAAAATTAGGACAATAGATGAAGGAAAGGTAGCTTTTCTTGTAAATGGACACAGACTGAAATTGTATCATAAGCCACTTTCAAGAGAAGAATTTGTCAAGAAATTCCAAGATAACATTGGTATGAAGTTAGTGAAGAAGAATCCTTCTTCTTCACTAACTTAGTTGTATTTTCTTCAATCAAATGTTAATATATATATATATATATATATATATATATATATATATATAAACATGAAAACCAATCATTGATTGGCATGTTTATATAGAAAGTATAAGGTGAATATCAAAATTCTTCTTACACTTTAGACTTTCAAAATTGTTCTTTTTCTGCAATTAAATATCATAAAATCATAAGTTGCAGATTCACTTTTCATACTTCATTCCACTCCATATTCCATGATTCATTTCATTTCATTCATATTTCACTTCATCCATATTTCATTCCACTCCCTATTCATGATCCATCTCATTCCATTCCATATTTCACTCCATCCATATTTCATTTCATTCCATTCCATATCTCAGAGTTTTTACAGCTACCTGTTTTGCAGCCAAACCTGTTCTGTAGCCAATTGATTCTGCAAACCTACTTCAGTAAACAGAGGATGAGTCAAAGAAAAGTATGGAGCCTAAAAGATCAATATGTTTCAGATGAAAGACAAAGCACAACAAAACAACAAAAATAAAAAAGGCCAAGGTAAAACTATGTGAAATTATTTTTGATAGCAAATCATGAAAGATATAATATGGTTAAGTCATATGTTTCCTAAAGTTATTTTATTATTCGAATTGATCAATTCCTATCATAAAAACTCCTCGACCAAATCAGTTCCATCCCGCTCCATAACAAATCATCATTAATTGAAAATTAATGGTCAGAACCTAGAAGTGACCTATTAGGTCACGTCATTAGACAATATCATTCATTGATGATTTTTGAAAATATTCATAAGATTTCTTCGTGGTCTTTCATCCCATATCAAAGTCTTAACCCGATCATTTTTATGATTTACCATTACCTTATTCACTCATCCGTATCCACTCACTGCCATTACATTCCGTAGCTAATTCCTTTCTGCAGAAATAGAGGAGCCATTTTTAGGGTAAGACAACCTTCCACATTTACTCTTGCTTCAGGCAGAAGAGCAGAAACAAAGCAGTGAATTGAATCCAAAGAAAGGAAGCAAATTTTTTTTTTATCAAGAAGAAATGGGGCTTATTGTAAGGTCAGAGCCAATTGGAACTAAATATTTAGAAGGATACCCCCAGATTAAGGGGTTATTACAGCAGGTTGAATGAATGAGCTTTATAGAGAAGTTCAATGGATTCCACAAAGAAATCACAAAGTCATTTGCCAGGTCATTCGATGGATCAAAGATAGAAATTGGGGATATCAAGTTCACCATCACAGAGTCATTCATAGCAGAAGCAACAGAGTTTCCAAGACAGGGAGAACGTTGGCTTAAAAACAAAGAATTTCATAATGAAGCTTGGAGACAAATGCTAAAAAAACTAGGTATGGACATTTCAGTGTTTAGAAAAGGTATTCCTAGTTTAGCTTCGAAAAATAAATGGAGGAATATGCTGCTGATTTTACAAAAGTTCATAACCTATGAAGGTAGATTTGGCACTTTGTATGTATATCATATTAGACTCATGATGAATTTAATAGATGATGAAATAAATCTACCCTTTTTCCTGGTTAATAGTTTGAAAAGGATGGCCTCTAATGTCCAAAAAAGGCTTCAGTTCTTAGAAACTACCTTACATCATCATGGATTAATTAAAATATTAATTGAGTTTCATTTGAAGAAGTTAGGGGATATTTGGGATGAATTCCTCCTAAGAAACCATTTTGAAGAACCAAAAGAAACATTGTCTGAAGAAAAACCTATGAGGAGAAGTAGGAGAGGAAAAGTTGTTAAATCTATTGAAATCAAACCTGATATATTAACACAGGAAGACAGTGAGGAAATAATCTCTGAAAAATTGGTAGAAATCAGGAAACAACTCGGGAATAAAAGAAAGGAAAAATTAGCAAGTGATTGTGTTGAAGAAAAAGATGAGAATCCATCTAAACTGAGAAGAAGCTCTAGGCTTAAAGGCATGGTGAAAAAGACATGGATTAAGCAAACAGGAGTCATAAACACTGAAGAAGTAGAAACTCCAATCCAAACACCAGTTGACAGATCTCCTGTGTACCAATATGAAGAAGACCCTGATAGAGGAACCCCAGATGTAGATCCAGCCCAACAACAGATTTATGACTATGTGGAATCATTAGAAAGAAGGGCCTCAGAGAACAGAGAAAGATCCCCCAGTCCAAAAGAACCTCCAATTAAAATTCTGAAAAGAGACAAATATGAATTGGAGATACTGAATATGCATATAAAAAATGAAAATGAAATTTTAAGGGAACAACTCAAATTGAAGAGTGATATGAAAAAAACATTATCTTTGCAAATGAAAACGCTGTATAAGGCTAGCAGAAATTTGAAGAAGGAAAAAAATAAATTGAACAGGGCACTTATACATCTGAGGTTCAAGTTATTTATGAGGAAGCCTAGAATGTCATTGAATACCAAGCAAAGCAGAAAAAGGAGGCTAGATGTTCTTGCAGAAGTTTTAGAGCACATGGAATAAAGTTTTGATGAAATTGCATGAAGACATGCAAGAGTTTTGCAGTGGGGGTATGTTGAGCCCTAAAATTGTCTTCTCTTTTTCTAAACTCCACTTCATTTCATCATTCCTTAATCATTTTATAGACCTAAAGATCAATAATAATGATTAAAATCGCTTAAAGAATGCATGCAATGACTAACTTGTTGTACTTTTGTGATTTTGTTGTCTTAATGATTTTTGAACAGTTTTAGCTACAAAATGCAGTCATTCTGTAGCTAGTCTAGCGTTCTATACCTGTTTCGGTGTTTACATAAGTTACAGGTGTCATCTGGAGAAAAGGCACACATAGGAGGATTCCAAATCTTTCCTACATGATTTTTTCCCTTCCACAAAGACTAGATCAAAAGATGGAGGTGCCTATGTACGTGGTCAAAGCAAAAGTCAAGCAAGTTATTTTCTACAAGGATAAGAACTCTTGATTTTCTTTAAGAAAATCATGAGTCCTAAAAAGGAGTTTTAGTTTTATTTTGAATTTAAAAATACACCTGTGCTTACTTTTATTCAATATCAGTTATGTAATTACCTATAAATTTAGCTCGGTGAGACCGAGAGAGACAATTGATACTTATTTTTACCAATACTGTGATACTCTATTTTTAAGCATTTTTTATAATAAAAGGAGCATAACTGCGATGCTATTCTGAAGACAACCTTGAGGAGTTACAGATTTTTATGCCAAATTGATAGCAGAGTCCCCCTGCTATCCGAGGAGGCTTTTACATTCTTTCTAGATAAGTAGCTTTCAATTCTATTTTGTTATATTTCTTACTGAGATAGTTTTCTTTTCTCAGTTCATATATTTTAGCATTATGTTTCATGTCATTTGTCTAGGTAGAAGATCCTCATGATATTACAGTCAGTCTTATTTTCAATCTCTTCCAATATATCTCTATTACATGAACGAGATTTAATTGTAATATTCTGGGTTACTTTCATTTCAGTTTCTGTTATTTAGATTAAGAAGATCCTCATTATCTTATAGCTATTCTTTTTCTCAAGCTCTTTCAATATATCGTTATTGTATGAATGAGAATTAGTTGTACTATTATGAGTTATTTGCATTTTTTGTTTTTCAAATAGATAGAAGATCCTCATCTTATTACAACAGTATTTTTCAAAAGCTATTCCAATAAATCGATAATTCATGAATAAGACTTAGCTGTATTACTGTGAGTTATTGGTTGTCTGCTAGAAGATCCTTATCACATTATGCTTCATCTTTTTCAAAAATTGTTCCAATAAATCTCCAAATCACAAATGAGATCTAGTTATAATGTCATAAGTTGTTTCAGCATTTCATAGAGATCCTTATTATATTACAGTTAATATTTTCTCAAGCTATTCCAATAAATATCTAACAAATAAATAAGATTCTTCTGTAATGTTCTAAGTTACTGTTTGTTTCAATTCTAGGAGATCCTCATTGCATTAGAACTAATCTTTTTCACAAGATTTTCCAACAAATCTCTAACTGAATGAATCAGATTAAGTTATAGTGTTTTGAGTTACTTTCTGTTTTCATGAATATTTATTTAGCAGCTGTACAATCCATGGATTAGGATTCTCCGCTTTTATCATTTTCTAATTAAGAATAGATCTTGCAATCAAAATCTGTTTTGGTGCATTTAGTAACATTCCTTTTCTTCCTCTTTGTCATAAATTTAGTTCTATCATAAGGTAACATATTATAAATCAAACATAAAACCAAGAACATGAATAAAATACTAAAAGCAACGAAGTAAGAAAAATGGATACTTAGGCACATATAGTGCATTACACTTCAACAGTTTACTAGCCCTGGTCGATAATTTATGCTATCAATTTAGGACACTAAATTGACTAAACAAATTGTATACTTGAACATCAGCCCATTGGGTTCCAATAATTGACTAATTGGTATTGATTGGTTAGAAAAAAACCATGCATTCCTAGATTCTTATAATAAGGCATATACTTTCCTTGATGAAGAAGGGTGACAAAGAAAGGGACATTAAGTCTATTTTCTATCAGGGAGATATTAATCATACAATTGAAGAATTTTTTAACGAAATGGTGCCAAATTTATGTAGCTCGCATGGAAGAAGTGGACAAGAAAAGGCACCAGGCATTGAGTAAGAACATGAATTATGAGGTGAAAGATAATGGAGTCCTTAAGTACTACGAAATAATTTATGTGTCGATTTCTAGGGGCTGAAAGGTTTAGTGTCAAATGAGAGGTGATAGGTACTCAAATTGACATATTTTTTGCACCCATACAATACCTTTTTCTGTACCTTTTTCCTGGTTGCATCTCATTCTTATACCCTTTTCATCCATAATGGTGCATTTTTTTTACAGGTAAATTATCCCCTTAATATGTGATTCCAATACTTATTATTATGCATTTTTAGGAGCTTACCGTCTTTTTTTGCTAACTGTGGTATACAAGAATGAATCTGCACAAATACTTCTAAGAACGGGTGGTGGAACTCTCTAAATAGTTGTTTCAAATCTCTATGGGGACACAACTGTTGCAAATCTATCAAAAATTGTTGAAAGTATCTCCAGGGACCATGTGTTGCAACTGTCAAGTACAATCTACTCCAACTCTCTACTTCAACATAGTTTCTACAAGTCTAAGTTTTTTCCACTAATTTCATAACTCTAGGTTTCTTAAACCTATTAATGGGAGGAGTTTAAAAGCTTTTTCGACAACATTTCCAAGTCTTGTTGTGATAGCTAAGATAATGGATCTAGAGCCCCATTTCTTATAGCCATACCTAGTTATGTTAATATATGTTACAAATTACAATCATAGACAACAATAAAACCAAAATTTATATTAAAAAAACACTTTATAAGAACAACACTTTACAAGTTAAAATTGAAAAAGAGTTATCATATAGACAATCAAATTAATAGAAATCATTTCCATATCTAAAAGTGTGCAACATAGGCCATAGGATCTATATGACACATGACATCAATTATGAAAGCATCAAGTGTCAAAAATATACTTACTAATTTAAAGAAATTATGCATAAAAGATAAAGAGATGTATGTTGAATCATAAAATGGCCAAAAGACATTTTTTTATTAAAAATAGGAGTGTATACTCAACTACCTCTTTCAATTTTTGTGAAAATATAGACTAAAAATAAATTGAGAATCCAAAGATACTATGTATCTATACAAGGGAAACTTAGTGTCATGATAGAAGCACACTTGAACCCCTTTGATAATATTGTTATAAAAAAATTATCTGCAAAAGATGGGCTAATTAACACTCAAAATTTATTCAAAACTTCTAATAGTACAATAAGATGAAAGAGGACTAAATAAACCTTATGAAAATCGAATATTGAATGATCATTTCACTCCTTCCTTATCACTCCTCGAGATATTTTTCCTATCAACAAAAACATTAGGTTATTTAACTAAAAACTAGGAAAGAATAATCAGAAATAATGGAAACTCAAAAGTGTAGCATACATATCTTCACTTTTTCTTTTTAGATCATTTCCATCTAAGAACTCTTTCCACTTTTGTAACCTATTTCAAGTAGTTACAAGGTAGCTGCCTCCAATTATTTTAATTGTATAATTAAATATTTTCTTTAGTTCTGGGAGAAGAGGATTATTTGGAGGAAGTAATATATTTTAAAATTATTTATGAGTAGGTGGCACCCCACTAGGCTCATATCCATCATACAACATATCTTTTGATTCTGTTAACCATGAAATATAGATTTTATCACACTATCATAACAATGTTACCAAGAATCATCAACCATAAAAACAACTATATATATATAACATAAAAACCTCATCAAATATGTGAATTAATAATCCTTGTGTCTCCCATATGTTCATGTTTAAAAAGAGACATATAATAAAAAATGATACCATTGTCATAGTTTATGTTTATACTAAAATTTGAAAAATAAGTAAAAATAAATTCAAACTAAAGTGTGAGTTAAAATAGGTCTAGATATATTTACGAATCTATGACATGTGCCTTCTCCACACTCCTATTTCCTTCTCGTATTGTGATGAAAGACAAGTAATTAAATTTGTATTCTTTCTCGATTATCAATTTTGGGGATGCTTGTGCGAGAATGGGTAAGGGTAGATTTAGTGGAAGAAGGAAAAGGTAATGTAGTTGATGGAACTTTCCTCCTTTTTTATTGTAGGTGAGATCAATGGTTGTTGTCTAGGAGAATGCATAACATGTTATAAGTGACTGCTTTCGGTGAGCTAAGTAAACTCATCAAAATTTGCATCAAAATGAATAAAAAACCTGACTCTTTTGTTTTTTCTTTCATTCCAACTAACATTAGCTCTTATTCCCTTTTCTCTTCTATCTCCTCGGGAGCCTATGCTAAATAAACTCATATACCTATAAATACCAAAATTAGTCATGCCATCACACACCTTATTCACATGATAACTAAACAAATTAATTATTCATCAAGATAGCTCTTACCTAACACAACAATATCGGTGCTTGAAATAACACAATTAAATGGAGAGGTGAAGAAGAAAAGAAGTATTGTTGATGTGTATGTATCTTCGTTTATTCATAGTTGAGCACAAGTAAACGAAGAATATAGCTGCGATGGGATGATATTTTACAACATGAAAGCTTAATGAATGCAACAACATATCAACATAAATAAGAGGATGAGATTTTACAACATGAAATCTTAATCAATGCAGTAACATATCAAAAACTACATTAGGATATCTGATTTGAAGTCATTGTTATGACTCGCTTGTGAATAATGGAAAGAGTGATGGTTGTAAGAAAGTTGTGTGGACAAGTAGGATATTGCAGTTATAGTTCTAAGTAAAAAAAAAATTAGACTTAATAAGGTACCAACTTGAGAGGTTTTGTTTGTTTTAATTTTGAAATGAGCGTATATATAAACAATTAATGCAATATTTTATGACATGGAAAGGCTGTGCACTATTTATTTCAAGACAACAAAACAAATCTAGGTAAAATGTATTGAAGACAATCAACATTCTAGAATTCGAATGACACATTTTGGAATGCCCCTTTCCCACATTTACAAAAACTCACAAACTCGCTAAGGTAAACATGATATGATTGTTACTATGAGTTGGCCCAACCTCATATTTCTAGTTAAGGAAGTGGGGCCTACAAACTCACCACAAACTATCATCCTACAAGGACTACAAATCAACCAGGAGCTTGAGAAACACACTAGTTCATCAATCCCTAAGCTAGAACCTTGTTTCAATGACCTAGACCTATAACCACGTCCTTTACACTGCATGTATGTGGTTGTGAGCCTCCAACCACACTCACAAGCTTTCCTCAATGCGGTTATGACCTAATATCTCTAGTTCTGTGCTTGCGGTCCCGGGATCTGAGCCACTTTTCTAGGCTAGTCTTAGGATAATTTCCCAAAACTTCTTGTAGTTTTATAGAATCATATTCTCATAACGATAATGTTAATCATTCAAAATTTAAGGAAGAAATTGACCTATATTGCCTCTAACACACTAGATATTTCATCAGACACATAGAAAACATGTAAACTACAGGTCATGAATGTATATATGATCATAAGGTGATAGTCTTCATTTGAGAATCACCAGGAAGGCTCTATGCCCTCTCCACATAGCTGCAATAACATTAGTTATCCCATGCATTCATAAACCATTCATATATCCATAAAAACATGTCAAGGTCCCTCAGTGATACACATCATATAACCAACATATAAGAAGAAAATAACCATCATAGGAACCATGGAAACTCATCCATAATATCACCAACATAATCACCGCAATTATACATGAATAAATCTTATTAATATATGAAAATAACAACCAAGTGAGGGCATTCCCCGTACCACACGACCATAGATTGGGTTGAACCAAATCTCTCTTTTAGCCAATCACCCCCACCCCATATTCCAAGCATGAATATGGGATCTCATGGAATAAACCAAGAAAACACCAACCAGTGGTTCCAGAGGCCAAACCACCTTAACCCTCACCCACATTGATTCCACCTATACGGTCCAAAAATCACTAACATCAATCAAATCGGTCTCTACACAAGTTTCCAGAGCTTCGAGAGCTAGTAACTCAACCCAAAAACTTTGAGGGATCCATAGAATTTTTCCACCTAGCTCCAAATACTAGTAGATCAACCCACCAAGGTCTCCATAGAGTTTATCCCAACCTAGGCTCTATGACTAGTAACTCAACCCAAGTTGTACGGCGGCTTTGAGAGTGTTTTTTCCAACCCATAGCCATAAGGATCATGAGCACCAATAAGAAAAAAAAAAGTGTAAAACACACAACGTCATGACTATCGAGGAAATGGAAAATTGAGGCTAAAACCACTGTCACTCCAGACAAATCTCCATGCCAATGACAACACATAATCGAAAAATCATATTCATATACCATCCATTCGTAAATCAACAAGGAAATTACACATGCAACTTGTTACCTGCAAAACAATCGAGTTGTAGTTGGTGATCCAATTGTTCCCTTCTGCTTTCCTTCTTTCCTTTTCCTTCTTTATCCAATCCAAGTGAATGCCCAAATGGTCCAAGAATGCTCCAAGATTTCTCTATGTGTGCAAGAGTATGAGATAATGAAATGAGATCTCCAAAACCAAACTGACAAAATTTAAACTAACAAAAGTTGTGAATTATCCTCAAAATCCAGATTTCTCTCTGTGTGCAAGAGTATGAGATAATGAAATGAGATCTCCAAAACCGAACTGACAAAATTTAAACTAACAAAAGTTGTGAATTATCCTCAAAATCCTTTTTATTATTGAGGCCTCTATTTTCTTCATTTTCCTTAGTTTTTCCTCTAATTTTATTAGCATGCAAATATGTGTGTCTTCACCTTCCTTTTCTCCTATTTTCCTTATTCTCATAAATAAAATTCCAATTATTGCCACTTTTCCTTTTCCAATGTCATTTCCAATTTCCATAGCCATTAATTAATCAAAATTGATATCCATCACTATAATTTCTTCCCACCATTCTTTTTGGAATATGTGTTCCAAGACCTTCGTCTTATATTTTCTACATGGATAATCAACCAGGGTTTGTTAAAAATTCCCAGGTTCCTTTAAGTATACAATAGTTAATCAACATGTAGGGAAATTGTTTAAAAGAACATAGAAATAATGCAGGTCGAGGGAATGTGTCCAATGTGAATGGACTTTTCCTATAAAACTCTTTATTAACTGGTTCATTTTAAAGACATTTGCAAATTTGCAGTATAGTGGGTTTAACAAGGGGAATTGGTATCATACTTGTCTATATCAATTTTGACCAAATTATATGTCTTATGTAGGGGCAACGTATCAAGTAAGGTTTAGTATACATGGCTCATAAGATAAATTTCTCGTATGTGTAACTTTGCGGTATTCTTGAGAAGAAAAACCCTCACAAAAAGAACATTATAATATATGCGAAGGAAAACATGGTATGGGTGGACCATGAAAATTTCAAAGTGAACTACAATAGTTGTTAGGATTTAAACCTAGAGTTTTTAGCATAATGTTATTTATCATAACCACTGAAGCATAGATAGGAATGTAAAGAAGCATCACAAAACCATTTTCATTTTAATCCCACAAAATGAAACAATCATAGAAACTTGAAATAGTTAGCTCACAATAAAACTAGAACAATAAAGGAAAGAATTGATTCATTTGGATAGAAGATGGCAGAGGTGGCTAATTAAACAGGGGCAGAATCCCTCTCTGAGATCTCTACAATTTTTTCACAATGGCATAGTGAGTGAGTGAGAGAGGGAAATTGCACGTAGGAATGATAACATGAGCATCATAGTGAGGAGTCAAAACCATGCAACTAGCTCAACATGGAAATTCAAACAAGAAGTGTGAAAGTTTTGATCTTTCATGGGGCTATTGCACACAAAATTTTAGAGAAAAGATAACAATAAGATGAGTTGGTTTCGTAAGGGATCATGACTCACATTTCTTTTTTACAAAAAAAGTTGCAGATAAGAAAAAGTTGTGTAGGATGGTCTTAACTAGGCACAAGGGGGCATGGTAGAAAATAAAAGGAATGAATGAGTAGATTAACCTAGCATGAGATGTAAATAGATCCATATAGAGAAATCGTTCAATCATTCAACTTTAGACGTAAATATCTTCCTCATTGAAAACAAAATACCTTTGTTGGGGATTCTAATACTGTTTATTGAGGAGTAAAAGATATTATGCAAGTGCAACAACTAACTCATTTAACATAATTTTCTCTTAAATAAAGGTTCAAATCAAGCCAAAAAGAAAATTTTCCAAACATAATAGTAATGGAAATCATTATTAAATATGGAATTAGTTAGTTCCGTACATTTAATGCTATCCACTCAACGTATATTGAAAAAATCTCAAAAAATGCCTTAAAATATGCCACATTAATCATACAAAATAAACGTGAATAAAGCCAACCACATTCTAAATTTATGCACCAATTTGTACACCACCATGTAATATGACCAAACCTTTTTCAAATTCCCATATCAGATTCCAAACATATGTGCCATACTTATAATAAAACTTCGCAACTTTAATGTAATGTCATGCCACACATAATCTATTCCAAGCACTTTGCTATACCACCCATTACTTATGCCATATAGAAACACGGTCATATTTCAAACTTTAACAAAGCATTACATTCTTATTCCTTGGCAATGTTCATGTCCCTAAAACCTTCGTGAAAGGATTAATGCTACGAGTGGGTTTATACTTGATCAAGTAATATACTGACCACCCCTTTTTGCTTTTGCTTTAAACATTTACATATATAAACCATCAGCCTATTAACATGTATCCCATGATTAAATTCACGAGAGGATTTTTTTGACAAAGCCTATACGATGTTTCAGAACCATTGAAAGGAGAACTATATGTCCTAGGTGCCAAAATTTGTCAGGTATATCCTCGTAACAAAACCGGGTGATGGAATTAATCATTTTCCATCTGAAATTATCAACAACATAGGTAATACTGCAATTAACATGTCAGTGCTGATTTTTTTATTTGCATTGAGAAGTGCTCTCTAATATGGAAAATTTACTACAGTGGTCGAATTTTCACCACTATGATATTACAGATATAATGGGATTAATTTGAATGAGTTTTATGCTTATCAAAATGATCTGACAGATATAATGACGTAGTTTGAATGATGATTAATTGGGGTGACTAGTTTAGCAGACACGGTCTTGGGTTCGAAATCGGCTGACACAATATTTTATACATTTAAATTTAAAACAAACAACAGTAACGCTGTTGATGGGTTTGGGTTGGATCACCTTTAAGAAAGTGGGTCGGGAAGAATTGTAAAATTACGTTGCCGTATGCCTGAAATTTGTGATCGCCTAACAGGTTTCCTTCTCAATATTTTTAAAATTATACTGGAAACTAACATTGATTTATATTATATTATTGTATATTATTGAAAATTTCTTCGTGATCTTAATTATCATTAAACTTGTGGACAACAGTGGGTTACTCATCATTTAGTTGTGTGTAGGTAGGAAGGTTTGAGTTATTAAATAGATATAAATATATACAAGATTTATAAGAAGTAAACATGTTAAGATATAAAATGTTCTTTAATGAGCATAAAATATGCCAATCTCTTTGAAAATAGGAGTTCTTTAAAAATGTTCAGTGGATGGTTAGAAAATCAATAGTCACCGACGAAGTCTAATATTCAGTCCGGAATGCGCTCGTATTTTACCTAGATAGGAAGTGATGTCATTTTCATTCTTACTAGAGAGATCACTTAATATAATTATTGTAATATATTAAATGTTTTTTTTTGATATAATGTATTATTTCTTTTATTTATATAAGTTAAATGACTATTGGTAGTATTAATGTGTGATAGATATTAATTTGCACAATATCAATGTGGTTGATATAAGCTCAAAATAATATATGAAATAAGAGTAATTGATATATGAAAATAAGCCTATATCCACCACTCATCACATGTATTTTATCAAAATAAATATAATATATTTTATATATTTACTTATAATATATTAATAATATTAACTATATGCATACTATATATTAACTTAATATATATATATATATATATATATATTATTTTATAATAAAAATATACTATGAAGTTTTTTTAACTTTTAACTCGAACTATAATATAATTAAAAAAAAACATAATAATAATATTTTATTAATATTTATAATAAGTATATATTTCTTACCAATATTCCAATGGATTATTAATATTTTAAACCCAAATAACTAATAAACTCAAGGGTTTAATATTATAAACTTAAGTAATTGGTGAAGCAATGGATAAATATTAATATTATAAATCAAGACATTAAAAAACCCTAAGAATGAATAATTTAAACTAGAGAGATTAAAAAACCCTAAGAATTAATATTTAAAATCCAAAAGACTAAGAAATTAATAAACTCTAAGAATTAATATTTTAAACTCAAGAGATTGATAAAGTGTATGAAATAATATTTAAAACTCAAAAACCTAAGAAATTAATAAACCCTAAGAATTAATATTTTAAACTCAAGAGACTAATAAACCCAAGAGACTATTAGTAATACAAACCAAAAGAACTAACAAACACAAGGTTTAAATATTATTAACCAAAGAAATTGGTGAACCCAAGGTATAAATATTAAAAACCTAAGGGATCAATAAGGCCAATGGACCAATATTAAAAACACAAGAGAGTAACAAACCTTAAGAATTAATATTTTAGACTAAAAAACCTAATAAATTAATAAATCATAAGAATCAATATTTTAAACTTAAGATATTAATAAACCCACGGGATTTTTAACATTATAAACCAAAAGAACTAATAAACCCAATGGTTTAATATTATAAACTAAAGGAATCGGTGAACCCGATGGATAAATATTAAAAACCTAAGGGATAGTAAGGCTAAGGGATCAATATTAAAAACAATAGAGATTAATAAACCCTAAGAACTAATATTTTAAAATAAAAAACCTAAGAAATTAATAAAGCCTAAGAATTAATATTTTAAACTCAAGAGAGTAATAAACCCAAGGGGTTATTAACATTGTAAACCAAAAGAACTAATAATTCGAAGGGTTTAATATTATAAACCAAAGGAAACGGTGAACCCAAGGGATAAATATTAAAAACCTAAGGGATCAATAAGGCCAAGGGATCAATATTAAAAACAATACAGATTAATAAACCATAAGAATTAATATTTTAACTCAAAAACCTAAGAAATTAATAAAGCCTATGAATTAATATTTTAAATTCAAGAGATTAATAAACCCAAGGGGTTATTAATATTATAAACCAAAATAACTAGTAAAACCAAGGGTTTAATATTATAAACCAAAGGAATTGGTGAACCAAAGAACAAATTTTAAAAACCTAAGGGATCAATAACGCGAACAGATCAATATTAAAAACACAGGAGATTAATAAGCCCTAGTAATTACTATTTTAAACTCAATATACTAATAAACGCAAGGTATTATTAATGTTGTAAGACAAAATAACTAATAATCCCAAGTGTTTAATATTATAAACTAATGAAATTATTAAAATTATAAAGTTAAGGAACGCAAACACTTAATATTATAAACCCAAGAAATTAGTAAACATAACAGAAAAATATTATAAACCTAAAGAATAAATATTAGTATTATAAACCAAGAAATTAATAAACCGTAAGAATTAATATTTTAAACTCAAGGGATTAATATACCCTAATAATTGATAGTTTAAACCCAAAAACCTAAGAATTTAATAAACCATAGGATTTAATATGTTAAACCCAAGAGATAATAATCCCAAGGGATTACTAATAATATAAACCAAAAGAAATAATAAACCCCAGGGTTTAATATTATAAACCAAAGGAATTCGTGAACCTAGGGGAAAAATATTAAAAACATAAGTGTTTAATAAGGCCAAGGGATCAATATTAAAAACAAAAGAGATTAACAAACCCTAAGAATACATATTTTTAACTCAAAAACCTAAGAAATTAATAAACCATAAGAATCAATATTTTAAAATATAATCTCAATGAATTATTAATATTATAAACGAAAAGAACTAATAAACCCAAGGGTTTAATATTATAACCGAGAGGAATTGGTGAACTGAAGGGAAAAATATTAAAAACATAAGAGATCAACAAGGCCAAGGGATCCATATTAAAAACATAAGAGATTAGTAAAGCCTAGGAATAAATGTTTTAAATGAAAATGAATGAGAAACTCACCCCATTAATAAATAGATTAATAAATATTAGGAATTAATTCTTTAAATAAAAAATATTGATAAAGTCACATGATTATTAATATTATAAACTGAGTGGAATAAGATTAAATCAAAGAGATTTATATTATAAACCCGAAGTATATAAAATAACTTTGATAAACACTATAAACCGTGAGATAAACATGGTTGACCATGCTTGATTTAAACATTGAGATAATTTTTGTCTCAATGCGACGTTGGACCAAGTATGACCATGCTTGGTCATTGCCAATTTTCATATTGAGACAATATTTGTCACAATGTGACATTCAACCATGGAATACATTGATCGACTATGGCTAACATTGATTACCAATGGTTTCCCATGGTTGATTTTTATATTTAGACAATTTTTTCATAATGTAACATTTGACTATGCATTAATATTAAACTGTAAGACTAGTGTTTTAAACTCAATATATTAATAAGTCCAAAGGGTTATTAATATTATAAACCAAAAGAATTAGTAAACCCAAGGGTTTAATATTATAAAATAAAGGAATTGGTGAGCTGAAGGATAAATATTAAAAACTTAAGGGATCAATAAGCCTAACGGATCAATATTAAAAACACAAGAGATTAATAAACCCTAAGATTAATATTCAAAACTCAAAAACCTAAGAAAATAATAAACCTTCAGAATTAATATTTTAAACTCAAAAGATTATTAAACTCAACGGATTATTAATGTTTTAAACCAAAATAAGTAATAATCCCAAGTGTTTAATATTATAAACCAAAATAATTATTAAAATTGTAAATATAAGGAACAAATAAACACAAGAATTTAATATTATAAACCCAATAAATTAGTAAACCCAATGCAAAAACATTATAAACCTAATGGATAAATATTAGTATTATAAACCAAGAAATTAATAAACCGTAAGAATTAATATTTTAAACTCAAGAGATTAATATACAATAAGAATTAATATTTTAAACCGAAAAACCTAATGATCTAATAAACCATAGGATTTAATATTTTAAACTAAAGAGATTAATAAACCAAAGAGATTATTAATAATATAAACCAAAAGAACTAATAAACCCAAGGGTTTAATATTATATAAAAAAGAAATTAGTGAACCCAGGGGAAAATTATTAAAAACTTAAGGGATAAATAAGGCCAAGGGATGAATATTAAAAACACAAGAGATTAAAAAACCCTAAAAATAAATATTTTAAACTAAAAAACCTAAGAAATTAATAAACATAAGAATCAATTTTTTAATATAAACTAATTAATAAACCCAAGGGATTATTAATATTATAAACCAAAAGAACTAATAAACCCGAGGGTTTAATATTATAAACTAAAGGATTTGGTGAACCCAAGGGAAAACTACTAAAAACATAAGAGATCAACAAGGCCAAGGGATCCATATAATAAATAGAAAAGATTAGTAAAGCCTAGGAATAAATATTTTAAATACAAATGAATGAGAAAATCACATGATTAAGAAAGAGATTAATAAATCTTAGGAATCCATTTTTTGAATAAAAATGATTGATAAAGCCACATGATTATTAATATCATAAACCAAGGGGAATAATATTAAACCAAAGTGATTAATATTATAAACTCGAAGTATATAAAATCCCTTTGAAAAATACTATAACCTGCACGAAATAAACATGGTTTGTCATGCTTGATTCAAACATTGAAACAATTTTTGTTACAATGCGAAGTTGGACCAACTATGACCATGGTTGGCCATGGTTCATTTTCATATTGAGACAATATTTGTCACAATGTGACATTTGACCATGGAAGACATTGATCGACTATGGCTAATGCTAATTAGAAATGGTTTCCCATGGTTGATTTTCATATTGAGACAATGTTTTTCATAAAATGCGACATTGGACCATGCATTAGTATTAAACTATAGGACTAATATTTAACCCCTAATATTTGGATTTAATAAACTGAAGGGACTAATATTACGAAGCGAAATAATTTAAAAACCTAAGGGATCAATGTTATAAACCCAATGGATAAACAAATACAGGGAAATATTAATATTATAAACATAAGACATCAATAAAGCAAAGGGATTATCACTATTATAAACAAAAAACATCTATAAACCGAAGGGAATATTAATATTATAAACCCAATAGATTAATATTATAAATAAAAATTACTAATAAACTCAAGTGATTAATAAAATCGAAGGATCAATAAAATTAATAAAAATATATATAAAAAGAGAAATTAATAAACACTAAGAATTAATATTTTAAACTCAACATATTAATAAACCCAAGGGATTATTCATATTATAAACCAAAAACTGATAAACCCAAGGGTTTAATATTATAAACCAAAGTAATTGGTGAGCCCAAGGGATAAATATTAATAACCTAAGGAATCAATAAGGCCAAGGGATCAATATTAAAAACACGAGAGCTTAATAAATCCTATGACCCAATATTTTAAACACAAAGGATTGATAAAGTCACATGATTATTAATATTATAAACCACAAGTGATCAATCAACCTTACTGATTTTTAATATTATAAACCGAATGAATTAATAAACTAAAGTGATATTCAATTCTACCATGAGTGCAACCAAATAAATAACATTGAAATTAACATATATTTTTTGTTGTCTTTACATAAATAAATCCTACTAAAAAAATGGACTTGAAACTCTCTATCAAAAGTCATTTATCAAATATCCTCTTCGAGAACAAAACCAAACCGAACACAAAAGGAACACCAGTTCAAATCAATTGGATAATGATCACGGTACTTAACGCTTTCCAACCAATACCTTATTAGATATCATTTTTGGGATTCAACTACGTTAAGTAAGTCGTTCATGTATGACCAATTCCATGAGAGGTAGTCGTAACTCACTAATTTCTCATGATTTTTGAATAGTCCAATTAGCACTCATTACATCAGGTTATGCTCATAGGGGTGAAGAAGTGGGATTGAAACTAGTGAAATGAATCACATAGCGTCAATCATCACTTCTGGGGCTTGCACCCGGTAACCAGGACTTCCCAGAACTTCCCAACCTCCCTCATGTGCACATGCAACAAGTATTTTACATTTATTTTCATTTCATCTAACACACAAAGATGCTTATCAATAAAAGAAGGATGGAAGCCATGTTTTCTATCGAACTTGTTCCGAAGATACGAAATAAAAATGATCAGTCTAGAAATATTTTCCACCAGTTGATTGTAATAAATGCCATCATTATTATCCATATCTTGAAAGGAAAAACAACAAAATCAAAATTAATACACACAAAAATAAGATCATATATATATATATATATATAACATAACACCACATTTGTATTGTTGTTAAAAACTTAATCTTAAAAATTTCATGCTATAAAATAACCTAACGCTGCATGAACGAAATGATATAAAATTTATACAAATATAAACCTCATTAGAAATACATATTTTACACATGAAGTGAGTGATAAAATTAAATGAGTGATATGACCCTTATTACAATAATCAAGAAGAAATCACAATTTTTTAAACTTAATGTTTAAAGTCAAATATTACTTTAATATTAATATCAAATATAAATATGTTGTCATTGAACCAAACCACAACATATTTAACAAACCACATTGATAAATATTATTAGTTGCATGTCATAGGGATATGGACTTCAGTCTTGATTTTTAATGATTGGCTCATATAAATGGTTGTATATGTCTGAATGGTTCATTGTAAACAAAACAAGAGTAGCAACTTAAAAAATGGAGGTACATTGAACAATATGAAAAAGGATGTGAGAAATTTCTCAAATATTACTATGAATATGATGAATGCATTCATTTCATTAATACATGAAAATCATTATTATACTAAATGTAAATAGAGAGGACAATTAAAACAATTAAAAAAACATTATATAAATATGTCACAATATTAATAGTGGCATGTCATAGTGATATGGAATTCCATATTGATTTTTAATGATTGGCTTATGTAACTGGTTGTTTATTTATAAATGGTTCATTGTAAACAAAATAATAAAAACCACTTTTAAAAAATCAATAAATTGAATAACATGAAAAACGATGTAAAAAACTTTCCAAAATATTACTATGAATATGATGAATGTATTCATCTCATTAATATATCAAAATCGTTATTATATTAAAATTAAATAAAGAGGACAATAAAAGAAATTCAAAAAATATTCTATAAAGAGCTAGAAGTATTAATAGTTTCATGTCATAACGATATGGACTTCTATCGCTCCTCTTCTTTGTTCCTAATTGTAACATATGCACTATCGTTCATCTTGGAATAATGCTGAAAAGGGAAAGGAAATGCAATGTGTAAACCATATATTGATTTCACTCTTCAGATGGATGTGAAGGTTATGCCTTGCTTCTCTTCATTCCCGATATCAATTGATGCTCGTTATAAAATCAAACCCTATGACTTGTGGATTGTAATAACCCATGCCATGTTTAAAGGAATTTTTTTTCGATTTACTCTTATCACTAGTGTGATAGGTACAATGTTTGGATTGCTTGTATCAAATGGAACACCAACATACATATAAAAAGCAATAGTTGTGAACATTGGATGCTCAGGTGGCTTAGAGGTAGGCATATAAAATATTTCCTTCACATAACCAAGTGTACCATTCACAAAATAGGCTTCAACTCACAAATTACATGTCAACATAACACGTTGGCCACGACACAACAAAACTTCACGGTCCAATTGATCGTCATTGACACCACTGATTTCTGAACGCCTTGAATTCTTTGAAATATATCGTGTAATTGGATAATTTAATGATTTCAACATATGCTATTATGGAAGGACACCAAATCATTTGTAGGAAACATGTGAATTGTTGCATTAAATAAATCTCTTTCTCTAGGATGCAACCTCGTATCAGCCCGCGACAAAAGAAACTCCCAATCATCAAGAACAGGCTCTGAATTTCTTATGTTATTAAGGACTCTGTGAAAACAATATTGTTTCTCATTATTCCCTTCTTGGTGAAATATTGTGTCAAGAGTGACAATAGTGTTGAATTTTTCCACAAGACTTTCCCTATTGGATTACCTACATAAAAAGGCTTATCTTTCACGAGAGGTAGCTGGCCAAGGTCACCCACAAGGATGATGGATCTACCATCAAAAGGATAATTCTTTTTCTCTCGAAATGCTTCTCGTAATTGAGCATCTATTTGCATGAATAACCTTGATCCTAAAAATGTCATTTCATCAATCAATGTATATCGAATATGCCTCATTTCTTCTTGGAATACTGCTAGCGATTGACCCTATAGTGGTTTCATATCTTTAACTGGAATTTTTAGAGCAGAGTGTATTGTTTTTGCATGTATATTAGAAGAAGTTATTCCTATTCGGGCAAGAAGAAGAAAATGACTTTCTCCATTACTTGAAAAATTATAAAGAGCTTCAAAAATATAATGGATAAGAAAAGACTTTCCAGTGCCTGCAGTGCCCTGAAAAATCATAAGAAGAGCTTCACGAATCTCATATTCAGCAAAATCCCTTAAAACCATTTCAAAGGGAAGTCGTTGTTTTTCTGCCAATGAATCTGGATAGGAAAATGTTCTATTTGAAAGGTCAACAATATCATCCTTTGATAGTCTATTCCTTATAAAATTAATAGCTTCTTCAGCCACATCATTAGAAATAGTTGTACTTTTCCAGTCAAAGGATATATCAAAATCCCTTCGACCAAGGGTGTGAAGATCAGAAACATTCACATTATTTGGTGGAACCAAGTGAGAGAAAAGTTTCTGTTCTTAAAAATCATCTTCAAGATTCATTTCCTAGATATAAAATCCACCATCTTATACATCTTCAATATTTTCGACAATTGATGGATTTCGATCAAAATGCCATGCTCGATATTGGAAATTCCTCCAATTTTCAACAATAATTTTCGCTGAAAGCCCAATCTCCACTGAAATGTCAGGAAATGGCATGTACAAGAGAAATTATGTCCAGCAAAAGGTTTCAAATTCTTCTGAACCCTCACTACGAATAGAATAAAACCGTGGCCAAACCCGAACAATAGCATGAACATCTCTGGGCTTGCAGGGATCTTTTTTACACTTGCTATAAAATGTCAAATATATTGTTGTTTCTATAAAAGACAGATGTTCAGGGAAAAAATGCCTTTCTGATAATGTTGAACAAAATTATTTTCAGATGAACATTGCATGCCATCCTTGATATTTTCCTGAAAACCTTTCTTCCAACATTTAATGAAACAATTTTTCGACTACAAAAAACAAGAGGTAGCTTAAGAAACCTATGGCATGTTTCTTGTGCTCCAATGTCACGGTTAATAATAGTTTATGCAAGAAACCTTCTGTAAGCACATAAAGCATGATCCTTAGAGACAACAGAATTTGAAATTCTATTTAACATATCATGATAAATTTCATACCTTTTCTCTGCTTTTGATGCACACTTAGTAATATATTTAAGGACAACATACCCAGAAAGCACGGGCTGGTAATCAACATTTTCACTCCACATTATTAGAAGGTCAATGTTATGTACATTGAGCCTATCATCATTTCTTCTCGGGTCATTTTTTTTTCTTCCTTGATGTAATAGCTCTACTTCCACTACAATTTTTTTTTTCTTTTATAGTCTAAAGAGTAATTGTACACAACTTCGTTAATTTGTTTTGTCACTCTAAAGAGTAATTTTAGACAACTTCGTTAATTTGTTTCGTCACTCTTCAATGAATTTGTTTATTAATTTTATGTTGCCTTACTCTTGAAGCAGTTAAATTCAACAATTGTCATCAACAAATTTCTTGGAAGCTTGATATGAATTACATCTCCTTACCACTTTGATTTCATATACATATATTATATGCTTCTTATGCAATTTATAGCATCATATACTTATGAGATTAGGCTCTAAAAAATTTACTTCCATTTTGGTTATAATTATAAAATATATATTTATCTTGACATCTTTCTAACTTATCATTTTATACCTAAGCCGCTTTCTTTTATATTATCAAATCACTTTGGTTGATAATCATATCCTTGGCTAAATTTATTGTTGGGACATTATCCATATAGTTAATATTCGAATTTACATACCTAACCACTTACAACCCACAATCGATCCATTCAAATTTAAATTGTATTCAGCCTTTTCACATATTATGTTCTAATGCAATATCTTATAGTTACTTGATTAGATATTATCAACTCTCCCTAGTTGAAATTTCTATATTAGATATTATCATGGATATTGTTAACACCATGCCACTATGTGTAATATACAGAGGAATATATGTATATCCTTACCTTACAACCTTTAATTACGTTTTTCCCTTTATGATATATGTACTTTAACATTGCTATGTCCATATCGTATGGTCCATTTGAATCTCAGTTGTGTATTAGTTCTTTTTAACCCTATGTTGGATTGTAGTCCTTATGTAACACTCATCTGGGAGGTTACATGTACATCTACTCTAGAGTTAACATGACTTCCATGTCCCTTGTAACTTGCCAAGTAATTCCCCTCCATTATATATTAACATATCACAACTCCAAATAATATTTACGCATTCATAAGTTTTGGTTTGCAATTACTATCCGAAACATTACATTCATATGTTTTTAATATTGATATCCCATCACGACGTTTCTCATTTACGAATTGTACCAAGCTCATTAAATCTGTCACATTGCCTTGGCCTGGCGACTTGAGCTCTTATCTACACAGTTGATTTCTCTCATTTGATGTGCTACACATGGACGATCACGATTGAGTCGTATCTTAAATTAGGGTTAACTCTTCCTTCGTTCCGCTTTTGGTCGGTTCAGCCTTTTTGGCACTATCAGTTGGCCTTTCAGCTCTGGTTCCTGTGCAAACATTCGGCTTCGAAAAGATTTAGGCTAAACTCATGACACAGATCCAACCCACGACACAGAAGGATAATTATTCTTCATTTGTAGGATTAATTTCAAGTATCCTTCCTTTTCGATGCAACATTTTATGAATCGAAGGTCTTTGTGGGTTATGGTGTTTCGGAATTTAATTTTCTTTAACCATGATTCTCTACGGCTTATCCATATTTACTTATTGTGGTTTCAACTTTAGTTTTACTCTAGGAATGTTACGTCTTTGACAAAATGTTGTTGCAAATCTCATTCCACGCTTTGACAATTCAAATTGCAATTGTTCCTTAAGAATATGGAGTAGGAAATTAACAGGTTAACTTAAACTTTAACTTACTGTCAGAAAATGTCAAATAATGATATTACCATTCTTTTGGGTATGGATTCAATTCTATTCTATAATTTTTGTATATGATGTCAAACATCGTTTATCTCTATTTCAGATTATTATTTCATTCTGGTTTTCCATACTTTGATTCTCGCACTAAATTTCTGTTTGTTTGGTTTTGTATGTAGGTTCAAAATTTAGTTAATGAGACCCAGCCTTTACCCACGAAATTTTCGAAACTAACGAGTGTTATAGCATCATTTTTCACCCTCAGGTGATTCATGATTGTCTTTATGGCTTTGGGCACCCATTCCCACAGACTTGAATAAAATTCATTGAAAAACAGTGTTAAAATTCCCATACGCGGGTATGCCCAGACTTTTCCGCGTGTATACGCGAGTCCACATGTACTTTTACACGTATGCCATTAAAATCATTAAAAAATATATAAAAATTCCCTATTTTCGGGCTGGGTTGATGGTTACTCCAGTAGTTCAACCACCCCAGCACGTGGCCAACTGTTTCCAACTGATTGAAACTACTTTGAGGGAGTATAAAAGCCCCTCATGTGCATGGCCTAAGGGAGAGAGAAATTTTATAGACATATACTCTGTTGGAATCCCAATTCAAGTCTGAATTCCCGTGCCTCCTGCACTTTCCCAGATTTGTACAGGAAACCCTTGTTTCCTGGAGATGTTCATTCATTTATATGCCATCTCGAGTGCACAAGTCTTGAAAGTATCTTAGCGAGGCAAGGGCGGGACGGATCCAGACGACGGTCTGTTCGAAGAACGTGGAAGGATTCAGGTGATCTCTCCACTTTTACTACTGTACATGTTGTTCGTAATAATGAAGAACCATCTTGTTCCTGAACTTGTGTGTTAATGTCTATTTGCATATGTGAAAAGATTGATTATTAAGCATTTATTATGGTTTATATAATGTTTCACATGGATTGCACTAATGTTTAGGAGAAGTATATGTTGTACAACTAGGTTTCCGTGCATGTTCTTTCTTGTTTTCCAGGTTGAAGGAGGAAGAAGGGTTGCTGGGGGTTTGGACCCCGTGGGATCTACATCGAACATAGGACTACGAGCGAGTTCTACTATCATTGTTATCTAGTTTTTAGCATTCAAGTGTGGTTGTGTGTGAGTCCTTCTGAATAGCATGCCCTGCTCTGTGGAGGTTTCGACCCAACAAACCTCTAGGGTGTTTTTCCTCGAAACAGAACTGGCGACTCCGCTGGGCACCACATTCTTGTGATTCCCCTGTTGGGTGGTTTCAACTGTTTGAAAGGTTTCCAACAGTTTTAACTTTTATTTCCAGTCCAGTTAGCCTTTTCTCAGTCAGACTGAAGACCTGGTTCCTTATCCAGGCTTGATCTTTTTTATTTTTTATTATTTATCTTTTCATACGCGGGTTTGTCTGTACACAGACGCGTATACACGCAGTTTTTGTTAAAGGGAATCGCGTATACGCGGGTTTCCTTTAACACAGTCGCGTATGCATGCTTGTTTCAAAACTGTCAAGTAGCATATGCCTGGGTGAATTTTGAAATTTTTTGATTTCTTGGCTTTTTAGTCTTGTCTGCCTGTGGAGACCTGTTCCTACAGTGTCTTTGTATCCTCTGGATTGTGTTGAAAGTGGTCTTTGGTATTTTCTCTCTCTTGTTTGGTTGAAAACTAGCTTATCTGGCAAATCTTGTTTCTTGTGCTGGCATTTCTGGTTCGAGTATCAAGATCTCTTCCTGGGGATTCTTGGCTGTTCTGCTTCATCAGAATAGAGAGCCTCTGCTCATTTACTCTTTCCTACTTTTTGTCTTGCTTTGCACTTCGATTTTTGCCCATTTCTTGGTTGGTTTTCTTGAGTTCAGTTGACTAGGTCTTGTTGCAACTTTTGAAGAGTCTTTCTTGGTTCTTTGAAGTTTTTGTTTGCTGCAAGGTTGTACTATTCTTCTAGGCTGAGTTACTGAGTTTCTTGTCTTCTTTTGCTCATATAAATCTTGCTACTAAGTGGCACTATAAGACTTGGAGTGTTTTTGAAGTTTTTGCTTGAAATTCAGAGTTGTTTGGCTTGGGATTTGATAGTTTTCTTAGTCTCTTCGAGCTCTTCTTTTTTAAAATTCAAAAGCTCAAAAAACATTTTGTTTTTTCATTTGCTTTTGTTTTGCATTTTTTTTTTCATTTCGTTATATCTTTTGAAGCTTTGTTGAGATTTCTTCCCTTTGGTTTTTGACTTGATTTTGGAAAGGAATTGTCATTGGTTTCTTCCTCTTGGTTCAAGCGTTTTTGGTGTCTTTATACTAAGAGTTTCTGATTTTGGGAACTAGCTTTGTGGATAACCAAAAAGAGATAAAACTGAAGGATCTTCGGGAAATTTCTCTCTGCTTTACTAGATTTTGCATCTTAGAATTTGCATGCTCTTAGTGATTTGCATCAGGTGCACTTAAGCATTTAGTCATTTTCATAGTTTTTGTGAGTGTGAAGTTTGTTATCTGAAAAGAAAAAATTTTAGTCTCGTAGAACCTTTGTAGAAATTTCTTTTCATCGAAAGGAAATTACTGCATTTGCATGTATTTTGGTTTTTATTAATTTCTTTTCTACGTCAAAACACCACAAGTTTCATTTTCGTATCCCTTTGACTTAACATAACAGCCGATTAAAATAAGCGCTATAATTTAAAAGCAACTAGAAAGTTTTTATTAAGTGTCATACACCAACTAGCTAGGTTGTAGGGCCTTGGATTAGGTGAGTGGAGAGTTAACTCTCCAAGGCCGCTCAAACAAAACATAGAAGTTGATTAACTGAGCGAAATCCAATTCCGTTAGGTGGACCGGGAAAGCTCTCCTCCAGAGAGTCAAGTGTGAGGGGAAGTGAAGGCTGAGAAGAGAGATACCCCCTCTCTGATTTGCTAAATCTGACCTCAAGACCGTTCCGCCCGGCTTCTGACACGGATTGGTGCCCATAGTTGCCACTCCTAGGTTCCACATAGGTGACTGCGGGGGGAATACCCGTGGTACCTGAGGTAGACGTCGTATCACTTCCAACAGTACTTCTGGGGGGTGCCCTTGCGAAGCTTGGGTACTTGTATCGGAAAAGGATGTTGTTAGGAGGTTGGCGTAACTATTTCTGTTACCTTTGCTAGTAGGCCTGGGCCATAATTATCCCAGACTACTTTCGGGAGGTCCTATATTTCACTTTCTTGTATTTTGGTGTCCGGTCCTAATCACCCGGAGCGGAAATACCTGAAGGTTGTTTGCTTGATTGTATCTCAGGGATTTCTTTTTGTAGTGAGTGCTATTTGCTCCTAGCTTGCCTAGCTTTATACTTTTTGAGTCTAATTAAATTTTTTTAAAGTGGCTAATCAAGCGCCTCGTCGATCGAGGAGAATCCGGGGGTTATCTCCCGAGAGTCCAGAGCCTTCTTCAAGAAGGCGTAGGAGTAATTTAGCAAGTGAGTATCACCCTGTGACGTCTGATGCAATGGAGAGAGATCCTCCACAAGGGTTTGAAGGTTTCGTAGCTAGTTCTAGTGTTGGTTCCGAGAGGAGCGCTCCGCTCACCTCGAGAGTCTTATTTCCACAGGAAGAAGAAGTACAAGTAGAAGAAGTGTCTCAACCCTATGAGTCACTTCCATCTCCTCTTCCTCCTAATTATCCGTTCGTTGTTGAATACATCGGACCTGAGTCAGAGAGACTGAAAGATCCTCCATATTATACATACCTTTTGATGGCCACGACTGGGAACGCGGCTTCTGCTGTGAGTGCTGCAAGCATTCAGACTCCTGCTTCTGTAGAAGGAGGAGGCACTATTGCTATATCTTCGATTGCTTCTAGTACTGCTGTTTTCAGCTCTGGTTTCACCCAAGCACATGCTTCTCAATCTGGTCCCTTTTGTTTTGGAATGCCCACTAGTGGGATTCCTTCTTTTTCCTTTTCCGCTGCTGCAGCTGGATCTACACCCATGTCTTCCATGGCTAGTGGATCAGCTTCTTTTCAAGGGTTCCCCTTCGGAACTGGGCATATTCCTAGTTTGAATCCTTCTTTAGGGTCCTTTCCGTTTACTTCTCAGACTCAGAGTTTCAACCCTTGGTCTGGAGGTCAGAATTCGACTACTTTTACAGGTTGGAACCTTGTATTCACTACAGCGGGGGCAGGGAATCAATTTTACGCTGGTCACCAAGGGAATGCTTCTTTCCCTTCGTCGAGTGCTTATCAGACTTTTTCCCCTCTTTCTAATGCCTGGAACCCCTATCAGGGGCTTTCCTCTTCATTTAATACTTTAGGAGGGGGAACTGGTCCGGTCTTTGGTAACTCTGCGTTGGGAGGATGTTCTTCTCCTTTTTCTACGAGTTCTTTTTGGAAACCTGGTGCCTCATCAAATCCAGGGTATTCTTTTCAGAATGTAGGGAATTCATCCCATCAAGGATGGAATCCTCAGGCTCCGCCTCGTTTACCTTTTCTGGCAACGTTAAACTTGCCAGATCTGTCGAAATTGACGAATGATCCGATCCGGTACAGTTCGGGGTGGCCTCCGGTTCCCACCAAACTTCCTTCAGACATTCCAAAGTTTGAAGGAAAGAATGGAGAGGATCCGGCTGATCACATCACCACCTTCCATTTATGGTGTTCTTCTAACTCCTTGATCGATGATTCGATTAGGTTGAGATTGTTTCAATGCACCCTAACTAGAAACGCTGCCAAATGGTATATTGAGCTAACTGGGGGAAGTTTTGCTACATTTGGAGAACTGGCTGTTACATTTCTAAATCATTTCCAGTTTCCCGTCCGTTATGACACCGGGACTGAACTCCTAGCTAATTTTAAGCAGGACGACGCAACCCACATTTTTGACCATATTCAAGAATGGCGGAGAAGGAAGAGGCTTATTAAAGCTCATATTCCAGGAGAATTCCTTTTGGAATGGTTTCTGAAATCTCTGCAGTCAGATATTTCTAAAGATGTATCCCTTTCTGGGGTATTTTCTAGGAAACAGGCTATTTTTAGGGCCCAACATTTGGAACTGATATATTCTCAGTCTGGGGTCCTCCATAAATATTTGCCCAATGCTCCTTGCTCCAAATTAGATCTATCCAAAACTAAGCCTGGTCCTCATGGTGATGGACTTATTGGGTCAATCAATAGTGGTGCAGCTAGCCTGCTTACTCAATTGCAACAGTTGTCTATACAATCTTCTCCTTCTGGTCAAGTTGTGCCTGCTGAGTCATCGCCTTCCCAATATTTGTCGGTAAATGTCGTCCAAGCTTCTGATCCCAAAGGAAATCAAAAATACAAAGGGAAGAAGAAGGGATGGAATAATAAGAAAAAGGGAAAGAATGGGAAGGGTAATGCAAATAAAACCAACGAGCATGTTGGTGAGGGTCCAAAGGATCACTACTACATTTGGCGGAAATTCCGACACTTGGTTCCGACGCTTTTGACCAAATGTCGGAAATTTCCCCAAATTTTTTCCATCCCGCCCGAACCCGTCGCTATACCGACGTTTATAGAAAAGTGTCGCAATACTGACACTTAGAAAGTGTCACAATTGCGACGTTTGGAGGAAGACGTCGCAATTGCGACACTATGGCCCAAAGCATCGCTATTGAGACGACTCCAGTCGTCGCAAGTGCGACACAATGTCTAGGTGTCGCCATTGCGACGTTTAGGTACCCGTCGCAATAGCGACGCTTTTTCTGCCGTCGGTATAACGACACTTATATGTGCGCCACATAAAAATACGAAACTTATATGCGCGCTACATAAAAATTTGAAACTTATATGCACGCTACATAAAAATGATTTTATTGTTTCGTATGCGTCGCAATAGCTACATTAACATCTGATATGACGCGCGCATTCGCCCTCCGCTCTTGCAGAACATCATTCGCCCTCAGCTCTTGCAGAATAGCATTTTCCCTCAGCATTCGCGCTCAGCTCTTGCAGAACAGCATTTGCCCTCAGCATTCACACCTCAGCTCTTGCAGAACAACATTCGCCCTCAGCTCTTGCAAAATGGTAAGTTCTTACTGCAGGCCCTTCCTCCTATAGTAGGGTTGACTCTATTTGGGTTTTTTTGGTCAATTCCATTGGATTGTGTTGGGGTGTAGGGTTCTCTCTAGATGTCAAGAATCAAGATTCAATACCCTCTATTATCTTCATCACCCAATACAAGATTTAAATTTTTCCCAAAGAAACGCTTATTAATTTGGCGACCATTATTTCTCCTGTAGCTTTAAAAACCCTACATTTAAATGAAAACAAGCATTGCATTTCAACTACAAAAATCTATTAGTGTTCAAATGTACATGTGTGCTACATTAACGTACGATATCACACGCGCATTCGCCCCTCAGCTCTTGTAGAACGACATTCGCCCTCGACGCATTCGCCCTCGGCTCTTGCGAGAACAACATTCGCCCTCGGCCTTCGCCACGAGCTCTTGATGAACGGCTTGTTCGCCCTCGGCATTCACCACTGAGCTCTGCGAAACCGGCATTTACCATTTGAATTCGCCCTCATATTCTTCGGAAACTGACATTCGCCCTCATCTCTTGCAGAACAACATTCACCCTGCATTCACCCTTAGCTCTTGCAAAACAACATTGGCCCTCATCTCTTGCAAAATAGCATTCGCCCTCAACTCTTGCAAAATGGTAAGTTCTTACTGCAGGCCCTTCATCCTATAGTAGGGTTGACTCTATTTGGGTTTTTTTGGTCAATTCCATTGGATTGTGTTAGGCTGTATGGTTCTCTCTAGATGTCAAGAATCAAGATTCAATACCCTCTATTATCTTCATCACCCAATACAAGATTTAAATTTTTCCCAAAGAAACGCTTATTAATTTAGCAGCCATTATTTCTCCCTGCTTTAAAAACCCTACATTTAAATGAAAACAAGCATTGCATTTCAACTAAAAAAATCTATTAGTGTTCAAATGTACATGTGTGCATCACTTGTGTCGGGTATTCCTTTTCCACTTTCAAATTATCCAAGAATGTGTGCAGTATAGTTCATATTTTTTGTGATTTAGATTGTCTTGAAAAAGGAAAGGTAAATTATTTCCCATGGAAAAAGAAGGTTTTCCCTTTTTATAGGTTGTTTGGACTTACGTGGAAAATTTTATGGTATGCCTTTCATATTATGTAGTTTAAATTTGAATTAACAAATTATTCTACATGAAAATATAATTACCTATGTGATGTCCTTCATCACTAATTAAAATTATAGGGTTTCAATTTCCTAGACTCTAACTCATCTGATGCTAAATTCTAGGTTCTCATTGGTGCATCACTCTTCCATTGATTTCCTTTCCCTCTGGATCTTGTCATACTTTAAAAGTCAT
Organism: Pinus albicaulis; assembly: GCA_034641835.2. Lineage (NCBI taxonomy): Eukaryota > Viridiplantae > Streptophyta > Pinopsida > Pinales > Pinaceae > Pinus > Pinus albicaulis. Next base: position 132,325,172 of record CM076579.1, read on the forward strand.
CAATGATACATATATTATTTCAGGTATCCCAAAAGGCTTTATAGTAGAACATATTGTGAATTTTTTTTGACACTCGCGGATTCTTTTTAGAACTGCAATGCGGTCTATGCTATCGAGTTATATACCAAGCAACTTGTCCTTAATAACCACACTATGAGGTAGGTTCAACCAGTTTGAACTTGTTGGGACATAGCATATGAAGTTGTGTGATGAGTCCATATCACAGGTCTATTATGGTGACAAAAGTGAAGACGCGTAATGATAGTTATTATGTTAACATTACTAGAAACATTTTCGAAATTATCCATGCTATCAAGATGTCAAAATTCCAGGCATTAGGTGTCAATACTCGTAGCTAATAGATAATATTAATAATATAAAAAAATCACAACTTTATTCTTGAAATATGATTGTTACACATTGGTAACCTAGTTCATGAGTTACTATCACCCAAAGACTGCAAAACAAACTTAAAATATAAATTAAACCAACATGAGAATCCAACTAAGGGTTTCTCGACAAAATCATGCCATAACCCGGCATTTTGAAACCCAAATTTGAATCCATCATAAGTAATACAATGCAAACTCAGATGGATTTTCAATGCATGTTTGCATGCTACACTTATTCTCTGTCTAGATATCATTTTTTAAATGGAACAATTAGTCAAGCCCACAGTCCTTTTTATGTGAAAAATTTCAGCTCTATTTGAGCTCTTTTTTGCTCCACCACCTCCATAAACCAGTGTTACACGGGGTCTGGCCCCCCCACCTAGGGGTCTAGATTCCTCGCCCCATCGCGCTCCGGGGTCTTGGGGACTTCTAGGGGATGTTTCCCTCATGCCCCCTCATGCCCCCGAACACCCCCTTTCACGCCCCCTCACGCCCCCTCACACCCCCCTTCACGCCCCCTCACGTCCCCTCACCGCCCCTTTTAGTTTATGGTTTCGTGTTAAAAGTTGATGTGCCACTTAGCATATTTGAGAATCCAAGTGATTCCGATTCAGATGGTGACATGGTTGATCTTGATATATTCGTGCAGAAGTTGGATGCAGAGACTAGTGGGGCATTAACTTGAGCATTTATGCTCATTTATCAGTATGATGATATCATTTGATATTCATATGTTATGTTTTATGTTTCAGACATAACTTATTTGCGTTTAAGTTTTATGTTTCAGACTTGAGTTGTAAACTTCAATTTAAACTCTATTTTGAATCTTGATATAATATGTCATATGATATCTTAAACTTTATTTTCATTGTACATCGTTAGTAGTTACATTAATGATTATATAGTTACAAACTTACAAACTTACATGCATGATTGTATGATGTATGTTTTAACTTTTAACTTTTAAATTTGTTTCAATTATATGATTCATCATTCATCGACTTGTAATTTTATCATTTATGATTTATCTTTCATGATGCAAGTGTATGATGACTGTATATACAGTCCTTGCAAAAATATAGTTACATTTTAAATATTAAATTTTATAATTTTTATGACCCCGACGTCCCCCCACGTTTCCTAAAAATTGGTAGGGAGCTTTTGCATAGTCCGCTCCCACGCTCCCTCGCCCCCTCTCTCCCACCTCCAGGGGACTTGGTGGAACATTTCCATAAACATATGCAAACATATATCATGATCTTGGAATTCCATTACATATGTATGTGCCAATGTTCCATAATCATGCCCCATCATCAATTTAAGAAATTTCCATTGAATATGAAATTATGGAGGGGGGGAACTTTTTGCTGCAACATTTGGCTCAAAATCAAGGACCATCTCCGTATGAGGTGAATGAGAACTATAGATATTTGAAGAAGTAGATTAGTGCCTTTTCCTCTGGCCATGGAGTCATATACAGTCATCCATCACAAAAATTTGTCTTTTTTCATTCTCACCTTGAAATTTGCAAAATTCATGCCCTAATTGAAACGACACTAAATTTGAAAGATATAATAAAAATGCAAGCTAGAAGTGCCCTATTAATACAAAGGGAAAACTTTCCTACCTACCCTAACTGAGATAAATTTTGATTGAATAGGAAACATTATTTCCTATGGAGTTGATCCAACAACTTGTTAAATGTATGGGACTAAATCATGCATTTGATTTCCAGGGAAACATGCGCATGAAGAGAAAAAGTGCAGAATTAATGGAAGATCCATACATGCCACTTATAAAAACTACACCGAAAGGTCAAAAAATACTTAAGGCCTTAACTTAATTTGAATCCAAAAATGACAAAACAGGATTAGTGAAAACATGAGAGTGGTGTGGGTGAACAACATAAATAAAAAGTGAGGATACCTTTCCCCAAGATGCCTTTGTCACCGTTGTATGAAAACATGTTTTCCTTTTCCTTTATACATGCAAGTGAATGCATTATAGGTATGGTGTTTTCCCAGAATAGGAGAAGCCTACTTAAATATATCATTCGTGGATTGAATGTTTGGGTGCCTTAATGTGCAATGACATGTTTCCAGGACTGAATTCAATGCAAGGCATATTTGAAACTCTAACTCTGCCTTCCGGTGTCTTATTAGAAATTATTTCAGTTTTCATTTTGTGTTTTCAAGTTAGATATTGTTTTCAAGTTTTTACATTTATAATTTTATTGCAATGTGGCAGACTGATCATAGCAGTGCAAGAACAACCCCGAGACGGGATGATCGCGGAAAGAGGCCAGCGGAAGAACATGTAAAGTGCCAGCATTGCTCTATCTTCAGGTATTTTAGTTATTTACATAATTGAAATAATATTAATTTTGTTCAAATATGCAGACACCTAGCCATGGTACGCCTGATGATTCCCTCTTTGAGGAAGAGCTTTCTTCATCCCTATCTCCATTGTTCTTGTTGCAAAAAAAGGCACGAGATGCAAGGTTGGAATTTAATACTTTGATAGGCGCGCCTCAAACACCTGAAACAGAAGAGAGGATACAACATCTTATGAGGCAGCTAGAAAGATATCAGGTAATAATAAAAAGTCAAAAGGATATTTTTTTTGTTCTACATGAGATGAATTGTGATAGTTTGATTTTTAATTTTTACATTGACTAAACTAACAAAAAGTTCTTTTGTATGTGGTGTTTTCTGGCATTTGCTGAACCCGGTGTTGGTGGTAGTGGGACACAAGGGCAAGAGATTTCCCAACAACCCTCTCGTACACCTTCTACTCCTTTAGGTGCTAGCCGAGAAACACACCCTGCCCAAGCAGACACCCAGCCAACCACTGAACATGTTGGCAATGATGAGGCTGATATGGCCAACTACATTATTGCGTTTCCTGGAGCTACACGTGTCAGCTCCACAAGGACCATTAATGGCACGTTGTTGGTGAACGATGAAGGTGTCCCTATAAAGCATGTACAACTCCCAAGTAAATTTTAATATTTTAACTATTTCATGTACTTTATCTAAAACATATTTATCATGATTTTTATTTTTAAATTAATGATAATATCTTCTTCTTTTTTTGGTTTTATTCTGTGTAGGAAACAATGAGTTCTATAGGATTCTGGAGAGCCATGCGTTGGTAATTTTTGGCCCAACCATACGTACAGGGTGGAATTCCCAGAATTCCAACCTAAAAAAAGAACTTCTAGATTATCTAGAAGCCCTTTTTGGGGTCGGCACATTTGACAGAAAAGCGGTGGCTCAGGTAGCCGGCAAACATTTGAAATATACCAGGGACACCTATAGGACGCAATTGCAATTTAACCCTAGATATGAGCGTCCTCTCGCAGTTTCAGAGAGTGAGTGGAGAGCACTCATCCATGACGAAAAAGAGAAAAGGGCAAAGAAAGAAGGAAAAATGCCAACTAGACCCGCAAGGTAAATTACAACTTTAATTCAATAGCTTTAATTTTCTTTATGTCTAAAATAAAAGTGTGCTACGTCATATCTGACTTCAATATTTTGATGCTAGGTTTCCTGACACCTCAAAGGAAACCAAAGCTAGGATTGAGAAAAAGGGCCATCACAAGCTAGGCCAGGGTGGCTACTTGAAATTAGCTGCAAGAATTGTAATTAAGTAGCTAAACATCTTATAATTAATCGTATCGCCTTCCAACGTTTTTGTAATCCTATCAGATATGATTAAAAATACACAATCATATGTAATGTAGGGTGATGACTTCGGAACAGAAACTACAGAGGAAGATAAAAATATCGCTTTCCATTTTGGCTATCAAGCTGTAGTTGAACGTCGCAGAAGCTTGGGGCAGGTCCCAAGATCTAGAATGCCTGATAAGGTAAAAAATTAACCTTTCAATATTTTTGTTTTCGTCCATAAATTTAATGTCTAAAAACTTTGTTTAAATCAGGGGAGCAGCACTACCGACGAGGTAAATAACCCAGTTTTAGAGCCAGATGTATTTGATCCTCTCGTGCAACCTGATCATTGTAGTGGGGACCGGGCCGACAATGCTGCTATCAGTGAGGGCCGTGACGGTAATTAATTTCCACTTATAATTTTTTCTAATTATACCTTGATGGTTGTCCTTATAACATTTTTTTTTTAAATGACAGAGAATTTTTCCCTTGAGGATCTTACCATCAGAGAGGAAGACAGGGCAACCGTCCCAACGACGACAACTGGTGCACGAGGTAAATAATCTCATTGCAATTTTTTTTATTAATATTACCGAACTAGTTCAATGATATTTAAAAACTGATAATTAAAATTTAATATTATATGTTTTTGTAGGCAATGCCCCGTCACTGGATGAGACTAGACATTGTGACAATGCAACTAGGTCAGCGGCGACAACTGGTGCACCAGGTAAATAATCTCATTGCAATTTTTTTTATTAATATTACTGAACTAGTTCAATGATATTTAAAAACTGACAATTAAAATTTAATATTATCTGTTTTTGTAGGCGATGCCCCGTCACTGGATGAGCCCAGACATCGTGAATACGCAACTAGGTCAGCAATGCGGGTTGAAAGGCACGAAACAGGAGCAAAGCACGATGATATTGATGATGTAATTAGGAGCTTTAAAAATAGGAAGAAGAAAAAGAAAAATTGACAATGTAAAATATTGTATTATTATAAGACAAACGTTACCATACTTGGAACGTTTTTTGCGTTATATAAAAAACTCATTTATCATACTATTTTTATGTCAAGCATTAATTGCAATGTTTCCTTGCGTACTTTTTGTTGAATTTTTTTTTTATTAGTTATTGAATATATTTTTTTATGCTCATGAAAGTAAAAAATGAAATATAGATTGGGTATTGGGGAATTGAGAGTGATGTGAGGGGGGGGGGGGAAGGGCCATAAGAGCTTCCACCTTCACGTGGTTGGCCCTGTTTAGTAGAGAATAATTTATTGGAACGATTTAATCTTGGAGCAAACCACCCTCGATCCAGTGTAGCAACAAAAAAGTCACCGTTGACTTAGTTGCTACTCTTTCAGATCGTGGGAGGCTTGTTCCAAGTTCATGCGACTCCAATAAATTGTTCTTGAAACGAAGAGGAGCTTATTCAAGTATGTTTTGACATTTTCAACATATGTTCTAATATTATCATAAGAATGCATCTTAGAGTAAAAATACTACATCAATTACTTGTATTTATTGTATAGATAATGATGGATTTTGATTGACTTGGCAGTGCAGGTACAAATCCTCTTGCATCATGAGCAATACAACTTGTCAACCAGGGTCATGTCCAGGATATTTTTCTTGTGCGCTTGACCAGGTTCGTAATGTCACATTTTGTAAGTTCCTTTACAGTTCATAATTCAATATTAAGCTTGTTCATGATTATTATCTAGGTTTTTTGTATGTGTTTTTTCATCTATTTGATTGTAAGCAACTATGCATGTTTCCTATTGTTCACTATGATTTCTCCCATTACCACTCCCAAGATGAATCCGACTTTATTGTTACATAGGTTACTTTATTGTTACTATGATTTCTCCATTTACGATTTCATAGGTTACATCATGTAAAGTTGTCAATCTCAAGTTGGTGATGAGCTTTAGTTCTCCAGATTTGGGGCTTTTCTGATATTTTATCCCTCATGTCATTCCCGCATCACCTCGTTGTTTGAGCATGCCAATTTTCTACCACTTGTACCAATTGGCACATGTCAATCTCTGAGTGGTGCCACATTTCACCTATTTTCAGTGAGAGTTTAGGGTTTCTCTAACATAGCTTTAGAAATCCGATTCAGTGCCTGCTTGAATATTGTCACATAATACTTATGGTTTTGATTGATGAGCATGTTCTGAATGGTTGGTTGATTCATAAGAACCACCCATATAGTCATCTTGAGATATTTTAGAAGGTTTATCGGGTTTCCCTTTTCACTGTTTCTAGTGGGTGGGATGGTGTGGGGTGATCCATCAATACTGGTGCTCTTGTAGTAGGGAATTTGTTTTTGGGGATATAAGGGAGCATTTGATGTAGATATCCCATTGGATGAATTCATAGATGGGCACGAGAGGTCAAGAATTTAAATTAAAAATATGCAACCTCTAGCATGGCAACCTGAAGGCCGCGAGAGACACTGGTTAAAGATTGTTTTGTGCTGGCCTTAATATAGTCGTGATTTATTTCTATTGTCTTAATGAAAATATATAGTCCAGTCTCATTAAAATGAGGATTGTGGTTGTATTTCTCTTTGGTTTTTTCTCTCTTAATGCTCCAGAAGTTGCCAAAAGTTGTGATAGTTGTTTAGTTTGCCTGTTACAACTTAAAAGTGGTTTTTAGCAATGGGAGTCATGTTTTTTAAGGTTCATACTAATATGAAGATCTTGTAATTCTATATTCAGCATAAGAGAAGATGGCCTCTGCTTTTGGCGGTATGACAACAATTGCCACATCTACCTCATTGGGTAACAATGGAAAGGGGAAGAAGTTGGGTGCAATGTTTGATAATTATGGCAGACAATTGTCTTCTCTTTCAGTTTTTTCACCCATTTCCTTTAATCGCTCAAGCATAAGAGGGACTCTAAGATTACGTGATGGAGAGAAGGTAGTTAATACAAGAGCTATGGAAAAGGAGTTGTACTTCAACAAGGATGGCTCAGTGACAAAAAAATTGCAGGTCAGAGAAAAAATTATGTTTAAAGGAAGGTCACCCGCACGTGAAACTTCACTGCGGTGGATCTTTCCTTGTCCACTTATATTCGATTTTAATGTGTTATTTTAATTTTTCATGGAGGGTTGTTTTGGCATATGGTCCGGCATTCAATTGCACACTTACTGAAAGCATTGTCAATTTGTCTTGTAGGCGGTGTGAACAAACTTGCTGATCTTGTTGGAGTCACCCTTGGGGCAAAGGGCAAAATGTTGTCTTGGAGAGCAAGCATGGTTCTCTGAAAATAGTTAATGATGGTGTGACAGTAGCTAAGGAGGTAATTTGTAGATGTGTGCTCTGGTTTTCTTTTTAACGTTGTATTAGTTCCCCCTCTTAAATGTCTTAGATTTCGTAGGCATAATTTGAAAACTCAAAGGTGAAAGGAAACATATTTGTTACCCAATGGTCTACTTGGCCTATGGACTAGCCACATTAGAGTAATGCATAAAGCTTTTCACAATAATAAAAGGAAAGGGTTATGGCTGAGTCAAATTTTATTGTTATTGACAGTGTAATGAAATGTATCTCAATGCTATGGTTTTGGCCTTTTTATTGGTTGAATTAGAGGACCCAGTTGAAAATATTGGGGCCAAGTTGGTAAGGCAAGCCGCGGCAAAGACAAATGATTTAGCTGGGGATGGAACCACAACATCTGTTGTTCTTGCACATGTTGGAATATTGAAAAATTCCAGAACAATGAATGGAGAATAAATCTCCCTTCCTCTAACACGGAGAAAATAAAAATTTCTTTGACAGGAGACAGAGTTTCAATACTTTGAAAACAAACTTCTATTCCCTTCAATAACTCAAAAAAAAACTATTACACTACTTCCTCACCGAGAGGGATTACAAAATTATGACTGCTACAAAACGCAGTGCATAAAACCAACTCACTGTCTGTTCAAAACAAACATACTCTGTCTCTAAAACACTCTGCTGTGTTTTTCCCTTTCGCACTATTGTGCATACACACTTAAAAAGTTACACTCAGTCTTTCACTTTTTACACACTGCTGTGTAATAAAAAATTTACGTACTGTCTATAAAAAAACTACCAAGCTTTTTTGTCCTTTTTATTTTTATATGCCGTAACATATAAAACATATTATAATAAACCCTCTTTAAAAAAAAATAAAATTAAAACTAAATTCTATGGCCCACCTTCATTTCGCATATGATATATATATAACATATGTTTAAAACATATGTATATATTAAACTATCAAAACATTAAAGAACCCTTTCCGTCGGACTTCAAAAGTCTGAATAGATTGAATTTCAAACCAAATTCGCGTTCCAAAATGGGATGCTGACGTCTGCCTAATTTTAACTCGAATTATCAATCCAATGTGCCCTATAAAAATTTCGGGTCCGGTTTTCAGGTTTTAAGATTCCCTTCAATTTCATGCGATCCAATACTAATGCTCCACGTGTCCTCCTTTTGAATTTACAAAATTGTCGGGTAAATTTCTATTTGTTTAATTTCTGGTTGGTGAATTGCGTTAATGCTGGTTGTTGTGTTTAAATACAATCATGTACAGAAATATGGCTGCGGCCGTCTACAAAAAAAACTTGCAGGAATTTTAAATGCTGAATTAAATTTCTGGATGGCATGCAAGCAACCTCCAAAAAAAATGTTGTTGCTGCATCCGTCCTTCTGCTGCAGCAGTTGAAGTTAAAATTCAACAGCACAGGGTTTAATAAGTGAGGGTGTAAAGGTAACTTTTTGTCGATAGTACCGGATTAAGATCATCTATTCATTTTTGTAGGGTCTTATGGTGTTTGGTTTTTTAGTTTTGGGTTGGGCTTATTGAGTCTAAGATAGTTTTTGAGTGAAAAAATTGCTATCAGGTATTAAAAATTTGGTTCTTTTGTAAAAATTTATGAGCTTGTTAGGAAATACAAAACCGACAATGGTTGTATCTTAAATTTGTGGAAAATAATTTGAAATGAAACCTTTCTATTTAGGTTGTTGTAGCAGGTGCAAACCCCATTCAAATTACTAGGGGCATTGACAAGACAATAAAGGCCCTTGTTTCGGAACTCAAAATTTTGTCAAAGGAGGTAAACGCTTGCCTTTTGAGTAGGCTGGTTTTCCTTTTTGCCGATGGTTTGGTGTATCTAATTGAATTAGTTGCCTAAGGTATTTTTGGTTGCAAACTCCTTTTCATTTTTCATACAGTATTGGCCTTGTGGAATACATTTGATTGTGTGGTCCTGTTAGATCTACAACATTTGTAGTTGTTTAGTCTTATGGCCGAGGTGCACTTTTATTATGGAAATAGTTGATGCAATATTGTCATTTAATCCTTACCACAGGGTAGCATGTTGAGAAGTTTCTTGTGAAACATTTGGTATTCAAAATGACACTTGATCCTATACAGCATCATGCACTTGACTTAAAAATTCATATTCAAAGTGTGCCAGACAATTCTTGCAAAATTTCAAATATTTATGTTGTTTTAAACCATTATCTTTTTCATGTATTGGATGCTGAAAATGTGAAAAATAATTTGGTATGAAACCAACTGGTGAATAATTTCCAGCACAACAACCACTTCCAAGACATGATTTAGAAGTAGAACAAATGTGCTTATGAAGCATAGAAATATATCCTTGATGCATTGTCAATGTTTGGCTAGGGTTATTTTTGGAGAAAATAACTCCTTATTCCCAGAATAGTGATCTTCAATACAAGTAAATGCCAGAGAAGAGAGATCATCGTGTGACGCAACAAAACTGAAATTGGACCCCCAAGGAGAGCTGGTGTGTCTACAATCGCTATGTTAGCATTTTCCCTTGGTGTACCCCGTTCTTTTCCTCCAGCCTGAGTCTTAATTGACTTCTTCTTTCTTCGGGTTTATTTATCAAATTCGTAGAATTTTATAAATAAATACTATCCACAATGGTTGGACTTTAATTTATATTCACGACTTTATATTATCTCCAATCCTTATAACCAATGTTTAACTTTCAACACTTTGTATTTATACTCCACGTTTCTTTTTAAATAAATAACTTGTAATGAACTTTCGGTTCTATATTTCACCACCCAGCCTTACAACAATCACGCTCCAGACTTATGCTAATTATCCGCCAATCGTTTAATTAAACAATTTCATTATACTCCGGCCCCACCTATATATATCAATAACCAATCAAACACTCGTATCGTACCTGGCCATCCTCCGCACACCTTAGTTAACCTCCGGGCAAGTTCAACGTGCGACCACCGTCCGATGGCCCTTCTCCAAATCAACGACTCTTGGCAATTTCGCTCGGCTTCCAATGTCGGGCTTTAACGTGCGATGGCGTGGGTTAAACGGTTGTTTTCCGGGGTCACTTCGCCACGTGTCGCATTCCCTATGGAATCGCTCGTGAATAGGAAATACCGCCTACTCCGCAAAAGCGGTGCGATATGGGCAACCCGCTTTTGTGATTCCGCTCGTGGTTTTGGTAGAGGGCTTGACCACGGGTGCAAGTCCGGTTCCGCTATCCTTTTGTTTGTTAACTCATGTCCAATCCTCGGGTCAGGTTCCGAAAGCACAACAATTTTGTCTCTTTATTAAGCGGGATTTTTATATTTGAACAGTTTTCACGACCCCGGTTCTCTACACAGACCTCACCTTGGATATTTTTACATAAAAATTATTGTTCTCAATAATTATTTATATAACTTTTCCACATGTTTAGTGTGGTATTCCCATGATTTATTATAAATATGTGTATTATCAAAGAAAACCAACACAAATTTTATAAGATGGGATCAAACAAAATTGTTCTTAAGTCGAGCCCACCGGACTTCAAACGGCGATAAACCATAATTCAAACCAAATTCGCGTTCCAAAATAGCCTGTTGACGTCGGCCAATTTTGTGACGCGAATTTCTTATCAAATTCGCCCTAATATTTTACGGGTCCGGATTTCCACTGCGCGAGCGGCCCAAACAAAGATACGCTCCAATCAATTTCTGCCACGTGTCCTTAATAAAAACTTGCCCTGCTCCCGGCTGCGGGTGCATTCGATGGCGTTTAAGGTGATGGGACATGGATATGGCGATTTCATATCAATCGCATTAACATTTAACGTTGTTCAATTAAGTTTTCACATCAAATCCGCATTAATTAATTTTTAACACTGTTCAAGATCGGACCTCCACTCCTCTTAGCGATTCCGCACGCTCCAATTTGATCCGGCCTTCGGCTCTCATTATTAATGATCATAGATTAATTATGACGGGCGTCCTTTGATTGCATTGCAGATGGGTCGACAAAATGGCGTTTAGCCATGGTTTTTCAGACAAGCCGGTTGCTGGATTACACTGCCTGCTAACTGTGACGATAAGGAGAAGTGGCCAGCTGAACTGCTGCCTAGACCTTGCTGCATATTTGCATTTCTCTCGGTTCTGTCTCTGTCTGTCTTCCTCTGTTAATTGGAATTCTGCTTCTCCGTCTCCTCTTGTGCCCACTGCGCCTGAGATTACACCCATGCCTCGCGTGCGTCATAGGATGCGTTGCCGCAGGGGGAGCACTAGAGGTCAACCCCTGCGCGCTCCCTCCAGCCCCTCAACAGAGTCGACTTCCGGCCAGTCCAGTGATTATTACTTAGGTCGATATCCAAATACTAGGAGTGGGCGGGGTCGGCTTGTAGGATCTGGCCACCGTATCGATTCCCCTGCTCCTGGCTTCCCCACCGCTAGTTCACGTTATCCCACGACGCGCACTGTGCAATTTTCCTTTAATTTCTCTCCCAACCGCCCCCGAATCACGGCTTTAGTCACTGTGGTCTTCCGCGAGGAGGCCCAAACGGAGGAAGAATGCACCCGTCTGGCGGGTCTAAGCTCGGAAACAGCCAGCCAGCATTCGGGCCTTCAGGAGGGGAGCCGTGGCATGCATGTGGAGGTAGCACCTAGCGATCCTGGACCTTTCGAAGGATGGTGCCGAATCGTGGAGGAACCACCGGAGGAGTAGTTTGGTTAATTTGTTTTTCTTGCTTAGCAGGCCCACTTAATTGGGCTGCTTTTAGATTATTTTACTGTGCTAGACCTTTGTAATATTTTTGAATTCTGTAAATTAAACGTTCAAGACTGGTTTCCCCGTATGAGGGAAGTCTTCTTAATTTTTTGATTTTTTGATGACAAATTTGCCATGAGTCTGGCCAGGCAATGTTTTTGACTTCGGTGTAATTTTATTCCCAATGTTAATAGATTAACTTTACTTAGAATTCTCACATGATTAGCGGTTTTCTTGATCTGTTCAAGGATTTTAGGTACTTTAATTTGTATTTGGAACAATGGACGTCGATACTCTATCTGTTGCTTTACTATTCTACATACTGCTATTTCACTTTCTTATAGATGCCTCGGGCATATTTGGATGCTTTCTCAGATTGTCGATAATCTCCATGTGGACCGTTACTGGGTTTTATATCATGTCTCTGTATGTGACATGGGGTATTTTTCTATCATTGTCTGGGGTGGGACTTCCACTTTTCTGGATGGATATTTGGGTTCCAATATTCAGATGTGAAAATGTAATGACTTCATGTACTGTTTTACTTCATATAATATATTCAAAACAACGTTTTTTCTCTTGTGAAAAAAAAATGATTAATGTTTATCACTCTGCCTTCAAAACTAGCGATGCTGGTCTATGTTGCTGGTTTATTGATATGGTCCGATGGTCTTTTTATATTTTGGACATATCACACTCCTCACATGATTAGCGTTTTTCTCTGTTCAAGGATTTTGGGTACTTTAATTTGTATTTGGAACAATGGACGTCGGTACGTACTCTATCTGTTGCTTTACTATTCTACATACTTCTATTTCACTTTCTTATAGATGCCTTGGGCTATTTGGATGCTTTCTCAGATTGTCGATAATCTCCATGCGGACCGTTACTGGGTTTTATATCAAGTCGTTGTATGTGACATGGGGTATTTTTCTATCATTGTCTGGGGTGGGACTTCCACTTTTTTGGATGGATATTTGGGTTCCAATCTTAAGATGTGAAAATGTAGTGACTTCATGGACTGTTTTACTTCATACAATATATTCAAAACATCGTTTTTTCTCTTGTGAAAAAAAATATGATTAATATTTATCACTCTGCCTTCAAAACTAGCGATGCTGGTCTATGTTGCTGGTTTATTGATATGGTCTGATGGTCTTTTTATATTTTGGACATATCACACTCCTCACATGATTAGCGTTTTTCTCTGTTGCGGGATTTTGGGTACTTTAATTTGTATTTGGAACAATGGACGTCGGTACTCTATCTGTTGCTTTACTATTCTACATACTGCTATTTCACTTTCTTATAGATGCCTCGGGCATATTTGGATGCTTTCTCGGATTGTCGATAATCTCCATGTGGACCGTTACTGGGTTTTATATCATGTCCCTGTATGTGACATGGGGTATTTTTCTATCATTGTCTGGGGTGGGACTTCCACTTTTCTGGATGGATATTTGGGTTCCAATCTTCAGATGTGAAAATGTAATGACTTCATGGACTATTTTACTTCATATAATATATTCAAAACAACGTTTTTTCTCTTGTGAAAAAAAAATGATTAATGTTTATCACTCTGCCTTCAAAACTAGCTATGCTGGTCTATGTTGCTAGTTTATTGATATGGTCTGATGGTCTTTTTATATTTGGACATATCACACTCCTCACATGATTAGCGTTTTTCTCTGTTCAAGGATTTTGGGTACTTTAATTTGTATTTGGAACAATGGACGTCGGTACTCTATCTGTTGCTTTACTATTCTACATACTGCTATTTCACTTTCTTATAGATGCCTCGGGCATATTTGGATGCTCTCTCAGATTGTCGATAATCTCCATGTGGACCGTTACTGGATTTTATATCATGTCCCTGTATGTGACATGGGGTATTTTTCTATCATTGTCTGGGGTGGGACTTCCACTTTTCTGGATGGATATTTGGGTTCCAATCTTCATATGTGAAAATGTAATGACTTCATGGACTGTTTTACTTCATATAATATGTTCAAAACAACGTTTTTTTTCTTGTGAAAAAAAAATGATTAATGTTTATCACTCTACCTTCAAAACTAGCGATGCTGGTCTATGTTGCTGGTTTATTGATATGGTCTGATGGTCTTTTTATATTTTGGACATATCACACTCCTCACATGATTAGCGTTTTTCTCTGTTCAAGGATTTTGGGTACTTTAATTTGTATTTGGAACAATGGACGTCGGTACTCTATCTTTTGTTTTACTATTCTACATACTGCTATTTCACTTTCTTATAGATGCCTTGGGCATATTTGGATGCTTTCTCAGATTTGTCGATAATCTCCATGTGGACCGTTATTGGGTTTTATATCAAGTCCCTGTATGTGACATGGGGTATTTTTCTATCACTGTCTGGGGTGGGACTTCCACTTTTCTGGATGGATATTTCGGTTCCAATATTCAGATGTGAAAATGTAATGACTTCATGGACTGTTTTACTTCATATAATATATTCAAAACAACGTTTCTCATCTTTTAAAGTTTCAATTTTTTTTTTATAAATTGAACCCTCCGTCGGTCTATCGACGCCTTGTAGACGTCGGAACTCCGACAACATAGAAACGTCAGAAGAGAGACAGTATAAAAACGTCGGACCACATTTCTTCAGAATTGCGACAGATTACAAACGTCGGAAGAGTGACGTTCCAAACGTCGGAAGAGCGACGTTCCAAACGTCGGAAGAGCGACGTTCAAAACGTCGGACCACATATATCGGCATTGCGACATCTTACAGACATCGGAAGAGCGACGTCCAAAACGTCAGACCACGTTGGGTCGGAATTGCGACCGTTTACAAGCGTCGGAAGAGCGACGTTCCAAACGGCGAACCACATTTCATTGGAAGTGCGACAATTTACAAACGTCGGAGGCGCGACGGTTTGTGAGACGTCGGAAGAGTGACGCTTGTTCGGAAGCGACGGAAGAAATGTCGATAGTGCGACACTTTTTACGTTCGTCGGAACTGCGACGGCATGAAAAACCACGGTTTGTCCGCCCTCGAACTGTCACTCTTGCGACGACTATGTGTCGGAATAGCGACGAATTGGCCGTCGGAATTTCCGCCAAATTTTCTAGTGGATAAAAGGAAAGTGAAGTTTCCATGCAAGTTATGTACTGGAGACCACCTTACACACCTTTTCCCTAAAATTCAGGATGCGCAACGCTTTTTAGCTCAGCAGGGTTCTTCTAGTTCCCAGGCTGTGTTGACAAACCCTTTTCCCCAAGGGAAACAACTAGTTGTTGGCGCGAATCAAAATTCTGGGGCTTCCTCTGGGGGCACCCAGGAAGGGGAAATACCATCAAACATATACATGATGAGTGCTCACGTGGATGTCGCTACGAGATCCCGTGATTATGGTGAAGAAGAGTCTTCGAAAGCTAAGGGTGCTCCCGATACTACTGAGCCGCTTCATATTACGAGGCCTACTGTTGAGCCTATACCTCGGATGCCCAAAGCATCTACCAAGTGTTCGACGATTAATCCAAATGCTAGGGCTGCCCAGAACTACTCTATTGTGGAAGATCTGGCGCAGAGTCCTTGTGCCATGTCGGCTTTAGAGGTGCTCCAGTCTTGTGCGGCTCAGCGTAGTGCTTTGCTCACTACTCTTAGGGCTGTAGATCCAAAGAAATCTCTTATGATTACCTTCGATATGACTAATTTTAAGAAGAGACTCCCCTATCATATGGCTTTTCATATTAAATCATCATACCGGAAATGCAATATTTTTCAGACGGTCGTTGATGAGGGTGCTTCCACATGTGTGATGTCTCTCGCATGCTGGAAGGGAATTGGATCTCCCACAGCCGCTCCATCTGCTACTCTTCTGACTGCGTTTGATGGTCATTCTCAGAGACCGCATGGTATTGTCCCAGCTTTGCCTGTCTGTGTTGGGGGAAAAACTGTAAATATAGAGGTTGAGATAGTGGATGCAAGCTTGGACTACAACCTTCTGTTGGGGAGAAACTGGATTTATGAGATGGATGCCATTGCATATTCATTGTTTCGGCTTATTTGTTTCCCTCACGAAGGGAGGATTGTTACAGTGGACCAACTGGACTGTCCTCCTGTAGACTCGAATGCATCTACTGACTCAACTATTCCAAAGTTGGATAATACCAAGTCGCCTACTGAGAAATTAGGAGTTGGAATGTATTCTTCCTTGATGGGTACTTTTGATATTCCTCCTCCTACGGTGCATATAAATGCAATTCCATCCTCCAAGGCTCCTCTTCGAAGAGAGTTCTTCAGAACTCATTATTTTTCGGACCCTTGGACCTTACCTTCCCCTACCGCCACATTAGCGGAAGGTCAAGTGGGTGGAATGGTATTTCCAATGTCTGCAGCTGAGATTGCTTATCAGTCTATTGTTGACTCTGTAGAATCCATCCCAGCTCCTCTTTCACCGGAAGAGTTGGATGGAGATGTGGCTCCGGTTTGGACGCTTAGTTCTTCTTCTGCCCAGGATTTCCTTGATACCACTCTTCCATCTGAAGAGGCCAGCCTGGAAGCTATGACTGGTATAGATAGACCGTGGGATGATTTGCATCATCGGTCTTACTTTTTGCCTGATTTGAGCGAAGTTGAAACGAGTTTTCCAAGTCCTCTGTCTCCTGGTCCTGTTCGCCTAGTCCTGAACCCTTTAGCACCAACACAGGTTTATGGTGAAGGGAACATGGCTGTGATTTCTCCAACTATCCCGGTGAACATTTCCAGGTATCCCAATGTTATTGAGAATGTCTTCATCGGAGCTGAATGTTCCCCTGAAGAGATTCAGATTTACACTGAGCTCTTTAAAGAGTATAGGGATGTATTCGCTTGGTCTTATGAGGAAATGCCTGGTATAGATCCATCTATTGTCCAGCATGAGATCAAGACTTACGAAAACGCTAAGCCTGTGAGGCAAAAACTTCGTCCGGTCAATCCTAGGAAGGCAGCAGCTATCAAAGCTGAGGTTGAGAAGCTGCTTAAGGCGAGATTCATTTTCCCTGTTCCTTTGACTGAATGGGTTTCAAATCCCGTTCCCGTAGATAAAAAGCAAGGAACAATTCGAGTTTGCATCGATTTCAGAGACCTAAATAAAGCATGTCCTAAAGATAATTACCCCACACCATTTATCGATCAGATCATTGACGAGTGTGCCGGTAATGAGATTTTCTCCTTCATGGACGATTTCTCCGGATATAATCAGATTACTATCCGTCCTGAAGATCAACATAAGACTGCCTTTATTTGTCCCTGGGGTACTTTTTCATACAAGAAGATGCCTTTTGGTCTTAAAAATGCTAGGGCTACGTTTCAGCGGGCCATGTCATATGCCTTCCATGACATCAAAAATATTATCGAGGCGTATTTGGATGATTTAGCTGCTCATTCTCGAAAGAGGATGGATCATCCTACTCACCTCCGTCAAATATTTGAATGATGTTGTTTCTATAAGATTAGTTTGAATCCGAACATGTGCATTTTCGCGGTTACATTCGGTCGGTTATTGGGATTCATTGTGTCTAGGGAAGGGATTAGGGTAGATCCCTTCAAGGTTGAGGCAATACTTCGGTTGCCTCCCCTGTCCTCTATTCGTCAACTTCAAAGTCTACAAGGAAAATCTAATTTTCTTCGGAGATTTATCGTAAATTATGCTGAAGTTACCAAGGGATTTATGAGATTTTTGAAGAAGGGAGTTCCATTTCTTTGGGATGACTTCGCTCAATGCTCATTCGATGCTTTGAAAAAAGCATTGACCTCTGCTCCTTTATTGAGTCCACCTGATTATAGCAGGGATTTCATTTTGTATCTTGCAGCAGCAGAATCTACTATTGGTATGGTTCTGGTTCAGGAAGATGATGCTCTTGCAGAGCATGTTATATACTATTTTAGTCGAGGATTGGTAGGACCTGAACTTCGGTACACTCCGATAGAAAAGTTAGCTTTAGCAGCTGTTCATGCTGTAGAGCAACTATGGCATTACATTATTCTACGAAAAACTTATGTTTTGGCAGCAGCCAATCCATTTCAATTTGTCCTCAGTAGGCGAGTGATTGGGGGCAAATACAATAGATGGATTGTGATTTTGCAGGAATTTGATCTTGAGTTTATGTCTGCCAAGTCCAAGAAATCTTTGGTTTTCGTGGAATTGATCTCCGAGTTGCCTTGTGGGGAAGAAATGATCTATGATGAATCCTTCCCGGATGAAATGTTTTTTCTTATCTCTCCATAGGATCCTTGGTATGGAGATATAATTGTGTATCTTCAGACTGTGAAGTTTCCCTCTACTTTTTCGAAAGATGAGCGCCGTAAGTTGCGTCACTTGGATAAGAATTACTTAATTATTGGTGATGCTTTATACCGTCGAGGGGTTGATTCAATCCTGAAACGTTGCTTAACTCTCGAAGAAGCTGAGGCTGTGCTGAATGATTGCCACAGTGGAGCTTGTGGTGGTCATTTATCTGGGCTTGCTACAACCCAAAAGATCTTGCGCGCTGGGTACTTTTGGCCTTCGATTTTCAAAGATTGTATGGAGTCGGTGAAAAAGTGTCATCCGTGTCAAGTTTATACTCGAAAAATGCGCGCTCATCCAACTCTGCTTTTTCCAGTCATTACTATTGGTCCTTTACAAAGTGGGGTATTGATTATACTACTTGTAACCCGCCTTCGGCTAAAGGTCACAAGTACATTATTGTAGCAGTAGACTACTTTACGAAGTGGGTCGAGGCTATGCCTACTTTTGGAAATGATGGTGAGACTGCAGCTCTTTTCCTTTTCAACCAGGTTATCGCTCGTTTTGGTATTCCTAGAGAGATTGTCACTGATCATGGCAATCATTTTCAGAATAGTATGATGGCTGAGTTGGCTCTCAAATTGGGTTTCCGGCAGGAGCATTCATCTCCGTATTATCCTCAAGCCAATGGGCAAGTGGAAGCCGTGAATAAATCCTTGAAGACAATTCTTCAAATGAAAATTGATAAAGCTAGATCCAACTGGCATATTATGCTATATCCTGCACTTTGGGCATACAAGACGTCAGTGAAAACTGCAACTGGCTTTACTCCATTTCAGCTAGTGCACGGGTTGGAATCCATATTTCCCATTGAATGTGAGATTCCTTCTCTTAAGTTAGCTGTTGAACTTCTTCCTGACACTTCTAGTCTTGAAGAACGTCTCCTTCATCTGGAACATCTCGATGAGCAGCGTTGGGATGCCGCCACGATGAATGAAGCGCATAAAAACTGAGTTAAAGTTCAGTACGATAAGGCGGTCAAGCCTAGGGTTTTTTCGGAAGGTGACCTTGTTTTGGTCTATGCCCAAGAAAAAGATGCCCTGGGGGCAGGAAAGTTTAAGTCTATGTGGTATGGCCCCTTTATCGTTAAAAAAGTCCTTAAGAAAGGAGCGTATACCTTGGTTGATTTTGAAGGGAACGAGTTGCCGGAGCCCCGAAATGGGCTCTATTTGAAGAAGTATTATGCCTAGGCTTTGGCCTGGCATGTTTCTTTTGTATATAGTAGTTTTTTTTTGTACATATCTGGTTGATTTTCGATCTTTGATGGGTTGGTGATGTTTTTTGATCTGCTTTGGCAGGCTGTGTTGGATGTCATGAGTCATTTTGGTTTCGCCGATGGTGCTAGTAGACACACCCATAACTTAGCTTCCGCGGCTTGGGTGCTTCATTATCCATCCGGTCAGCTGTTAGTATCAAGAGGGGTCTACATTGGTCCTGCTTCCAATAAGATAGCAGAATACACTGCAGTTGTTTATCTACTCTCGAAGGCAATATCTTTGGGTGTTGATTCGTTGGTAGTTTTCTTGGACTCTCAGCTGGTGGTGTCGCAGTTGAACAATACTTATCGGGTTCGAGATCCATTTTTACTCCGGTTTTTCTTGAGGGTACGTTTGTTACAAAGATCATTTAAATTTTTAACTTTCATTCATATTCCTCGAGCTGACAATTGGTTGGCAGACTCATTAGCTAATCAAGCAATTGATTGGCATATTAATCATTCCATACAATAAAATTTAATCATCAAAAACATCATACATTTTCATAAATTTGTTACATCACATCAAACATCGTTGTATATATATCATCAGAGTGTTCAAAACTATACAAAAATTTGGATCCATAAGTCATACAAAAATTTGGGCTTATGCCCGATCATGTTCAGTCTCAAAAAATATACAGTCATCTGATACATCATATCTATCTACTCCTGAGGTCCCTACCCAGAAGTTGTGTTCCTATAGAACATGGTCGCGGTGGCAACTCGGCGGAATAACCGTACCCAGTCGCGAGGTACTCCTACTACCTACCTCTGGATGGCCTCGGGCAGATCTTCCACTGCAGCCATAGGCACTTGGCGGGTTAACCCCTCCAAGTTCCTCTATACGGCATGGAGGGTTCTGTCTGAGTCTACTGTATCCACCTCACCTCTGCAGCGCTTGTGTCGTGGGTAACCAACAGGACGGACTGGTCCAATATCTATATCATGATCATTTTAAAATTGTAAGTCCTCTTGAATCCAATCAAAAACATGTTTGTTTTTCACATTTTTTCATACATATTGAAAAAATCCAAAAAAAATTATATAAGTCAAAAAATTGCAAACTTACCGACTGTGCCCCATGCCGCGCCTGGTGGAAGGACAAGGTTTGGATCGCCTCGAAAATCCATCCCGGGATAGGGATAGTCTTCCACAACGATGATTTGTTCTCCCCACCAAAGGAAGAACTCATCATCCCAAGTGGTTCGGGGAACTTCACTTCCCCCCAATCTCTTCATCAAGTCAGCCCATCGGGCAATTCTTAGATCTCTCGGGCTACTGATAGAAGAGATCACTTTGGGTCTCAGTGCTGGAATCTTCTCGAAGAAGAATGTCATCAAGATTGTACCATATCCAAAATGTTTTGTCTTTGCTTTTCGGATAGAAGTCAATTGCTGCTTCATGTTCATTAGTAGAGCTGTGCACCAATCATATACATGAGTTAAGCATTCCACTGCTATACTCATTTGAGTCTTGGATGCCTGGTGTAGAGAAGCAGATCCTGCCACCCTGCCAATGGTAAAAAGGAGGATTTTTATGTGCAAGTCTCTTAAATCTTTGATTGCAATTTGAGTTCCAACTTTCTTGGAACCATCTACGCAGTAGACGTGGACGTAATCTTCCATGGTTAGCCCTCCCAAAGGCTTACCATGCAATTCTACTGGCTCCCCCCTCCAGGAGAGTCCAGTAATAAAATATATATCTTCCACCTCGATGCGTATAGGAATTTGATCTATGATGAAGCAGTCTTCTTCCGGTTCCCAATAGTTCACAAGCATTTCGAGCAACCGGACATTACTCTTCATATTTGGCATTTTGAAAAACTTGAGCAATTCGCAGTTTCGAAAAATATTGAGTGATACTTGGTCCTGCATGACTTCTTGATCAATAGCACTGTGTTCACGCTCTCTCCATGATATGGTCATCCTGTAAAATTTCAATAATTCGTTCATTAGCTACGCATTTTTTCATTTTGGGTTGCGCATACACGACTTTCTTTGTGCACAGTCGCGTATATACGCGACTTGGTCATTATAAACCCGCGTATGCGCAAACCCGTGATTTTTAGCAAGAGATTCTACGGTGAAAATTCCTAATTTTTAACTTATGAACGGACAAAAAGAATAACAAGGATGGTTTATTAGCTTACCTGACAAATTCGGTGAAGTTTGACGGTCGGTTGCTCCTGTTTTGACGAAAGAGGCTTTTTTCTCCAGAGCACTTTTTCCCAAATCAGCAATGTAACAATGAACCAAATATGAGGTAATTTGTCTTTTTATGCCCAAAAAGTTGAAAATTTTCGCAAAAATTTGTTATGCTTATTTTTTCAATCTATCTTAAGCTGCATAACCTGGATGCTTGGAAGTGCCCAGATTGGTATATTTTCAGGTACATTTTGACGAATTTGAGATTTTTCCCGGTTTTTTATCCATGACTGCTGACCCGTCATCGCAGGTATATGATCTTCACTGGCATATAGGTTAGGGAATCCACTTTTCGTTGCATTTTTCATACTAGCCTCCATTCTGATCACTTGCCATAGGGTCGATCCCATCAGGTCATGAGTATTACACCCATTTCACTCGCCGATTATTTAATCATGACTTGGTGGTAGAGCCTTCCTTTACATGGGCTTCCTAGTTAGTTCCTCGCTATCACTTGTTGCCCATGCTGCGTTTTATGTAGGCTCGTGAGTCCTCTTTAGTCCCGCCATGACTTATGTGTTGAAGCTTCATTCTTCTTCTTCCTCACTATCATTTTTCTGGCTATTACCCTAGAGGCTCCCTGGTGTTGTTGAGTTGTATTATTGCATTGCATATTGGCTACTTGTTTATCCTGGCCTTTAGTCGGCTTCATTTGGACTCAGTGTTTAAGCCAACTTTTGACCTTGACTATCTGTACAAGTTAACCATTGCATGCACTTTAGCTATCACGACTTGACACCCTTTTACCCATGGATGGAACATTCCTCTGAGTATCGCTTACCAGTTTCCGCCACCTTGCATTGAGCATAGGATCGTTCCAATCCCAGGAACTAGTGCATCTGTTGCTTGATACTCGTTCTATCCATTGTACCATAGCATTCTTTTATTATTTTTCAGGCTTATTATATGAAAAAGACAAAAAAATCAAATATAAAAAAAAGAGCGGGAACGAGATGTAACTTCATAATTTGATGGCAGTACAGTGTCAGTTTGTCGCCCTTGAAAAAATCATATACACTTATATATCTTTCATCCATTTGGGATGGTTTTAGTTTTGACCTAGGTTCAGCCTTTACCTTGTTTCACTGGTCAGTCCTCCCCCGGTTGGTTATCTCTTCCAATCATATGGAGAGTTTGTTTTGCCTCCTGCATAACAGACTTATACAGTGTCACTTTTTATTGCCATGGTCATCACGAGTCATGCTTTTGTTCAAGGGAAGTCTAACCAGAGTCGGCCATTCTGCTGTGTCTCTTGACTCATTATTCAGTCGGCCTTCCCATTCTTGTCAGTATCTTGTTCTATCACATCATATGTTTTGGTCCTCTGCTCATGCTGGTTTGAGAAGGTCTCCATTGACTTCTTGCTGGCGGGTTTATCTCTTATCGACTATGACACATTGCTCTGAGAGCAAACCTAGAGCCGCACCGTGACCCTATTTCCATCATTGATAGGTGACCTTGTGCTTAGAATTTGATCATCATTATGGGTCTTTGACTGAGTGGTTTCCCCTGTGTTTGACGTCAGCATACATTATCACACTTGGGATTCGTGCAGTACCTTGATTTCCATTTGACCCTATTGGTGGATATCTCGCCTCTGTGTTAGCTTTCATTATTGGTTGGTTCAGAGGGTTTCTTCCGTGCGCTAGCTTCATCTTGTGCATGTCGGAAACGTACTTCGGTTTTGGTTCCGTCACTCTACTTCGTCCGATTCCTTCCAAATCTTGGCCTGCGGGTTACACTCGCGCTGGACTGATGTGGGATGCCTTAATGCCTTCCTTCCAGCGGATCTTTTCCCATCGACTCCGACTCATTGCTCTGGGAATAAGGTCTAGAGTCTTTTTGTCAGTACCTTAGGGTTTGCAGTCATCAATGGCAGACTCTTCGCTATCGACAGTGGGGATTCATCATTGCCTCCTGATTGGTAGATTCTTTCAAGTGTTCGACTTCAACTCATTCATTCGCACTTGTTAGATTGTACTGGGGCACCTTGACACTCATTATCATTATCGGTGGGTTGCCTCGCGTTGGTTAACGGTATACATCATTGACCGGTAATCCAACGATTTCTCACATGGTCGACTTCGGCTCATTTATTCCCATTGTGTAGAATTGTGCCATAGTGATCGGTGAAGACCTCGGGTTGCATCAGCATTTCTCGGTTCACTTTTGACAGTCCATTCAGTTTCTGCCAGTGATGTCGTTCACCCTTATATGTTGCAGTGTCAGTATAGCAGCATCCTATATGTTGGCTCCCGAGTTGCGTGATTGTACCATTTATTCCACCTCTTATGATTTGGTACTTGGAGATTCAGTTACTTATATGATCAGACATCCAGTTTCAGCATCATTGATCAGCTTTCTATATGTGATACTTAGACATTGATTCTGACTTGTACTTCCAGGCCATGCTCAAATGATTCATTGTGTACTTTCAGTTCAGCTATACTTGTATACATTTTGGATCTATTCTGTACTTTCGATATGATGTATTTTTTACTGAGCATGGGTATGCCCGCCTCAGCATGAGTTGACTCTCTGTTTTCTTTCATTGGTTTTTGGCAGGCTGAAATCTGGTGAAGTCCTCTCTTGTCCTTGTGAATTTCTTTCTATGTGCATAATACATTTCGGCCATCATGTACCCCTTCTGACCTCATATATTAGGGGGAATTTGTTATAGCATCATTTTCACCCTTAGGTGATTCATGATTGTCTTTATGGCTTTGGGCACCCATTCCCATAGACTTGAACAAAATTCATTAAAAAATAGTGTTAAAATTCCCATACGCTGGTATGCCCAGACTTTTTCACGTGTATACGCGAGTCCACATGTCCTTTTCCGCATATGCCATTAAAATCATTAAAAAATATATAAAAATTCCCTATTTTTGGGCTAGGTTGATGGTTACTCCAATAGTTCAACCACCCCAGCACGTGGCCAACTATTTCCAACTGATTGAAACTAATTTGAGGGAGTATAAAAGCCCCTCATGTGCAAGGCCTAAGGGAGAGAGAAATTTTATAGACATTATACTCTATTGGAATCCAAATTCAAGTCTGAATTCCCGTGCCTCCTGCACTTTCCCAGATTTATACAGGAAACCCTTGTTTCCTGGAGATGTTCATTCATTTATATGCCATCTCGAGTGCACAAGTCTTGAAAGTATCTTAGTGAGGCAAGGGCGGGACGGATCCGGACGACAGTCTGTTCGAAGATCGTGGAAGGATTCAGGTGATCTCTCCACTTTTACTACTGTACATGTTGTTCGTAATAATGAAGAACCATCTTGTTCCTGAACTTGTGTGTTAATGTCTATTTGCATATGTGAAAAGATTGATTATTAAGCATTTATTATGGTTTATATAATGTTTCACATGGATTGCACTAACGTTTAGGAGAAGTATATGCTGTACAACTAGGTTTCCGTGCACGTTCTTTCTTGTTTTCCAGGTTGAAGGAGGAAGAAGGGTTGTTGGGGGTTTGGACCCCACGGGATCTACATCGAACGTAGGACTACGGGTGAGTTATACTATCATTGTTATCTAGTTTTTAGCATTCAAGTGTGGTTGTGTGTGAGTCCTTCTGAATAGCATGCCCTGCTCTGTGGAGGTTTCGACCCAACAAACCTCTAGGGTGTTTTTCCCCGAAACAAGGAGTGCTTATTCCTCGCGGTGGCCTACCCATAGTTTATTCTTCATGGCTCCAAGATATCTCCACAGGTATGCATTTTATTACTAACCTCGACATTTTTTTATTCGATGTTTCCCATCTGGTTTTTAAATAATTTGTGGGTTTTAGTTAATGATACCCTTCGTTCTTATTCCTGGTTCTTCTCCACTCAAATAACCCAACATTTTTTCCGGCATACGTACCCTTGTGAATAGACACAGAGTTTATGCAACTAATTGATTTATCAAATTACTTCACTCCATTTCTATTCCAAGAATCTTTGCGTTGAGATTGTTAATTTGGTTGTTAGTTAATTATTTTAAGGAAGGTGTAAATGAAATTCCTCAGGGTTTGTTGACCCGTTTTGCATTCGTCTGAAGCTTACAGTACCAATATGTTGACCATCCCTCTTTAATTTCGATTTAGGAGAATATTTAAAACTCCTCTTAAATTTTATTCTTGCTTCACAATTTTTGATTTATTGTGTATATATATATGATCGTTCTAACTGGAAGAATTCTAGAATCTCATTTAATTTCCAATTGTTCTACTTTTCCTTAACTGTATGAGCTTTCATGTCGATTTGTTTATTTGTGCTGAATTTTCCCAATAATTTAATTAGGATTAATAACCTGTAATATTTATAGCTTTTAAATGAAATGAAATTTATTTGTACATAATGGGTTCTAATTTTATTAGTCCCTAATTTGTACAGGAACTCCATTTTTATTCAGTTCCTCGGAGTTGGTTCAATATTCTAGTGAAGGAACTTCAGGTAACCATTTTCCTTCTTTTAGGTAATAATTTCTCAGGCTATTATATTTCTCTTATTGTCGAATTAAATTTACCTTCAAATTCTTTTACATGCAGATTTACTTTTCCAGCTTTATTCCAACGAGTAAGGTAAAAATTACATTTTTCATTACTCATATCACTACTTTCAATATTCGTTACTGTACTGAATTTAAGAACAGTCTTTAATTTCTCTAACTTGTTTATGTGCAGGTACCCTTTCTACCTTCATGTTCTATTATATAACCATATTATCCTTATGTATGTCATACAGTGAAAAAATTATTGGATTTCATTTTTACAGGTTGGTCCATAATTCCTTAATGAATTCCTCTAATTGAAATCTAAACTATTTTCGCATTAATAATGTAGTTTAAATTCATGATATTGAATCCAAAATCTATATAAAATGTGGATAGTAATTACTTTGACATTTATATACATAGAAGCCTCGTGACTTATTTTGACTCAGTATCATACAATTTACTTTAATTATAGAAATTAAAATAGATTTATTGTTATGCATATTTTATATTCTATGAAACCTTTGTTTCATTTCTGAGATAATACTATGGCTTATGTATAAATTAAAAATATTCTAATTATGTTAGAGCAGAAGATATGATTTGAATTTTCTAGATTCATGTTTAATAAAAGAACAAAGTTCCCTCATTCTGTATAAATTTACTTGACAGGTTGTTATAGCTAGTTGAATAATTTCATTATAAGTACTTCTCATGTATTTACTTTCTGTCTGTATAAAATAATATTTTCTATCTAACCTTAGATTTAAACCTATTTCAAAGGTTTAGACATTCTGAGAGTTGGTCTAATTTCTAAATTTGTCTATGCAACAATACATGACTACACTATATTTATTATAGTAGGTTATGTTAAATGCACAGAACTAATTCAATTAAAACTAACAGTAGTGTAAAGCTATTTAGATACACAAAATATAATTTTTCACAAATATTGCTATCAATTTCATCACCACTATAAACTGATTCATAATAACACAATAATAAGACAGAATTGAATAGCTTGTGCATACCAATTCTGGTAGACTATTTTCCACTCAACCTTTGAGCTCTATCTCCACAACACCCCCCGAGTAGATATCAATTCTTTATAGCAGTAGACAACCTCTTGTCTACCTAGAATTTTCTTATTTAAGCTTGCTTTCCTATCAGCTTGTTTCCATAACTGCGTCCAGTTAATCGTGATGTTGTTTTCCTTCTTGCCTAGGCTTTCCTTTTATTTTTTCCACAAAAGTACTTTAAAACTAGCTTTTTTCTCTTTCTAGTTTTATTCCACCTCTTCCCAGTAACTTCCTCTTTACTGGGGAATATTTTTAGATTTTTATCTCCAATCTAATAATTAATTTTAATTTATTCTCTAAGGGTTTTTGGAGAACTGAGAAATTTTTCAGAACCTTATCCATCCTCATGGACTTGGATTCCTGATCTCTAATTATACTCTAGTCTTTACACAAAAATTCAGTTTCCATTTTTATTCAATTTAAATAATAAAATATGTCTACAAAAATTGTTTTCCCTTGGGTCCACTTGACCCTTTAGGACTATTTGACTGTCTAATAAAAGAAGTAAAAGTAGGGATATTACATATTCCCCCTCTAAAACAAAACACTGTCCTCGGTGTTGCAAAATATAAATTCACTTTTCAAACAATGATGGATATTTTTCCTTCATATCTTCTTCTCGCTCTCAAGTACCTTCTTCGGGTGCAAAGTGTTTCCACTGCAATTTAACACTAGCTATTATCCTATTCCGGAGCTCAATTTCTTCCTGTGCCATGATGTGAAGTGGCTCTGGGAGAAATTCCCCTTCTAGTTCCACCTACATCACATTCCAATCAATGACATGAGTAGGATCATGTACATATTTTTTTAATAATGAAACATGAAAAACATTGTGAACCTTAATGTGACTAGGTAAAGCCAAATTATTTGCTACTGGTCCCACTCTTTCTAGTACTTCAAAAGGTCCATAGTAGTGTGGTGCTAATTTAGCATAGCTACCAGTGTACAAGGTACTCTTTTTGGGCTTAATCCTCAAGTAAACATGATATCCCACGTTGAATTCTCTATGAATTCTCTTTTTTCTGTAGAGCTCTTTTTCCTGTCTTGTGTTGTCTTAATATTTTGCTGAATTTTCTTCACAATTCTTTCCATTTCCTACAATTCATCTGGTCCAAGTATTAAATTATCATCTGGTTGGCTCCAACTAAGATGCATGTGGCACTTTCTACCATACAATGCTTCAAAACGACTCATCCTGATTGAAGTTTGATAACTATTATTGTATGAAAACTCTGCTAGATGCAGAAATTATTCCCACCTTGTAGGTATGTCCATAACATACATTCTCAACATGTCTTCTAAATTCTGGCTTGTTCTTTCAGTTTGTCCATCTGTTTGGGGATGGTATGCGGTACCAAAGTTCAACTTGGTACCCATTCCACCTAACAGAGTCTTCGAAAAAGCTGAAGTAAACTTTGCATATCTATCTGATATAATCATTTTAGGAATACCATAAAACTTTACAATATCTTTCATAAACACATTAGCTACTTGGGTTGTACCAAAAGTAGATTGTATGGGTAAGAAGTGTACAGTTTTAATAAGTCTGTCTATAATTACGATTATAGAATCATGTTGGTATTTATTCCTTGGCAACCCAGTTATAAAATCTATGGAAACTGTTTCCCACTTCCATTCTGGGATAGGTAAAAGATTCATCAATCCTGCTGGATGTTGATGCTCTACTTTTACTTGTTGGAATTCCAAACATCTAGCTAAATAGTTAGCCAGATATTTTTTCATACCTTTCCAAAACATATTCTTTCTCAAGGCTGAAATCAGTTTCTGATACCCCGAATGTCCTGCATAGGTTCTTTTATGATACTCATCTAAAATTTCACTTTTTATTGAGCTCACATTGCGAATGTACAATTTATTTTTATAAAAAATCAATCCTTTTGAGTTATGAGTATATCCCATTATCTCATTGTGCTATAATTTTTCTTGAATTTTTTCATATTTTGGATCTTGACTCATTACTTCTTGGATCAATCCTTCAATGTCAAAATTTCCTATACTCCAAACACTATTCAATTTTTTATGAGAATTCCTACTTATAGCATCTGTAGTCTTATTTTAATTTGCTTTGATATGTTTGATCTCCATGTCAAACTCACTAAGGAAGGACAACCATCTAGCTTTTCTAGCATTTAAATCAGGTTGTTGCGTGAGAAATTATTTCAAACTTATGTGGTATGTCAACAGATAATGTCTCCACATATTCAAAGCATGTATTACAACATCTAACTCTAAGTCATACATAGTGTAATTCTATTCATGTTTCTTTAATTTTCTTGACACGTATGCTATGACTGAGTTTTCTTGCAATAACACCTCCTCTTAATCCTTCTGCACACGAATTTATACATACTACAAATTCTTGGTTTGGATCAGCAATCTTCAAAATAGGAGCAGTTGTTAGTTTAAGTTTTAACAGTTCAAAACAATGTTGACATTTTCCTGTCCACTCAAACTTCACTTGTTTCTTCTGTAGAGAGGTAATAGGACACGTTAAGGCTGAAAATCTTTCTGAAAATCTCCTATAGTATCCTGAAATTTCCATGAATGATCTTATGGAGGAAACATCAGTAGGCACAAGCCAATCTATGATAGCTCGTATCTTTTCTAAGTCCACTGCTAATCCTCTTTCTGAAATTACATGACCCAAATACTGAATTTTATCTTTATAAATTCATATTTGCTAAGTTTGGCATATAAATTATGCTCTTTAAGTGCTTGTAAGAAAATTAGGAGATGTTCTTTATGTTTAGCTTCATTCTTAGAATATACCTGAATGTCATCAATAAACACTAGAAAAAATTTTCCTAGATACTTACTTAAGGCACTGTTCACTAGGCACATAAAGGTAGTAGGTGCATTAGTCAACCTAAAAGGTAGAACTACAAACTCATAGTGTATGTATCTAGTTTTGAATGCAGTTTTATTTATGTCTCCATCCTTAATTCTCAATTGATGATAGCCTGTCCTTAAATAAATTTTTGAAAAGACAGTGGCTACTCTAACTTGATCAAATAAGCCATCTATCCTGGGTAGAGGATATCTATTCTTGATAGCAATTTTTTTCAGTTTTCTGTAGTCTATACACATTCTGAATTTACCATCTTTCTTTTTAACAAATAGTATCGGTGCTCCCCATGGGGACACACTTGGCCTAATATAGCCTCACTCCAACAACTCTTGTAGATGCAGTTTTAATTCTAACAACTCTAGGGTACTCATTCTGTATGGTGCTCTAGAGACAGGTGTGGCTCTAGGTATTAATTCAATTGAAAAATCAACTTCTCTTTTTGGGGGTAATTGAGGAATTTCATCTGCAAACACATCCTTGAATTCTCTGATTACTGGTAAATTTTCTACAATTTCTTTTTCATTTTGTTGTCTTAGTTCTTCCACTTGTATAACATACACTTGAAAGCCTTTCCTTGTTGTCCTCTTTAATTGTAGTGTTGAAATCTGACTAACTCATATTGGTCTAGGTTTTCCTTCCACTATCACAGGTTTTCTCTCACCATCTATATAGTGTAGTGTTGTATCTAAGCAATTAAGTATTACTTTCTGTTTTTCTAACTAGTCTATTCCTACTAATACATCATAGGAACTTAGAGGCAAAATATTTGAATTTAGTTCAGTTTCATACCCATTTAAATTTACATCAATCTTTGGTAATTTATGGGTCACTTTTCTTTTTGTTCCTGTAGCTAACTGAACTAACCATGCTTGCTGAAATTTTTCTAATTTTAATTTTCACTTTTCCACCATCTGAGGACTTATATAACTTAAATTTGTGCTTGGATCTATCAAAACAGAAACAGGTTGTTCAAATATCATACCTTTTATTTCGACCACGGTTGATTGGTGTTCAACATGGCGAGTTTCTAGTGCAGCACTGATTATTGGATTGTTTCTTGCCACATCATTTACAGTAGTTGTCTCTCTCAACACTTGAATGTTCTGAATGGTTTGGTGGGGACAGTCTCGTAATAGATGAGGTTCTTCACAAACCCATCACTTTAATCGCTCCCTCATTTTTACCGTTTCGTCTCTCTTGCGGTTTACATCCATTGGTTTGGATCCTGTTTGCGATTGGGCTGGTTGATTTTCTCCAATTTTGTTAGAATTCTTCCTTTGATGATTTTTCCCAATTTTTTTTAAGTATGTCGGTTTTACTCTTTTTCCACTAGAGTCACCTTTTCCTTTTTCTTTGTTCTACCAGTTTTTCACTTGATCCTTTTTGCCTTTGAACTGCTGATAGCACAGTCTTTCCTTGTGAACAGCTTGGTCCATTGTCTTGGGATTATCAAATTCTATCCTCTCCCTGTAGATAGTAGGAAGAGAGTTTAAAAATCGATGTACCTTATCTTTCTCTTCTCTAATATAAGGTATATAGCGAAGCATATTTGTAAATTTCGTAACAAACTCATCTATAGTAAGTTGTCCCAATCTCAGCTCATGAAACCCTTTGGATTTGTCATCGTAGTATCTTTCATTGATATCTATATTTAAATTTAGTTTGAAAATCTTCCCAAATGACAGTTTTCTCATCTAGTACATGCACCATTTTGGTTTCTTCCCACCACAAGGTAGCCTTACCTTGTAGTTGGTAAATAGCCAACTTCGCTTTCAAGTTACTTCCATATTCATAAACTTGCAAGTATTTCACCATGTTTAGAAGCCAAGCTTCTGCATATTCCTCCTTCTCACCATCATAAGTGGGAGGTTTGATTTTTCGGATTTCTCCTTGCAATTCCTTTTTCCTTCTGGAATTTTGTCCAAAGGCTTCGCCATCCTCAGATCCTTCTGAGTGGTTTTTAGCTTTCTTTTTCTTTCTTCTAGATCCCTCACCTTTGTGACTGTTCCTGGAGGTTAATTCCTTAATTAACCTTTCTTGCTCTTCGCTGGTTAGCGACAATTTTTCACTGTTGGTTCTCAACTGCATCATTTCTCTTTTCATCTGATGGAACATGGACAACAATGAAACATTTGGATCTGGTGGATTTTCTGCACCCCCCAGATCTACATACAACTCATCCCCTTCATTCATATTTTCAGTTGTACTTTTCTGCACTAATTCACTGTACACAAAATTAACATTAGTGTACAAAAAAATTCAAACAAAAAAACAATTTACAGCAGGATAATTCTTGGATTTTTAATTTCTCAGGTGGGGACACATCTAGGCCTAGTGTTTTAACATGGGCTCTAATACCATTTGTAAAAACTCCACTTCCACAACATTTTTTCTTTTCTTTTTATAGTCTAAAGAGTAACTGTAGACAATTGTAATAATGTGTTTCGTCACTCTTCGAAAAATTCGTCTATTAATTTTATGTTGCCTTACTCTTGACGCAGTTAAATTCAACAATTTCGTCAACAAATTTCTTGGAAGTTTTATATTAATTACATCTCCTTACCACTTTGATTTCATATATATATATATATATATATATATATATATATATATATATATATATATATATATATATATTCTATGCTTCTTATGCAATATCTAGCATCATATAATTCTTAGATTAGGCTCTAAACAATTTACTTCCATTCTGGTTATAATCATAAAATATATATTTATCTTGACATCTTTCTAACTTATCATTTGTATACTTAAGCACTTGATTTTATATTATCAACTCATTTTCTATGATAATCATATCCTTGGCTAAATTTATTATTGGGACCTTAGCCATATGGTTAATAATTGAATTTACATACCTAACCGCTTACGACCCATAATTGATTCATTCAAATTTAAATTATATTCGGCCTTTTCACATATTATGTTCTAATGAAATATCTTATAGTTACTTGATTAGATATTATCAAATCTCCCTAGTTGAAAGTTCTATATTAGATATTATCATGGATATCGTTAACACCATGCCATTGTATGTAATATATGGAGGGATATATGTATATCCTTACCTTACAACCTTTAATTACATTTTTCACTTTATGATATATATGTACCTTTTAACATTGTTATGTCCATATCGTATGGACCATTTGAATCTCAACTGTGTATTAGTTATTTTTAACCCTACGTGGGATTGCAGTCCTTGTGTAACACTCATCCGGGAGGTTAAGTGTACATCTAATCTTGAGTTAACATGACTTACATGTCCCTCGTAACTTTCCACGTAATTCCCCTCTGCTATACATTAACATGTCACAACTCCATATAATATTTACGCATTTTTAAGTTTTGGTTTGCAATTACTATCTGTAATATTATAGTCATACGTTTTTAATATTGATATCCCATCAAGACTTTTCTCATTTACGAATTGTACCAAGCTCATTAAAGTCGTCACATGGCTCTGGCCTAGTGACATGACCTCTTATCTACACGGTTAATTTCTCTCATTCGATGCGCTACACATGGATGATCATGATTGTGTCGTATCCTGAATTAGGGTTAACTCTTCCTCCCTTCCACTTTTGGTCGGTTCAATATTTTTGGCACTGTCAGTTGGCCTTTCGGCTCTAGTTCTTCCATAGAAATTCCGCTTCGAAGAGATTTAAGCTAAAATCATGACGCAGAGCCAACCCACGACACATAAGGATAATGATTCTTCATCTGTAGCATGAATTTCAGGTAATCATTCCTTTTCGATGCAATGTTTTATGAATCAAAAGTCTATGTGGGTTATGCTGTTTCGAAATTTAATTTTCTTTAACCATAATTCTCTACAACTGATGCATATTTATTTAATGTGGTTGCAGCATTAATTTTACTCCAGGAATGTTACGTCTTTGATAGAATGCCATTGCAAATCTCATTCCATGCTCTGGCAATTCGAATTGCAATTTTTCCTTAAGCATATGGAGTAAGAACTTAACCAGTTTACGTAAACTCTAACTTATTGTCACACAAATTTTATATAATGATATTACCATTCTTTTGGGTATGGATTCGATTTTGTTTCAACATTTTTTTATATGATTTAGAACATCGTTTATCTCTGTTTGAAATTATTATTTCATTCTGGTTTTCCATACTTTGATTCTCTCACTAAATTTATGTTTGTTTGGTTTTGTATGAAAGTTGAAGATTTTGTTAATGTGATGCAGTATTTACCCGTGAAGTTGCCAGAAATAAGGAGCGCTTATTCCTCGCGGAGGCCTACCCACAATTTATGCTTCATGGCTTCAAGATATCTCCACAGCTATGCATTTTATTACTACCCTCGGCATATTTTTATTCGATGTTGCCCATATCGTTTGTAATAATTTATGGGTTTTAGTTAATGATAACCTTCGCTCTTATTCCTAGTTCTTCTCTCCTCAGAGAACCCAGGATTTTTTCCGGAATACGTACCCTTGTGAATAGACACAGAGTTTATGCAATTAATTGATTTATCAAATTACTTTACTCCATTTGAATTCCAAAAATCTATGCTTTGAGATTGTCAATTTGGTTGTTAGTTAATTTTTTTCAGGAAGATGTTAATGAAATTCATCAGGGTTTGTTGACCCATTTTACATTTGCCGGAATATTACAGTACCAATACATTGACCATCCCTCTTGAATTTCGATTTAGGAGTAGATTTAACACTCTTATTAACTTTTATTCTTTCTTCACAATTTTCGATTTACTGTGTATATATATCTCATCGTTCTAATTGGAAGAATTTGAAAATATCGTTTAATTTCCAATTGTTTAACTTTTCCTTAAGTGTATGAGATTTCATGTCGTTTTGTTTATTCGTACTAAATTTTCCCAATACTTTAATTAGGATTAATAGCATGTAATATTTCTAGCTTTTAAATGAAATGAACTTAATTTGTACAGAATGGGGTCTAATTTTATTAGTCCCTAATTTGTACAAGAATTCCATTTTTCCTTAGTTCCTCGGAGTTGGTTCAGTATTCTGCTGAAGGGACTTCAAGTAACCATTTTCCTTCTTTTAGGTAATAATTTCTCAGGCTATTATATATCTCTTATTCTCAAATTAAATTTGTCTTCAAATTATTTTACATGTAAATTAACTTTTCCAGGTTTATTCCAACTAGTTTGGTAATAATTACATTTTTCATTACTCATATCACTACTTTTAATATTCATTATTGTACTGAATTTAAGAACAATCTTTAATTTCTCTAAATTGTTTATGTGTAGGTACCCTTTCTACCTTCATGTTCTATTATACAGCTAGATTATCCTTATGTATGTCATAAAGTGAAGAATTATTGGATTTTGTTTGTACAGGTTGGTCCAGAATTCTTTCAGGACTTCCTCTAATTGAAATCTGAACTATTTTCAAATTAATAATGTAGTTTTAATTCATGGGATTGAATCCAAACTTTGTATAAAATTTGGAGAGTAATTACTTTGACATTTATATACATAGAAGTCTCCCGATTTATTTTTATTTTGTATCATAAAGTTTACTTTATTTACAGAGATTAAAATAGATTTATTGCTCTACATATTTTATATTCTATGAAACCTTTGTTTCATTTCTGATATAATACTATGGCTTATGTATAAATTCAAAATATTCTAATTATGTTAGAGCAAAAGATAGGATTTGAATTTTCTATATTCATGTTTAATAAAAGAATAGAGTTCCTTCATTTTGTATAGCTTTACTTGACAGGTTGTCATAGCTAGTTGAATAATTTCATTATAACTACTTCTCATGTATTTACTTTTTGTCTGCATAAAATAATATTTTCTACCTAACCTCAGATTTAAACCTATTTCAAAGGTTTAGACATTCTGAGAGTTGGTCTAATTTCTAAATTTGTTTGTGCAACAATATAGGACTACATTATATTTATTATAGTAGGTTTTGTTAAATGCACAAAACTAATTCAATTAAAACTAACAGTAGTGTAATACTATTTAAATACACATAATATAATTGTTCACAGATATTTCTATCAATTTCATCACCACTATAAACTGATTCATAATAACACAATAATAAGACAAAATTTAATAGCTTGTGCATCCCAATTCTGGTAGACTATTTTCAGCCCAACCTTTGAGCTCTATGTCCATAGCTTCCCCCAAGTAGAGATCAATTCTTTCCAGAAGTAGACAACCTCTTGTCTACCCAGAATTTTAAGCTTGCTTTCCCATGAGATTGTTTCCATAACTGCATCCAGTTAATTAGGATGTTGTTTTCCTTTTTTCCTAAGCTTTCCTTTTATTTCTTCCACAAAATTACTTTAAAACTAGCATTTCCCTCTTTCTAGTTTTATTCCACCTCTTCCTAGTAACTTTCCTCTTTACCAGGGAATATTTTTAGATTTTTATCTCAAATATAATAATACAATTTTAATTTATTTTCTCCAAGGATTTTTGGAGAACTGGGAAAGTCTTTGGAACCTTATCCATCCTCATGGACTTGAATTCGTGATCTCTAATTATACTCTAGTCTTTGCACAAAAATTCAATTTCCATTTTTATTCAATTTAAATAATAAAATATGTCCACAAAAATTGTTTTCCCTTGGGTCCACTTGACCTTTTAGGACTGTTCAACTGTCTAATAAAAGCAGTAAAAATAGAAATATTACACTTTATCATCTATGAACAATCTTTATTCCTCAGAAAAATCCCATGGAGCATTTTATCGACATGTGAGAATAATGCCCTTTTTGCGCAAACAAGAATATACACTACACAATGTGTGCCTTTGGACACGGTTCAACAATTCTTCATAATCATTATGAGGGTTGCAAGGGAAAATATTATCAATATTCAATAGGAAATGGTCACCATTGAGACTTATTGGAACCATTATATTGCAACGACATATTTCACGTGGATTCCATGTAGTTACATAATTGTCAAAGAATCTCTTTGCAAGTTGTAAATCATAATCATTTGACCAATCAAGTATTTCCATGTCAAGAGCTCCTTGCAACTATAGGAAACCATGAATATGTGTTAAACCTCAATGTTTCCATTCATATCTGAAGAAAATGAATATAGAGTTACTACAAAAAAACATAAATAGAACCATAATAAGAAATTGACAATGAATAGAAAATAAATTCAACAAAAAAAAGTCGTACCTGAGGTCATTCGCTTTAAGATATTTTTGGATAACTTCCTCTCGAAATATATTGAATCTATGGTGCATAAATGTGGAAACAATATAAGGGTACTGGATAACATTATCAATTTTCATATGATGCTCATTTAAGGAATGAGAATGTGAGGGTACAAGCATGAGGTTATGGAACTCTCGCCACTTTCTGTCGGGTGCAGTCAAAGTAGAAAACAAAGATGGACATCCCAAATGAGTAATCATGTCAGTCAATTCAGCCTAATATTTAAGCTAGTATGCCCTTGTACCTCTCAAAGAAGAACCAAACTCCATAATATGATCAACCAACTTATTATTTGGTAAATCAGAAAGTTGGTGACACAAGTTTTCAATTGCTTTGGGTGAGTTATCATGTAATTTTTTCTTCACAAAAACTGCAACAGTTGCTTGGCTCTAATGCCACATTATCATGTTCAATAGGTAATATCGAAAGCGAGGATGGATTCCAAACCTCTGATTATAGTATCTAAGAAGATCCAATGCATATTCATGAAGTTCAACACTAAAAATGTGTGGTTGCAACCAATTCACATCACCAGTGGGAAACAATGTGGGGAATTCCATATCCAATAACCCCTCATTATTATATTCATTCCCCGGATATGTTCCAATACTGGGCTAATCCATTTCTTGAACGTGTGAAGAATCAACATTATCAAGAAATGCTCTAATTTCTTCCACTTCTCTCTATTCATTGGGTAGGTGAGCAACAAAAGAAGAAGAATGAGAGGGCAAATTTCTCAAGAGGCAACCCTTCATTATTAGCTACATTGATATCATATTCTTCAATATCACAATCAACAAATTTAAGCCTGGAGGAGACATGTGTGGATCTTTCAAGTAGAGAATTCACTCAATCAGAGTCAATTACAACATCTTGATAATATTGATCACGTTCAATTTTGAAAAGAAATGCAACCATAACTTGAGATCTTTTGACATAAAATTCTTAATATTTAGAGTAAGTGGCATGTCTCCTCACAATTAGAAAGTCAATATCTTCAACTTGTCGAGGAAGACTTTGTGCAATTGTAGAAATATCTTGGGGACAACTAATTGTGTGGTCGTTATACTTATATTTCCCATCTCGAGCATGTGTCACTTGCAAAATAGGATTTACATAGTATATTTATATAGGTTAAATGATTGTCGGTAGTATTAATTTGTGATAGATATTAAAAATGTATTTTATAATATATCTTAATTTATCATAAATTTTTTTTTTAATTAATTAAATTTTTTAATTTTTAAATATTTTTGGTCACAATATTATGGTTTATCAATTCATTTGGTTTATAAACTAGCATAGAACAATTTTAATTTTGGATTTATCAATCATTAGGAGAGATAAAATCTATCAAGTTGGTACAAATCTTTTGTCAACTCTTGCACTCAAAATAGAGGTTTGCAGCTTGAGGGATTTGATCCCTCTCCACCCTTGATAGTTTTTGAGTTAAGATGGATCTCTAGACTCTTGTCCATGATCAATAGATACTGCAGTTGAGACTTGACATAGCATGAGCAATGATATTTTTGTTCTTGTTTATACAAGGTTTGCAACTTTGGGATTTGATTTTTCTCCACTCTTGAGAGATTATGAATCTCTATACTCTTCTCCATGATCAATAGATATATAGTTAAAACTGGACTTAGCATGAGCAATGATATTTTTGTTGTTGTATGAAGAAATTTTAAAATAACCCAATTTAAGTTTAGAGATATATAGAAAAAAATATATCAAATATTTTTAAAATAATTATAATATATCAACATTTCAATAATAATATGAAATAATTATGTTATTAATAATTGAATTATAATTCATATTAACAATTAGCTATTAAGTTATCGATATATTTCATTGAAAATTGGATTATTAAATTATAAATTCTTTTATTATTATAAAAAAAATTAGGGGATAGTGAAGCATCACACTAACATCTTGATTACATCGTTATCTTTGTCATGCCAAACTATACAAGATAATGAACTTATTTCCATATGCTATAATTAAATAAATGAAATATTTAAAAATAACATGTAACCTTAAAAATTCATACTTCGAAGAACACAATTTTGTCTTTTAATCATTCTTATACTGTGCTATAGGTTACAACTTTAGCAGTAGAGTGTTACTACCAGACAAGGTTTATATTTTTCACAGTTCTATATTTACATCGATGAAGAATTGAATTGAGAAATAAATGCCGTTAATCCACACATACCGAGAAAAAGACTGTGATATCCTTTGCATTGATTATAATGTTATGTATTCCTTATCAGTTTATTCAACCATGACCTTTATGTTGGTAAATTTTTAGCCAGTAAGAGAACTCATTGGCTTTAAGGTTGGAACTGGTGATGCAGGTTATCAATCATAGTATTGGTAGTTGAAAGATT
Organism: Pinus albicaulis; assembly: GCA_034641835.2. Lineage (NCBI taxonomy): Eukaryota > Viridiplantae > Streptophyta > Pinopsida > Pinales > Pinaceae > Pinus > Pinus albicaulis. The sequence continues at coordinate 132,365,126 of CM076579.1, forward strand.
GGTAGGTGGAAATAGAGCCACCGGTACCATTTGTTTTGTTGAAGTCAGAGACGTAGTTGCTTTTGTCAAAGATGGTGGAAAGGATTCTTTTACTGGCTGATCCATATTTTTAAACTTGGCCTCTTCTCCCAGCTCCTTTACTGTACCAATCACGCTCTCTAACCTTGCCACTGTTTCTAACAGCAGAGTAGAAAAGCTAGCAAGAGGAAGGACCTCCATAACTGTATAACTGCCTCGTTTCATTTCGCTCATTTCACATAATATGCTACGTTGACTCTTAGATACGTCCTCTTGCATCTCCCCCTCCAGAGTAGTTTGAAATGACATCGTATTTTCCATATCCTCTTCAACAGTTTGCGGACTCTTGGTATTGACGAAAAACTCTGGCTCAGCTCTCAGCGAATTTTGGAGTTCCCCTACCGTTGCCTTTAACCGATCCATCATTAAAGTTGGATTTATACTCCTCGTTGTCCTTATGCTGTCAGCCAGTTCGCGAAGAATGTTGGCAGACTCTCTGCCGATTTCAATGCATTCCCTTTTCAAATATTGTCTCCGAAAAATTGACGTCTGATCACACAATATCATCACAAATAATTTATGATACGAATGCGGAAATAAGAAAGCAATATATAGGCAAATTTGACCAGCATTACCTGAATCTCAGCGTTTAACAATCCATTTAAAGCCTCCACATAGTAGGCACAGTAGCGGGTCACGCTTCCAACTTTTAGATAAAGTTGCCACGGATATCTGAAAAAGAAACGTCCATGCGGTGGTTCCCATCTCGCGAAATTCGCCTGGAAATTAAAATTTCTTCGTTAAAGGTAAACGGAACGGATAGCGAAAGTTATCTATATCTACCAGTGTATACTGATAGAAGATGTTAATGAAATATCTATATCTACCAGTCTATTGATGAATTATGATATGTACCAGTGACTCTTCTGTGGCCTTCGAGTTCAACACACATTTATAGCCTCTTCCCACCTTGTCATCGTCTGAGTCCTGCCCATCTTGTGACTCCACGAAGTACTCAGTGACGCATTCTGTAATCACGAAAACGAATAAACGAATGAGTTTGTTGTAACTATTTTTAGAATTTTTAAATTTTGAGAATATTTCCAAATCTAAAATTCAAAAGTAGACTGAAGTAAATTAAGGACAAATTGTTTGAACTTACTCTTATTTTAAAATTTTCAAAATATTCTTAAAATTTATCATTGAGATAAAGATTACTTATAAATGAGATCAATTGTTTGTTGTTTTTCTAACCGAAACATTACCTTGGAGAGATCCGGCCAATCCTTCTAAGTTATGTATAATCAAATTGTGAAGATCGTCTCCCGCCCATATGGGAAAAGAAAACACATTTATTAGGAAACAGAGTGCACACCCTATGATTATCGTAGCTATCCTCTGATGCGCAAATTTTAAAATGTTTTCAATGCATGAACCAGAAATGGCTACGAGATTGAAGGTAAGAATGAAGATGACCACCCCGTAATCGTATCTTTGCTTGATCACTGGTATGAAACGCGAATATGTGCACGCTGTACCTGTATCGATCACCGAAAGTAAAGAAAGTATAAACATCAGAACCCTGAAATATCGAATATAGCATGCAGAATTGTATTATGGGAAGGAGAATGTATCGACCTAAGGCAAAAACAGAGACAGCAAGTATAACTCGTTCGCAGTTTTTCCCTGTAAGTTCTGCAGCATAGCTCACCCCCACTCCCAGTAGTCCCGCCAACAGTGTGGCTAAAGATCTGTTCAGACCTTTGCTCAACGTAGCACCTGCTTTATATCATTAAATCGTTAAGGCGCAAAACATTGATTTATTATTCTGAAAACCAATAGTTGGTCTAGCTCATATTATGTATTGATGAAATCCTCCTACCAAAGTAGATACTCTGAGGCATTTTAATACTCGTAAACTGGAGGTATTTTGGTGAAAAAATTACCTACGGTGAATTCGAAGACCACAACGACAGTCATGATAGCCCACATGGCATTTCCACCAAAACTGTCAAACAATGGCCTCACGAAGTAAAATACAGAGACCAGAGAGAGTGCAAAGCCAACTTTGATGGAATGGATAACTCTTCTAGGATCATCTGCACCCACCTCCCAAACCCTTTTGCTCACAGAAAGGACAGATCTTTTGTATTGGTAGAAAGCTTGAGAAATTCTACTAACCACACGGTCGCAGAAGTTCTCTTGCATGGTATTCGCTTCCATCCCTCCCTTAACACTAATTTTCCACTCCAGAGGCTGTGACTCAATCATCGTACCCCCCATATTGCTATTGCTTCACACTTAAACTTCAAACTTAAAGTTCTGGCCTTGAATACATCAGCAGGTTTAATCAACTTATGTTCTGTAATATCAGATGAGCTCTCTCAAAATTCTTTGTCAGTCAAATAAATAGAAGCCAGTCCCGTTGATGCAGCGTTCCGGGCCTGGTTATAATGTGCCAGAACATTTTCCTTTGTATCCTTTTATAAGTACAAACACGTACAAAAAATGACTGGTTGATTACGAAACACGACGGAAGCGAGGAGGACGGGCCTCTAAGTAGACTTCCACTGTAGTGGACTGAATTCATTATTAAAAAGGTTTTAGAATTCGGCCAGGCTTTCCAGTCGCATTTGTGGAATTTCCAATCGTGGGCGGCCGAGCACATTCGGCCAGGTCTCTAGGGCTATCATTAGTGCCGCGCATATAAAAATGGATATACTGATAAATTCAATATGGTGCAGAGAGTGGGCACGGACAGTCGCCATCGAACAAATATTTTATAACGGTGAAAACTTATGCAGTTGCAAAGTCGATTTTCACCGTCAACCCACCAAGTAGCACAGTACCATTCCGGATGTGGCACGCCACATGATGCAGACAAATATAACAGGGAGATGGATATCCAGATCTCAAAATCAGTCCAATTTAGTCCAGGGTGGCGCATGGACATTACCCCATGTATATTTCTATATTACAAAGTTTAAATTATAAAATGTGCATAATCCGGTTAACAAGTCTTCTGAGGCGCACAAAATTAAAATATCAGAGCACATTTTATATTAATGGAATGATACATATGATTATATAATTGGTAAATATCATTAATTTATTATAAAATAGTTAAAATTTATTAATTATTTATTTTTTAGGTTATTTTTTTAATAAAAGAAAAAAGAAAAAATAAGTATATTAAAATATGTATATGATGATGGTTAATGTTTAGTAAGACTAAAGTCTGGTTTATCCTACCTAAAGAATATATAAAACTAAATTAATAATATTTATTAAAAGAATTACTATTTTTATTTATTTCTTCTATATTATATATTTGAAATTAGAATTGTTTTTAAAAACTTTATGTATAGGCATAATATTTTATTTTATGAAAAATTATTTAGTAATAAGGTTCGAAATATTTGTTTCATAGTACATAGCACATTGCAAGATTAAAAAAAAAGCATAAAATATAAATAAAATATAATTTTATTTTAAATGGTTATTATTACTAGTTCAGTCATATAAATTAAATAGGTATCAAAATATTTTTTCCATCATATATTTTACATTGCCAAATTTTTAAGAAATCATAAAAAGAAAGTAAATTATTATTATTATTATTAATTTTAAAAGGAATTAATATATGAGTTAAACATATGTACATTTTAAAAAATATGTAAAAAGATTCTTCATCATGATAACTTTTTTTTTTATTAATCAATTTAATTAAAATAGAAAGGGAATAACTATTTTTGAGATAAATCTTTATCATTGATTTGTGATTACTACTAAGAATATTCTAAAATATTTAGTAGAAGTTAAATCTCTAGCCTCCACATATTAATTATTGATAATTAAATTAAAATATTAGAAGCCCTATTCCAAAATAAACACATATTTCCATAAATATAAGAATGATTTCTCAAGATAGACAAGTTACCTTGGTTGCATAATCAACCATATGAGAAAATATAGGAATCATGCCATTGGAGAATATCTATCAAATCAACTATAAGTAATCAACCCATAGATTCTCAAGCCAATCACCACACTTACAAGTAGGAGTTACATACTTCAACAACCCCCCTTAACTACTATGTGCCTTAATCTCTATCAGCTACTATGTTCACAAATATTTTCTCCTCTGCAACACATGATCCACTGTGAACAAGTCTATGTTTAGTTCAATATGACATTTACAAACATTACCAAAATATTGGCATCCATAAAGATCATCCAAGGAAATGCATGGGTAACTAGATACTACAACGGTTGGTCTACTAATATGTCCTTTATGTATATGGTTCATTCAACCATATTTGAATCACATATTGTCATACCTGTTGTGAATATGACTCCCACTTCATCATCAGTATCCTAGGTCTCCCATGGCTTACCCATAACCACCTTATGACATCACATCTATGGGTTTTCGTTGATGAACCTCAGCTATCACACACCAAGAGGTTTCTTACTCACCATAATCATCAAATTAGATGTTTTTTTTTTTTTGTCATGAACCATACATTGCATTGGTGGTTTTTGGTTCAATACACTTCTTCCTCTATAAAGTGGTTTTTAGAGTACCACAAACTTTTCAACAAGACAAAGTTAGGGTTAGAAGTGCCTCACTAGACTTATATGTCCTTAATTTGAGATTTTGACCTCTTTATTCAATATTTGTGTTAAATACTCATACTTCACCTGAAATTTGTTAGAGTTTGTTAGAGTAGCTAATTTCTATTCAATTGGTCATTTAGATTTTTTTCACCCACATATGCAATTAAAAAATTTTGTTTCTTTCCTTGCATTTAACTAAACCGGTTTTGAAAATGCACTTGCCTTTTTATTTTAGATCCTTTGGGTTATCTTCTCCAATTTTGAAGGAATTGAGAACAACTTCTTCTTGGGTTACCATTTTACTCTCCTTTTGAATGATGACAATATAATAGGCCTCACCATTGGGATTAGTTCTTTCTTGTAGCTTACTTCCCACCTGATAATAGTTAAATCACAAAATAGACTAGTACCGACCTTTATGGATGGAATGTCTATAATTTTCTTGGTCCTTGCTTTGATAATTAACTTCATAACTCCACCCTTACACCAAAGAATTTAAATTTTTTCTCTCTATTCCTCTCACCAACGAGCAATCACAAACTTGTTTTTCATTCTTTGTGAGATGAATGGAAATATCATTGTTTTCAATGAAAAGTATCACCAAGGAAAAAAAAAAAAAAAAAAAAATTGGAAAGAAAGTAGTCTTTAAATCCCAAACCATTGTTGACCTAACAATGTCATGACTACATTGACTACCAACAATTGGAATTTTGCATGTGAACTTTATCCTCTTTCACATCTGCTTCTTCGCATGAAACCTTTACAGCTAGTCGTTGTGCTTTGGAAACTATATTTAATCCATTCACAATAAGTTGATGTCTTATCATAGTATCTGGAGACATTTATGAGAAATTCCTTGAATTTTTGGAGTTATTTTGTATTGATTGGAAGGCTCTTGGAACTAATTGTTAATTCATGGGAAACTACATCGATCGAGGATACTATTCTATATAGATAGTTGACATTGCAAGTTTCTCTAGAAGTATGCTATAGGGATATAGTTAATATTCTTGGACTATGTTTCACTGACAACTCTCATTGAAGGAAATATCCTTTACTTGCATGGTGGCCTCTTTTCATAATTGGACACACTTGGCGATACAATCGACCATTTTGAATGTAGTATTTTAGATACCCCAATCTCAATAATCACAAACACTTTGTTGTTAAGGAAAGGGAATTCCTCCACAATAATTGTCAACATGAACAATTTCATTCCACTATCCAGATTGAAACACGAATAAAAAAAGACACAATATCCCTTTGCACCATTGCCACCCATGTGAAGGGTTCTTAACTTCTAGGCCAAAAGAAACATTATTTATGATGGCCACTCAACTCTCCAACCACTTCCTATAATCCAGACACAAATTTCTCTAGTGACTTTATTTTCTCATACAAGTGCTTCCAACATAGGATTCCCTTTCTCTCTCCAATAAAAAAATTATTTGATTCCTTTGTGATTGTTGAAGTAACATCGAGAAATGGACCAAACCATAGATATAGAAAATTAATTGGGTAGAGAGGCGCTCTATAGCCCAGTATAGGTTACATGTGTAGATGTAATGTAAACATTTGATGTCTCGGAGTATAAGGCACATAAAACCTATTTTTATACTTACTCTAAAGGCATGGTAAATAAAAAAAATATAAATAAATTTGAGGTATGGTAAATAAATAAAACCTATTTTTATACTTACTCTAGAGGTATGGTAAATAAATAAAAATATAAATAGATAAGAGGTATGGTAAATAAATAAAACATATTTTTATATTTACTCCATAAACCTATATTTACTCCATAAACATTTTTATATTTATGAAAGCTAAAAAATTAAGGTTTTATTTAGGTGAAGTCTATGGGTCAATTACCATGAAAAAAATTATTGTTAATACCATGGGATAAATATTGTGGCTCAAATACTGTATTTATAAAATATGTATGGTAAATAAGTAAATATAAAATAGGTATACAAAGGTATGGTAAATACAGGAAAATATAACAAATAACCAGAAATGGATTAATAGGAAGGGAACTAATTCCAATTGCATGCTTGTTATTATGGAGTTGTGTAACTCAAATTGTATTACTTTCGCCCTTTGCAATTTGAGTGCGGGGTTCTGGATTACACTCTGGGCATAGAAACTACTAAGGCGATGGTATTAATGCAATGCCATGACTCTCATAATGTTGAAGCCTCTATTAGCATTGCATGTCTACATTTTATAGACTCCTATATTTTTGTATCCCCTGCATGGCTTTATGGCATCGACTTATATCTCTCTGTAGCCCCTACATGCTACATTGAAGACCTTGCATGGTGTAGTGAAGACTTTGTATGTTCTTCTCTGGCCTCTATCCATTGTTCTCTCAACTATGAAAGGTTATCTCTTTTCTCTTTTTCTTCTTCCGGCTTCATTTGCGTTCTGCATTCTTTTACCCTCTACATGGTTATGTGGCTACCCCTACTAAAATTTTTCATAATTAACTCTGTAATAATTTTGATGGTTGTCGACATCTATGGGAAATCGATCTCATGGACTATAATGATATTTATGTGGGAAATGGTTTGGTAATGAATGGTTACACAAGTTCGGGTAGTAGGGTTGTCAGAGGATTGGTTAAAACCATTATTCATGTCACTATGAATATCACCACAAATTTAATTCTTCGGCTAGTAGGGGTTGGTTTCTGTTCTTTCGTCTAGGTGTGTAATGAAGTTACGGTGACAAGTATGGGGGTTCTTTTCATTCTAGGAAGAAACATAAATTTTAGGCTATTAAGGAAAGTCATTTTGTGTATAGTTGGGGTTAGTAAGGAATTTACAGTTAAGTATAATGGGGTTTTGTCGAGACTGCTCTGAAATTTTATGCTTTTAGTTAATATTTGGAAGGGTTTGCATAACTACATTTGGAAGGATGTGACCTATCCGGATGTAAGGGGGCATCCAATCATGCGAGCCGATATGACATATGGTAAGGTTGAGAAGCATCTGTTGGCTCCCTATTAACCTAATACACTTTTTAATAGTCTCTGTAACCTTCATATTGGTATGTTGTGTTCTTCTGCAGGTCTTCCTAGCAATTTTCACCTTGTAGGTCGGGTCAGCATCCCGATGTGGAGATTGTTAAATGGACATTTGCCGGGAGACCAAGTTGAAGGAAAAATGGTTAAAGCTCAGTTGGGTGGAAATGAAGGAAAAGACAAGTGGTGGGATAAATCGGGTATAAATAGACGAGGACGAAAGTCTGGAAAAGAAATTATGGAGAATATGTTACAGGCCTATTCATAAGGAACACCCAACCATGTCAAATCCTTTATTTCTGGGTGGGAACAAGATGTCAGGGCGAAAGAGGAAGATGACCTTGCTGAGGAGGATATGGATCTAATCCTAACGGATCCTGGTAATACCCGCAGTAGACTGTCTCTTTTTCAATAGTCTATTTGTATCTACTCGACCCTGAAATGCCTATCCGCAGGGATATCCAAGAGATCAATTTACAACACCACCACCAGAACGTCTGTCTCGGACATATTGATAGACAACTCCAAAATGTACACCACGTTGACATGCCCGGGTCGAGTGTCAAAGAACCGACACCGATTGAGTCTTGAAGACTAAATTCTCAAGTTTTCTATTTTCTTTTATATGAATACATTTAGAATTTACTTTTTCTATATGTTTATATATATTAAGATACACAATAGACCTTTAAATATAGTAAGAGATAATTTTAAACTTTTTAAGTTTTGGATGGCCTATAAATTTGTAAGATGGCCAACAGACCTGGTTTCCTACGTGTAGGTTCACGTCACTAGTATTATATGGTAACCTACATTTTGTACTATGGAATGAATACTGAGGCACTACTAAGTTTACAAAAACAAAAAAACCATCTAAATATATAACAAGCCTATGGGCCAAATACAAGGTAAATAAAAAAGATATGGTAAATAAATATAAAAATAAATAAACTAGGCATGGTAAAAAATAAAATTTCTTTTATATTTACTACATACTCCTCTTTATATTTACCTTTAGGTGAAGCCTAAGGGCCAAATACCCTAATAATAATAGTAATATATTAATACTAATATTATTATTAATTATAGTATTCATATTAGTATATTATAATATTAATATTATTAAATTTGGATCCCACAGTTTTATTTAGGTGAAGCCTAAGGGTCAAATACCCTAATAATAATATCAAAAGACTAATACTAATATTATTGTTAATTATAATATTTATATAGCTATATTATAATATTAATATTATTAAATTTAATAAATTTGGATCCCATAGGTTTGTATTTGAGGATGCTACATGCATTGACTATCTCAGATAAACGTAAATGTAATTGTAAATTTAATGTTTAACATTTAATATTTCAAATTTAATCTAATTAATGTAACGTGGACCCTAATGAAAAATCACTTTTCTCCCTAAATATATAAATTTAACACAAATAAAGTGTCCAATTGTATTTGTGAGGAAGCATGTCTCTGACACTACGAAGAGTGAAATAATATTTGTTAGAGGATTTCGGGAGCAGTCCGGAGTGGAAAATAATATTTGTGGGAAGAGTGAAATAATATTTGTGAGAAATTATTTCCTGAGGGGTGAGGAGTGGAAAATAATATTTGTGGGAAAAGGTTTCACAGAGAACTGCCATAGATTTTTAGGTTTGATTTCATTTGCTCATGCATTTTATTTTTTTTCTACCTTTTTGTTTTTATCTTTTCATCTACTTTGACTCCATGGATGCGATCATGTGTAATGAATCAATCTTACCACCAAATTAGAATGATTTAATTTATGTCTTGGGGGAGACAACCAAATTATCATTCTAATTTTTGCATTAGGTGAAACCTTTCCAAGCTTTGAAACAAAGTGATTTCAAAAATCTATTTCTAAATGTGTAAAAAACTTGCCTAGATCCATCTTAATTCTAGATCTATCAACCCCTGATAGAGATCAAGGGTCAAAACTTTCTATGTGCAAACTTTCTATGTTTACACCCAAAAATAAGATTGGCACCTCTACTCTTGATAGATCTAAGTTAAGATGACTCCAAACTAATTTGTAACTACAACTAAATTTTGTGATAACTATTATGAATATTTTAAAATATTTAATGTAATCAAATTTCTATTATTTATTTAATAATTATTAATATTTTTAAATTATTCAATATAAATTAAATCAATACCATCCCTATGTTAATTATTTATTATTAAACGTACCTATTTCAAATAAATACACCTAGATTCATAGTCATATTTTCTAATTCCGAAAAGCTGACAAGACAAAACAAAAATTAAAAATGTCGAATACAAAAGCGAAAACTTTACATATACCACATGTGGTCCAAAGGCATCGTTGATATGAACTGACGTATGCAGAAGTTAGGTGTGTGTCAATATTAAATATTATGTTTGGTTTTAGATGAAATATGTGAAGCCACTACAACGTATTCCATTGTATTTGGACGGTTTCGTACATTGCCAGCGCACTGCTTAATTTCCACTGCAACCGCACTATATTTGCTTTTCATGCTTCTTTTTATCTTCACTATCTTTCCGTTTGACTTTTCATTAAAAAATAAATAGCTGAAGTTTCTGTTATGAGTGGCCACAATAGTATTTTTCTACTTTTATTATTTTCCGTCCTGCTTTACTGTCGGCTGATTTTTATGAGCATGAATAAGTTGAACAAAGGCTTCTGATAAGAAACGGTCCTCACTTAGATTCTCAAATTGTCACGTAACTCGCGCAATTTGGAAGTAAAAAGTACAAAGTACTTTCTAATAATATAAAATTAATGTGTGATATTTTTTTATTTATTCATCATCAACGTAAGAAATTATAAGAAATTATAGGTTGATATGTATCATTTAAATAATAATAATTGGTTAATTTTGTATTGAATCTAATAGTTTTAAGTTCAAGTGCGGTAGTGTATACCACACAAAATTATTTTAAGATGTTAATTGTATATATACCAGTCTAGATCTATCTAACTCTAGATGTCTAGATCCATCTAACTCTAGATCTATCATGCGTCGAGAGGGATCAAATCTCTAGAGGTGCAAACCTATTTTTTGAGTGTAAAACTTGAGAAAAGGTTTGCACCTCGAGAGATTTGATCCCCCTCGGTGCATGATAGATCCGGAGTTATATGGATCTAGGCTGGTTTTAGTCGTGTAAAGCCAAGGAAAATATATCGAACATATGATTAATTTTATGAATAATATGTAAATACATCTAATATAAATATAATAATTTTATATATGCTAAATATGTAGGTCATTTTAATTAAAAAAGTTGGCAATTTACAAATTTACAATTTAATCTTTGTTGAATGATAGAATATGTGAATAGTAAGAATGCACTCAATTACAAATAGTCTTCATTGTAATCAATCTCAAATTATTTTCTTCTACTATTCTTATTGTCACCTTTATTAGTTTTGTCATCTTTTCATATCGATTATATGAAAAGCACAATTGAAATCATAAATCATTTTTTTTTTTTTTTCTGGAACTATAGTACTAAAAATCATACATTTTCTCTCTTGCTCTTCTATATTAATAGGTTGAATTACTAAAACATAAAAATAAATGTACATTGTCAATAATTTTGCCTGTTTACAGTGAAATTAATGCACAATGTTAATCCAATCACTTTAAAATTAATGTACCATCAATGTACATCCAATTACATCAAATCAGAAATCAACGTTTACACTGAAATCAATGCATATAATGCAAACAATGAAATAGGATTAGAAAACAACATCTACAGTGAAATGGATGCATCTAATGCAGGTAATCAAATAGGATTAGAAATCAACATCTACACTGAAATTAATGTATCTAGTGCAAGTAAGCAAAAAATATTAGAAACCAACATCACTGAAACCAATGCATCTAGTGCAAGCAATCAAATAGGATTAGAAATCACCATCTATACTGAAATCGATGCATTTAGTGCAAGTAATCAAATACGATTAGAAATCATGTACATTGAAATCAATGCATCTAGTGGAAGTAGTCAAATATAATTAGAAATCAACATCTACACTGAAATTAATGCATCTAGTGCAAGGAATCAAATAAGATAAAAAATCGTCATCTACACTGAAATCAATGCATTTATTGCGAGAAAACATATAGGACTAGCAATCATCTACATTGAAATCAATGCATATAGTGCAAGAAATTAAATATAATTATAAATAAACATATACACTAAAATCGATGCATCTAGTGCGAGCAATCAAAATGGATTAGAAATCTCCATCTACACTGAAATAAATTCATCTAGTGCATGAAATCTTCTTCCATCTCTCCCCCCTCGAAGTACATCTTTGTTTCCTTCCCTCTATCCACTCTCTCACATCTTCCCTTTCCTTCCTATCTCTCCATTTCTCTCCTACATCTCTATCTCTCTCTCTCTTCACCCTCCAAATGTTGTCTTTATATCCTACCTCTCTCATTTTCCCACATCCCCTTCCTTCATATCTCATTCTTTTGTCCACTTTATCTCATCCGAAAACATACACACTCTCTCTCCATCTCTCCCTTGTCACTTAATCTCTCTCTCCACTTATCAATTTCTCTGTATTTCTTCTTCTCTCTCTCTCTCTCTCTCTCTCTAAATATATATATATATATATATATATATATATATATATATATATTTTTTTTTTTTTCCCTCCAATTTTCTCTCTTCCCACATCACTCTCTTCCTCTCTCTCAGGTCCTCTCTGTTTTCCTTCCTCTCTCTCCAATCCTCTTTCTTGCTCTGTCTCTCTCTCTCAACATATGCAGTAAAATCAATGCATATAGTGCAAGAAATCAAATAGGATTATAAATCACCATCCACAATGAAATCAATGCATCTAGTGAAATAAATATTCTTCCCTCTCTCCCCCCTCCAACTCCATCTCTCTTTCCCTCCCTCTCTCCACTCTCTCACATCCTCTCTCTCTTCCTTCCCTTTCTCCCTTTCTCTCCCATGTTTATATCTCTCTCTTTCCCTCTCTCTCCCTCTCTTCACCCTCCCTTGTCTCAGTTTGACTTTTCATTAAAAAATAAATAGCTGAAGTTTCTGTTATGAGTGGCCACAATAGTATTTTTCTACTTTTATTATTTTCCGTCCTGCTTTACTATCGGCTGATTTTTATGAGAATGAATAAGTTGAACAAAGGCTTCTGATAAGAAACGGTCCTCACTTAGGTTCTCAAATTGTCACGTAACTCATGCAATTTGAAAGTAAAAAGTACAAAGTACTTTCTAATAATATAGAATTAATGTGTGATATTTTTTTACTTATTCATCATCAACCTAAGAATTAGAGGTTGATGTGTATCATTTAAATAATAATGGGTTAATTTTGTATTGAATCTAATAGTTTTAAGTTCAAGTGGTGTAATGTATACAATACAAAATTTTTAAGATGTTAATTGTATATATACCAGTCTAGATCTATCCAACTCTAGATGTCTAGATCCATCTAACTCTAGATCTATCATGCGCCTAGAAGGATCAAATCTCTCGAGGTGCAAACCTATTTTTTGAGTGCAAAACTCGAGGAAAGGTTTGCACCTTGAGAGATTTGATCCCTCTCGACGCATGATAGATCCAGAGTTAGATGGATCTAGGCTGGTTCCAGTCATGTGAAGCCAAGGAAAATATATAGAACATATGATTAATTTTAGGAATAATATGTAAATACATCTAATATAAATATAATAATTTTATATATGCTAAATATGTCTGAGAACTGGTCATTTTAATTTTAAAAGTTGCTTAGTTACAAAGTGACAATGTAATACTGTTGAATGATAGAAAATGTGAATAGTAAGAATGCACTCAATTACAAATAGTCTTCATTGTAATCAATCTCAAATTATTTTCTTCTACTATTCTTATTGTCACCTTTATTAGTTTTGTCATCTTTTCATATCGATTATATGAAAAGCACAATTGAAATCATAAACCATTTAAATATTTTTTGGAACTATTGTACTACAAATCATACATTTTCTCTCTTGCTCTTCGATATTAATAGGTTGAGTTACTAAAACATAAAAATAAATGTACATTGTCAATAATTTTGCCTGCTTACAGTGAAATTAATGCACAATGTTAATCCAATCACTTTAAAATTAATGTACCATCAATGTACATCCAATTACATCAAATCAGAAATCAACGTTTACACTGAAATCAATGCATATAATGCAAACAATGAAATAGGATTAGAAAACAACATCTACAGTGAAATGGATGCATCTAATGCAGGTAATCAAATAGGATTAGAAATAAACATCTACACTGAAATTAATGTATCAATGTATCGAGTGCAAGTAAGCAAATAATATTAGAAACCAACATCACTGAAACCAATGCATCTAGTGCAAGCAATCAAATAGGATTAGAAATCACCATCTATACTGAAATGATGCATTTAGTGCAAGCAATCAAATACGATTAGAAATCATGTACATTGAAATCAATGCATCTAGTGGAAGTAGTCAAATATAATTAGAAATCAACATCTACACTGAAATTAATGCATCTAGTGCAAGGAATCAAATAGGATAAAAAATTGTCGTCTACACTGAAATCAATGCATATATTGCGAGAAAACATATAGTATTAGCAATCATCTACATTGAAATCAATGCATATATTGCGAGAAAACATATAGTATTAGCAATCATCTAAATATAATTATAAATAAACATATACACTAAAATCGATGCATCTAGTGCAAGCAATCAAAATGGATTAGAAATCTCCATCTACACTGAAATCAATTCATCTAGTGCATGAAATCTTCTTCCATCTCTCCCCCCTCGAAGTACATCTTTGTTTCCTTCCCTCTATCCACTCTCTCACATCTTCCCTTTCCTTCCTATCTCTCCATTTCTCTCCTACATCTCTATCTCTCTCTCTCTTCACCCTCCAACTCTGTCACTATATCCCTACCTCTCTCATTTTCTCATCCCTTCTCTTCATATCTCATTCTTTGTCTCTTTATCTCATCTGAAAACATACACACTCTCTCTCCATCTCTCCCTTGTCACTTAATCTCTCTCTCCACTTATCAATTTCTTTGTATTTCTTCTTCTCTCTCTCTCTCTCTCTCTCTCTCTCTCTCTCTCTCTCTATATATATATATATATATATATATATATATTTTTTTTTTTCCCTCCAATTTTCTCTCTTCCCACATCACTCTCTTCCTCTCTCTCAGGTCCTCTCTCTTTTCCTTCCTCTCTCTCCAATCCTCTTTCTTGCTCTCTCTCTCTCTCAACATCTACACGAAAATCAATGCATATAGTGAAAGAAATCAAATAGGATTAGAAATCACCATCCACAATGAAATCAATGCATCTAGTGAAACAAATCGTCTTCCCTCTCTCCCCCCTCCAACTGCATCTCTCTTTCCCTCCCTCTCTCCTCTCTCTCACATCCTCTCTCTCTTCCTTCCCCTTTCTCCCTTTCTCTCCCATGTTTATATCTCTCTCTTTCCGTCTCTCTCCCTCTCTTCACCCTCCAACTCTGTCAATATATCCCTCCCTCTCTCCTTTTTCTCTTTATCTCACCCCAAAACATACACATGCTCTCTCTATTTCTCCCTTTTCACTCCCTCTCTCTCTCCACTTCTCGCTCTCTATGTATTTATTCTTCCCTCCAACTCCATCTCTCTATCCCTCCCTCTCTCCTCCTATCTCCCTCCCTCTCTTCTCCTCTCTCTCTTCCTTCTTCTCTCTCCCTTCCTCTCCTACCTCCCTCTCTCTTCCCCCATCTCTCTCTTTTCCCTCTAATCCTCTCTCTTCCCCCATAACTCTCTCTCTCTCTCTCTCTCTCTCTCTCTACCCTCCAATCCTCTCACTATCTCCATCCCTCTCTCCTCCTCTCCCCCCCTCCATATTTATGTCTCCCTCTTCCTCGTGTACCCTTTTCTACCTCTCTCACTTCTCTCCCTCTCTCTCTTCATTCCTCCTCTCCCCTCTCCTTGATTTTATCCCCATCTCTCCCTTCTCACTCCCTCTATCTCTCCACCTCTATCACTCTATGTCTTTGTTCTTCCCTTCCATATATATCTAGAGCTAATATATATCATGATACATTAATGTATATAATAATATAGAAAATTTAATATTGTATTAATCCAAAGTTATTAAATATAATAATATTAATATGAATATTAGATTTAATAATAATATTATTATTATTATTATTTTAAATAAACCAATATTGAGGATAATATTAGTTTTTTTTGCATGATATTAATAATAATTTGGCCCATAGTATTTGGCCCATATGCTTCACCTAAATAAAACCTATTTCTAAGTGTTCGTAAATATAAAGAGGTTTATGGAGTAAATAGAAAAAGAGGTTTTATTTATTTACCATACCTATTATATTTACCATGGTATTTGGCCCATAGGTTTGGTATATAATTAGATGTTGATTTATAAAGATATTTGATATGTTTTTATATATTTATCATGCCTCTTTATACCTCTTTTACATTGATTTATTTATTTACCATACCTATTTTATAAATATGGTATTTAGCCCATGGTATTAATAATAATTTGTCCCATGGTATTTGGCCTATAGGCTTCACCTAAACAAAACCTCTTTTTGATTTCTTGTAAATATAAAGAGGTTTATGGAGTAAATATAAAAAGAGGCTTCATTGCTAATGTTGGAAGTAGTTTAAGTAGTCAAATATAATTAGAAATCAACATCTACACTAGAATTAATTTTTATCTTTTTTTCAGTAGAAATAGTAAATATCCATATTTATTTTCATTTTCATTTTTTTATTGTTTTTTAATGCGTAATGTTTTCTTGCCTTTCCAGCTGGTAGATAAGTCTTGAACAGTTATTTACTATTTCAAGATAACAAACAGTTATTTACTATTTCAGGATAACAAAAAGCAAAATAAGTAGTTGGCAGTTTGATACATTCAAGAAAACAAAAACAAAAAAAGAAAAAAGACCAGTGGGCAGCTTATACATTAGAAAAAAAATGCTGTTAATATAAGCCGTTAGATGTGAGTGGTGAAAAAACAAAATCTAGCATTAACAGTTGGATGTAGGCATTCCACTAGTATAATATCATATCATCTGGATCTGTTAACATCTTTATGTCTGCGGAAGTGCTGCAATGGTATATATATTTCTTCACGCACACTGTAGTCTCTACTTAATTGGATTTTCTGGAAGGAGAGCACTGAAATCGTATGTAAATTCAAATCTATGCTTACACGGTATGTACTCTGCTACCATAAAATTTCAATAATCTCAGAGATTGCGAACAGCATATCAGAGATTTTTCTCTCTTACTTCAATGCATATTCCTTATTTTTTCCCTCAGTTACAATTTTTTTTTGTATTTTATGTATTAACACTTAATCAATGCATTTTTAAGTTTTCCCTAAATGTGAGTTTACACATTTTACGGGACATAAAATGGTTATGCTACCATCTGTGAAATGCTCAGAACGTTTTTTTTGGGTGGTTGTGTTGGAAAATAATGAGGTACGAATAGTTCTGTCCCATTTGGTTGAATTATTTTTTTTTTTTTCCATTTGGTTAAATTATTTTTTTTTTCCTGATTTTAACTACAGGTACAGGTTTATCTGTATGTCACAAAAAGATTCGATTCAAAGAGAATGTCATTAATTTGTCAGTACTATTTATTTGTAATATTGGCATTTCACCTGTTCGAGTCTGAATAGACATAAACATCAGAATTTATATATGTAAATTTTACAAACACGACAGAACTCTGTATGGTTTTAATTATTTTGTTCTATGTTAATAATTAATGGTATGGTTCCGCTTTTTTTAAGTTTATGCTTCATTTGATCTAATTGGAATGGGTTTCTTTTTTTCAAGTAGAGTTGTGCAATGAAAATAAAGATGTGGATTCGGATTTTTTTAAATATTTTGTGGACCTTATATTTTGGGTTTTTGAATTTTTGTTTCTGTTTTGTGATTTGTTGAACATTTGGTTTCTTGTTGTGGTTGAGTGTTGTGATTGGTAGTCCTCTCTTCGGCTCTTTTTTAGTTGCCCGATAGCGTGTTTTATATTTTCTCTTTTTTTTGTTTTAATTAAACTCTATTTTCTTTGGAACCGTACCTACTACCTTCCTTAGAACCATACCTGAGGGTACACTCTAGCGGCAACCGAAAGCGAACAGTGAACTCTACTCAAATTATTATTCGTTATTTGATTTACTGTTCGTTATTCGATTTATTGAATTGGTTTCAATTTTATACCATACAAAATTATTTTAAGATGTTAATTGTATATATACCAGTGTAGATCTATCCAACTCTAGATGTCTAGATCCATCTAACTCTAGATCTATCATGCACCTAGAAGGATCAAATCTCTCGAGGTGCAAACCTATTTTTTGAGTGCAAAACTCGAGGAAAGGTTTGCACCTTGAGAGATTTGATCCCTCTCGACGCATGATAGATCCAGAGTTAGATGGATCTAGGCTGGTTCCAGTCATGTGAAGCCAAGGAAAATATATAGAACATATGATTAATTTTATGAATAATATGTAAATACATCTAATATAAATATAATAATTTTATATATGCTAAATATGTGGTCATTTTAATTTTAAAAGTTGCTTAGTTACAAAGTGACAATGTAATACTGTTGAATGATAGAAAATGTGAATAGTAAGAATGCACTCAATTACAAATAGTCTTCATTGTAATCAATCTCAAATTATTTTCTTCTACTATTCTTATTGTCACCTTTATTAGTTTTGTCATCTTTTCATATCGATTATATGAAAAGCACAATTGAAATCATAAACCATTTAAATATTTTTTGGAACTATTGTACTACAAATCATACATTTTCTCTCTTGCTCTTCGATATTAATAGGTTGAGTTACTAAAACATAAAAATAAATGTACATTGTCAATAATTTTGCCTGCTTACAGTGAAATTAATGCACAATGTTAATCCAATCACTTTAAAATTAATGTACCATCAATGTACATCCAATTACATCAAATCAGAAATCAACATTTACACTGAAATCAATGCATATAATGCAAACAATGAAATAGGATTAGAAAACAACATCTACAGTGAAATGGATGCATCTAATGAAGGTAATCAAATAGGATTAGAAATCAACATCTACACTGAAATTAATGTATCTAGTGCAAGTAAGAAAATATTATTAGAAACCAACATCACTGAAACCAATGCATCTAGTGCAAGCAATCAAATAGGATTAGAAATCACCATCTATACTGAAATCAATGCATTTAGTGCAAGTAATCAAATACGATTAGAAATCATGTACATTGAAATCAATGCATCTAGTGGAAGTAGTCAAATATAATTATAAATCAACATCTACACTGCAATTAATGCATCTAGTGCAAGGAATCAAATAAGATAAAAAATCATCATCTACACTGAAATCAATGCATTTATTGCGAGAAAACATATAGCACTAGCAATCATCTACATTGAAATCAATGCATATAGTGCAAGAAATTAAATGTAATTATAAATAAACATATACACTAAAATCGATGCATCTAGTGCGAGCAATCAAAATGGATTAGAAATCTCCATCTACACTGAAATCAATTCATCTAGTGCATGAAATCTTCTTCCGTCTCTCCCCCCTCGAAGTACATCTTTGTTTCCTTCCCTCTATCCACTCTCTCACATCTTCCCTTTCCTTCCTATCTCTCCATTTCTCTCCTACATCTCTATCTCTCTCTCTCTTCACCCTCCAACTCTGTCACTATATCCCTACCTCTCTCATTTTCTCATCCCTTCTCTTCATATCTCATTCTTTGTCTCTTTATCTCATCTGAAAACATACACACTCTCTCTCCATCTCTCCCTTGTCACTTAATCTCTCTCTCCACTTATCAATTTCTTTGTATTTCTTCTTCTCTCTCTCTCTCTCTCTCTCTCTCTCTCTCTCTCTCTCTATATATATATATATATATATATATATATATTTTTTTTTTTCCCTCCAATTTTCTCTCTTCCCACATCACTCTCTTCCTCTCTCTCAGGTCCTCTCTCTTTTCCTTCCTCTCTCTCCAATCCTCTTTCTTGCTCTCTCTCTCTCTCAACATCTACACTAAAATCAATGCATATAGTGAAAGAAATCAAATAGGATTAGAAATCACCATCCACAATGAAATCAATGCATCTAGTGAAACAAATCGTCTTCCCTCTCTCCCCCCTCCAACTCCATCTCTCTTTCCCTCCCTCTCTCCTCTCTCTCACATCCTCTCTCTCTTCCTTCCCCTTTCTCCCTTTCTCTCCCATGTTTATATCTCTCTCTTTCCCTCTCTCTCCCTCTCTTCACCCCTCTCTCCCGGACTCTCTCCTTTTTCTCTTTATCTCACCCCAAAACATACACACGCTCTCTCTATTTCACCCTTTTCACCCCCTCTCTCTCCCCAGTTCTCGCTCTCTATGTTTATTCTTCCCTCCAACTCCATCTCTCTATCCCTGCCTCTCTCCTCCTATCTCCCTCCCTCTCTTCTCCTCTCTTTCTTCCTTCCTCTCTCTCCCTTCTTCTCCTACCTCTCTCTCTCTTCCCCCATAACTCTCTCTCTCTCTCTCTCTCTCTCTCCAATCCTCTCACTATCTCCATCCCTCTCTCCTCCTCCACCCCCCTCCCTATTTATGTCTCCCTCTTCCTCACGTACCCTTTTCTACCTCTCTCACTCCTCTCCTTCTCTCTCTTCATTCCTCCTCTCCCCTCTCCTTGATTTAATCCCCATCTCTCCCTTCTCACTCTCTCTATCTCTCCACCTCTATCACTGTATGTCTTTGTTCTTCCCTTCCATATATATCTAGAGTTAATATATATCATGATACATTAATGTATATAATAATATAGAAAATATAATATTGTATTAATCCATAAGTTATTAAAATACTAGATCATATTAATATGAATATTAGATTTAATAATAATAATATTATTATTAAAATTTTGATATTATATATTAGGATAATAAATATTTTTTAAAATATATTAATAATAATTTGGCCTTATAGTATTTGAATTCACTTATCACTAAATAAACTTTATTTTTTAAATTGTTGAAATATAAGAGATTTATTATAAATATAAAAAATATTTAATGACAATATACTTTTTATTTATAACAGTATTTAAATGCATAGATTCTGGTATATACTAGATAAGTTGATTTATACGATATTTGATATGTTTTGAGTATGTGAACTAAGTGCCTTCTTTATACTATTTCAATATTGATTTATTTATTTAATATAGCTCTTATAAATATGTATACTTACCTACTTATTAATAATAATTTGGCTCATGGCATTTATATAGGTTTCACTCCTTGTAAATAAAAATTCTTTTTTGACTTATTGTAAATATAAAGAGGTTTATGGAGTAAATATAAAAAGAGGCTTTATTTATTTAGTGGAAGTAGTCAAATATAATTAGAAATCAACATCTACACTAAAATTAATTTTTAATTTTTTTTAGTGGAAATGGTAAATATCCATAGTTATTTTCATCTTTTTTTTTACTGTTTTCTAATGCATAATGTTTTCTAGCCCTTTCCAGCTGGTCGATAAGTCTTGAACGGTTATTTACTATTTCAGGATAACAAAAAGCAAAATGAGTAGTTGGCAGTTTGATACATTCAAGAAAACAAAAACAAAAAAAGCAAAAATACCAGTGGGCAGCTTATGCATTAGAAAAAAAAAGATGTTAATATAAGCCGTTAGATGTGAGTGGTGAAAAAACAAAATCTAGCATTAACCGTTCGATGTAGGCATTCCACTAGTATAATATCATATCATCTGGATCTGTTAACATCTTTATGTCGGCGGAGGTGCTGCAATGGTATATATATTTCTTCACGCACACTGTAGTCTCTACTTCTGCTGCCCTAATAATTGGATTTTCTGGAAGGAGAGCACTGAAATTATATGTAAATTCAAATCTATGCTTACACGGTATGTACTCTGCTACCATAAAATTTCAATAATCTCAGAGATTGCGAATATCAGAGATTATTCTCTCTTACTTAAATGCATATTCCTTATTTTTTCCCCAAGTTACAATATTTTTTGTATTTTATGTATTAACACTTAATCAATGTATTTTAAGTTTTCCCTTAATATGAGTTTACACATTTTACCGGACATAAAATGGTAGCACATTTTACGGGACATAAAATGGTTATGCTACCATCTGTGAAATGCTCAGAACGTTTTTTTTGGGTGGTTGTGTTGGAAAATAATGAGGTACGAATAGTTCTGTCCCATTTGGTTGAATTATTATTTTTTTTTCCATTTGGTTAAATTATTTTTTTTTCCCTGATTTTAACTACAGGTTTATCTGTATGTCACAAAAAGATTCGATTCAAAGAGAATGTCATTAATTTGTCGGTACTATTTATTTGTAATATTGGCATTTCACCTGTTCGAGTCTGAATAGACATAGACATCAGAATTTATATATGTAAATTTTACAAACACGGCAGAAATCTGTATGGTTTTAATTATTTTGTTCTATGTTAATAATTAATGGTATGGTTCCACTTTTTTTAAGTTTATGCTTCATTTGATCTAATTGGAATGGGTTTCTTTTTTTCAAGTAGAGTTGTATGTGGATTCGGATTTTTTTAAATATTTTGTGGACCTTATATTTTGGGTTTTTGAATTTTTTGTTTCTGTTGTGATTTGTTGAACATTTGGTTTCTTGTTGTGGTTGAGTGTTGTGATTGGTAGTCCTCTCTCCGGCTCTTTTTTAGTTGCCCGATAGCGTGTTTTATATTTTCTCTTTTTTTTGTTTTAATTAAACTCTATTTTCTTTGGAACCGTACCTACTACCTTCCTTAGAACCATACCTGCGGGTACACTCCAGCGGCAACCAAAAGCGAACAATGAACTCTACTCAGATTATTATTCGTTATTCGATTTACTGTTCGTTATTCGATTTATTGAATTGGTTTCAATTTTATATGTTTTTACTTGAATATAATTATGGGTTAGTTATGTTTTATATGATTGTTAAAATTTATTTGTTAAGTGGACACTTATTTTTTTTTAATTTTTTTTTTAATTTAAAACTTAAGCCGACATTTTGTATGAGGACGTGACATACCTGACATCAGGGTCAAACTGGGCTGTAGATGTGCCTCTCTGCACAATAAAACATAAGCCGACATTTTGTATGAGAACGTGACATACCTGATACCGAGGTCAAAGTGAGATGTAGATGCACCTCTCGGCGCAATAATCAATTTATTTATCAAATATTGAGAGATCAAATAATCAAATTTCTTAAAATGTAAATTTTTTCTAAATTTTAAATTCTAAAATATTTTTTTTATGTTAAAAGATTTTTGATATTTATTAAATTTATAGTAAAATATATATCTATACTCATTTTCATAAAAATACATTATACCATATAATAAGTATTAAACTAATTCATTTGTTTATATGAAAAACGGTTACTTTTCATTCTCTCAACAATAAATATAAAGTTGTTAAAGTTGTTTAAACTTGGTGGTTAACTTGTGATGCTTTGTTGCTGTTAATATAAGTTGAATGGGTTATAATCATATGTGATGAGTTTATGAATGATTTTTAATTTTTAAACATAGAATATAAAGGTGGTGTTTGCTTACACATGTATGTTGTAAATTAGGAGATAATATTTTGTGGATAGATTTTTTTAGATGAGTTAATTTTATTATATATTTTTCTAAATAAATATTATTATTTTTATTTAAATAATTAATATAAATAAATATATAAGATATTTTAGTAATATAAATATTTTTGTAAGATTATTAAAATTGTTTTTTTAATTGATAGTTCCCAGAAAAAATTATTTATTACCAATATAATAGGTAAGAAATAAATATAAATAGAAAAGATAATAACATTTATTTATTACTTTTGTGTCTAGTCAGTACTCTCGGCTTTGTTGAAACGACTGCATTAATATGTTTTATAAAAAGATTCCTTCAGTGGTCAAAATCTTCCACTATGAATTCTCCCGTTCGTCATACAGTGAGACCGTCTTTGTTGAAAGCGTTAGCATGTGTTTTTAATGCTCAAAAGAAAATGATAAAAACAAAAATAATCCTTGAACGGTCCAAATCATCTACTATGAATTAGCTCCCCCCATCACAAAATGAGACCATCGTTTCAAGGGTCAGCCACCCACAACACTGTAGATCTGGTTGGTGGTTTTTTGGGAAATCATTTTCTACTATTTATCTATAACATTTGCAATTTCAAAAAATTACTACTTTATAAATTTGCATTACATTGAAGTGTTTATGTAATCAAAACCTCATATTCATGTTCTAAAATGGAAAAATCCAATCATAGTCTGGGTCAAAAGCTCATGTTTAAACAAAAGTCTCAGTGCATACCCCCAACCGTTTAATATTATAGTGAATGGCCCATCACCCGTGAATCGAAATGTTGAGTTTCTATTGCAGATGGGAAACTTTGGGAAATTTCATACGTGGGAAATTTCATTATTTTTTTTTTCATCCTGCTGTAAGAGACCATCTTTGGTGATGGCTTACTAAATCCTTCAAAGAACTGTAAGAGACCAACTTTGGTGATGGGTTACCAAATCCTTCAACAGAACTATTGGTATAATTACTTTATAATTACTTAGGATAATGAGTTGTTTTATAAGATAACATATAGATAGAAAGAAGTGCTTTTAACATGTCAATATATCAAATTATGAAATAATTTAAAATAAAAAAATTAATGAATAAAATATATTTATTTTATAATAATTTATTATATTAATAAAATTGTTTCTAATTTTGTCTCATTTTAATAAATATAAGGACATGTAATTATTCTAGTTTATATTGTAGTATACTTGTGGGTAAGGTAGAATTTTTAAATAAACAAGTTAGGTGGTACATGGTTTTGATGACCTTCCATTTTTTGATTAGTAAATTGAAATCTATAGCTAAATTTTTCTAGAATCTAGATTTGCTAATTGTGAATTTATTGTTTATGCATGTACCATATAAAATGCAAAAAATAAAGAACCATAAGATACAATCACATGTTGATTATAAGGAACACAAGATGTACTTTAAAAAACATTTATGAAGGGAAAACCCACTTATAAGGTGAGACTATATCACTCTCTTTTCTCTATGTAATGGAAGTAATGCAAGTACAAAGGAGAAGACACTTCTAATGGAGTTACTTAATATTTGCAGCTTGATAGACTACTATCAAATACTAAACTATGTTTCGCTTATATCCTTGGTTTACTCAAATACCAGGTGTAGACCCCTATTGAATGCATAGTTAAATTCCACATCTAAAGAGTACCCACTCTAAATATCTTTGAGTAGATACTTGTTTAGAACACAGTTGATCGATTCCGGACTTGCATGTTGTTTGACATTGTTAACTAGTGTGTTACTTCTATGACTGTGGAAATTGATATGTTGAGTAAATGGTGGATCCAGTTAACATGAATGACATTTAAGTAGTTCCATTTTTGGGTTTCAGATGTATAGTTTGACCTTTTAATTTTTTCCTAAGTAATGTTGATTTTCAACATGCCACAACTTCTCTTCCAAGAGGAATTTATTTGGAAAAAATATATTATTAGAAAATTATTGATGAGCACTACGTAACCATGCTATTTATAAGTTATTTTGAGCATCTTAACTTAGTCAAAAACTGGAATAATTTCAAGTACCCAAATCCTAATGTAGTGAGAGTTTGTGAATGATCAAGCTGTCACACTACTTCATAAAGAGTCATTTTTATTTTGCGACCATCAAGAATTGCCCCATTGTCATTGTCCATGCATCCCCCTTGACATCAATATCATCTTGTTATCATCAACAACAACACTAAGTGCAACATTTTAGTTATATGAAATCTTCTCTGCTTGATATTACTTTTCATTTAAAAGTTTCCATTAGCATTGCAAAATAACTACCTTTTATTTTTAAAATATCTCCATCCATTTACTTTAAAATAAAAAACCTTAGTATCATTGATGAACTATAAAACTACTAGATTAAAATCATTAATGCATCAAATCATTTTCTCATCAAAAGAACTCTCATATTAGCTCTTGGGTAGAAATTTGCAGGGCTCAAGGTTTAATCTCCTTCTATGGTACCACATTCAACATCCATGCAAAAGTATTTATATAACCTCGAACGCTGGTAGGGTGGAGAAATGTTGTTTTTATGGTTCATAATGGAGGGCGACTTTACCGTCCTCAAGAGGCATCCTTCCAGCTCAAGTCGGGTTGTCACTTTACTCTTTCATCATCTCATGGTAAAGATTTATGCATCCATAGTCTTCCATTTCGACAGTCCTTTCACATTACTTTCTCTTGTTGTCAAATTTCATTTAACACAGTATTTTGGAAGTGGGTTCTTTACCAATGTTTTTTGTGTTGTATTTACATAACACAAAGACTAGGTCTTCCTTTGAACTTGTGGTCATCTTATCACTAGCCTCTCTACAAGTGTTTGAGCCATCAAGAGTGTCATTTATTTGGCTAGTTCTTGTATGTGGGGTGTCATATTTTGGTTATTTTTCTATGTGGTTTTGATACTAGGTTTATTGATAAAATCATGTGTTATTTCTCTTCCTCCTTGAGTTTCTTGAGTTTTCCAATTATACCTTCCTTACTACGACTTTCTATGATAAAATCATAAGTGTTATTTCTCTTCCTCCTCAATTTTCTTGAGTTTTCCAATTATACCTTCCTTACTATGACTTTCTACCATTCCTTAGTGTTGCCAATCTTTTCATTCGTGACAGAGGAAGTAAACTCTCATATAGGTTGCACAATTTGGAAGAATTTTTCTTTTTTCGGTTTTGTTGGCAACTATAATCCTTACATTTTCTTTCGAGCCAACATACTCTCATCTAGGTACCAAAATTGGGTAGTGTTTCACCTAGTAGGTTTTGTAGGAAATTTTTTGCATTACAAGTACAAAATGACTCTAAGACAAAGACTACCAGCGTGACAAGGTGGTGCATGGGTTTTGTCTTCCTCAAGGCATAGATAAATTTTTGCATGGGAACTAGTCACCAATTTCTTCGACACTTCACTCCTTGAAGTCAGGAAAGAAATGTAAATAAAAAAGCAAAGGAATTCAAAGACCATAAATACTTCTTTGACTCAGAGATCACTCGAATTATTGTGAAGTGGGTACTATAGCCTAGGAAATTTAGAGGAACAAGAATTCACTTCTTACATTCTATCACTCATCATTGCCAGATGGAGACACTGCTCAACATGGTGATCTGAAACAAGGAGGTGGACAACTACAAGCTCTTTGCAGGACAAGTGGAGATAAAACACATACTAATTGATATGAGATACAACCTTGATTATATTTTCATTAGGTTAACCCATCTGAAGAGTTTTAGAGTCTTTGATTCAAACAAGTATTCCAATGCTCAAAATGATGAGGAGGCAACCATCATGTTGTTCCTCTCAATTTCATTCAGGCCAACCCTATAAATCCTAGGAATAGTTCTCAAGTCACAGAATACCCTACTTCCTGAGTTGTCATCCTTGACTACGTTATGGTTCACATACTTATATATAGTTTGTGTTTCTTATATAGTTATAGTAACTTTTGTTATGTCCTTGATTTTTGTTTTGTTTTTTGAACACAAGTATCCTATAGATATCTTGTGTGTTAAATATACAAAATAGTTAGTCAAAAGTGCCTTTAACTGAAATGCATCTTCCAAGTGGTCACCTTACGTTTACAAAGTTCAGCTTTTTGACAATTAGTATTTTATTTATATAGACTCAATAAAATATAATATGTACAAACCAAAAATGCTAGAAATTAAAAAAAACTCCAATGCTAAATTGTATATCTTTAACTAACAATAAAATTTGTTGTGTTTTGTTTTATTTAATGTTTTTTATTTTTATTTTCTTCAATTGCCAAACACTTCAACTATGAATTCGGCCCCTCATCACAAAATGAGACCTTATTTGTTGAAAACATTAACAAGTGTTTTGTATATTAAAAATATTTTTTTTTCTTGAATTGTCAAACTCTTCCAAATTTGTGAATTCACCACTCATCAGAAATTGAGACCATGGTATATCTACCCACGATACTCCAAGTAGATCTAGTTGCTGGCTTTTCCTTCGATGGAATTCATTTTTGTACTATTTATTTTTAACATTTAAGATTCCTATTTATAGATCAAATTTATTAATTTTTCAATTTATATTACATTATTGTTTTTAATACCGTGAAGTGATACTGTAATGAAAACAAAAAGTTCAAACCTGCATGTTTTAAAATGGAGAAATATAATCATAATATGAGTCAAAACCTCACATGAGCACCTTTCAATGTCAAATGAATGCCCCATCACCCGTGAATCGAAATGTTTAGATTGTATTGGAAGTGGGAAACTTCGGCAAATTCATTTATCATTTATTATTGGGGAAGGGGGGGTTTGTTTTGGAGAGAAATTTTGGTGATGGTTAACCAAATTCAAACAGAACTATTGGTAATCACTATTGGTATGGTTACCGAGGATAATAAAAACTGCAAGAAGTTTGTTTTTGCATTTTTTTGATAATGGTGAATTGGTAATTGTTTAGACTCATTTAAGGAAGGTTCTAGGATCAATTTTTGTAGTTGCTTTATAACATTATTAGTATATTCTAGCAACTAGCAAGTCAGATAAGCCAAATTTTTATGATTTAGCAAAAGCCAAGACCTCAAGGAGTATAGGAAGCCTATTCTTTGAACCGAGATCATAAAACGACAATATACTCAATAAAATTTGAACCTAAGTCTCATAAATTTCACATAACAAAACTTCTTGTTAAACCACATATCACCCACATATCACTCTATAGTAATCCTTTGCCGATTTGATAAGAGAATCGGAAAGTTTGAGAGGAGCTATACTTTGGTATTCGGTATTCAAAGATAGAAAGAAATAGGTCCCTGAGCGACTGCCATTGAGAATAAATCACCAAAAGCTTCCAAATTTTGTTTCGAATGCATTGTAGTTTCAACCAAATTTTATTTCGAAGTTTATAGAGTTGACAAATGCATTGTAGTTTCAAACACAACGTGGTTATTTTAACTCAGCTGAGAAGAATCAGCAAACCTGCGAACGTCCTTAGGTTGAAGGAGTAGTGACACTGCTGGTTAATACTCATTTCTTTCATTCATTTAGATGTACCGTAAAAATAAGGAGGATTGAAATGGTAGAAATTAATTGCAGTTAATTTGTATGCGTTGTAACGACCATGCACCTTTTTGAAATAATTTCCCTGTGTGACTGTGGCAAAATTCCTGCTAAGCACTCTGGCACAATAAATACATACTTGGAACTAAAATATTCAAAGAGTTTTCCTGACTCGGAAAACACAATCAGTGCAACATTTGAGTCGCAGAGTAATGCTAACTCTTGGTACCACGTCTCTTTGTATATGTCATCTGCCTACTTGTTTCTTCCTCTATTCTCTTTATTTCCAGCTTTCATCGACATCTCTGCCCACACCAATCCACGAAATAAACCAAATAAATTCGAACAATCCTTCCTTAAAAAACCAAAATTAAATGTCATATCATTTAAATACGAGACATTTCTAATTTATTGTATATTATAAACTTGAAAAACAATAACCATGTATTGAATTAATCAGTAAATTGTATACTGTAAAATTGAAAAAACATGTTTTAATGAGTAAAGGTATATGTATTGATTTTTTTGTTTGTTTTTTTCAAAAATAATACAATATTCAATAAATAAGAGAAAAAAAAGACAAATATAACCAATCAATTATTTTCTACTTTTATATTTATATATATATATATATATATATATATATATATATATATATATATATATAATTTAAATACCAATATCACCATTTTGATACAAATACGAATTTCATCGCAACATACAGCGGATATAAGCCCAAAATCGAAGTAACAAGAAGATATGTGATGGTTTCAACGGGATAGACAGGGAAATAAGCCTATAAATTGTCAATTGTTTTGAGGGGTTGTTTTTATGTTCTTTATTTACATTTTAATTGTGAATTAAAACAATAAATTGGTAATTATTTTGAGAAGGGTGTTTTTATGTTTTGTATTTAAATTTTAATTGTGAAATAAAATAATGTTTGGAACAGATATAAAGGTAACTTCATCTCACTTATCTTTTTGGTAATCATACAATAAATCAAGTAGCATACTGAATTGTATTCATATCAACTCAGTGATGTTTACTGAGGCTTCCAGAAATAGAGAAATATATTGTAAGAAAAATGAGCACACTCTTTCTTATGGATAAAACTCTTTCCCAAACAATTTTCATCCAATGTACTTTCATGGGAATGTACGTTGTCGTGTAAATGTTAAATAAAGAAATAAATTGTAAAAACAACGAACATGCCCTCTCTTTTATGGATAAAAGTCTCCCGTAAAATAATTTCATCCATCTATCTAATATCCTGGAAATATATGCTTTTTTTGTCTTGGAAATGTTTTTACAATATATTTATAAAATATTGACCATCCATGATTAGTTACTTAAATTTTATATGTGCCAACCTTTCCCTGGTGACCATTCTGACAGGTTAGTCTTATTAGTAAGAATGAATAAGAACAAAATTACATTTTTTTCATATGATTGTTGTTCATATAAATGTTAATGTATTTCCCAAAAATATTACATTTCATTGTTAATTGTTTTGTGATCTAAATGATTTTAGTCTAAATGACTTTAGAGGAAACACGGGTGATAGTGCATCATTTCTTATTATCTAAGGGTTTTGGGAGGCATTATGAGCACACTCTTTCTTATGGATAAAGCTCTTTTCCAAACAATTTTCATCCAATGTACTTTCATGGGATGTACGTTCTTTCTGGTCGTGTAAATGTTAAATAAAGAAATAAATTGTAAAAACAACGAACACGCCCTCTCTTTTGTTGGAATTTTGAGAATTCCAAGTGGAGTGAATAAGCTCTCCTTGTAAACACAGAGAAATAAAAGGAAATTGACAGGAGATAGAGTTTTTTTTTTTTTTTTTCACGCTTTAAAATAAGCTTCTATTACTTTGAAAACTGATACAGATTCTTCCTCTAAACAGAGGGATAACAACAAAGGTAACTGCTTCAGACGCAGTGAACAGAAAACAATCTCTGTCTCTCTTTTGAACAATACTCTCTCTTCTACATTCAACACATTGCTGTGTATTTCTTCTTCCGCGCTACTGTGCGAAGAACCAAAACAAAACAATACAATTTTCTTACAATGGCTCGCGGGCCTTTTCATTTTATATGCCGCGCATATTTTAAACATTACAATAGAAACTATATTAAAACTTTAAAAAAAAATGAAAACCAAATACAAAGGAAAACCTTTGCAGAACTATAAAAATATGAAATGCCACACGTACGAGTGGGGACCACTACGCAGTCGGCAATCGACAATCGGCAAAAACTTGACAACACATTTTGTGATCCGCCCAAACTTTCGATTCCGATTGGAAACACATTCTCCGATCTTCCGCTTCCGATTGGCAAGGCAATCGACAATCGACGATCGGGCAATGACTTGACAACAAAGTCTGTGTCCCATTCAATCTTTCGATTGCGATCGGAACACGACCTCCAATCCTTCCGCTGCGATCGGATCCGCCCTGATCGGGGCGCACAATGAAATCCCACCGATTGAAACTAATCGATTCAATAGATACCACCACGTGGTCTTGTGGACCCACGGGCCTCCGCTGCTGTGAGGGCGATTTATATATAAGTTTTGTTTGTATTTAAACGTTCCGTTTTCGGAACTCTTCACATCTGCAAGACATTTGATTAATGCGATGTTGCGATTGCGATTGGATCACATCGCATCGCATCGCGGCTTCATATCAACAAGACACTGCTCCAACTTATCTTTCCGATTCCGATTGGCATATAAGTGGTGGGGACCACTTGTCCCGCCAATTCAAAAATAAAAGGACTTCCGCCTGTTTTTCTTCATTCTAGTTGTTGAGGACTTTAAAGCCCGAAACGTCAGTTCTTATCTCGTTCCTCTTGTAGAAAAGATTACGAAAATCTTCGTCCTTCCAACTGAGACCAGCTCTGTCCATCTCCAAATTAAATTTCTTCTCTGCTGTTGTGGTTACGGCCCATCAAGAATTAAATTCATCCTTACGGATTCACCAACATTCTTCAATACAGAGTGCTGCGCACTCAATCTCTGTTTCTGCTGCTACTCCTGCCTTTGTACTTGTTTCTTCTTGTCACTGCCCAAGGCTGGCAGGTGACTTTAATATTTCAACACTCCCCCTTAAAGTCAGCTGCTGGGTTGTTCATCATACCCAAGCATTTTCTTAAAAATTCAAAGGTCTTATGTCCCAATGGTTTAGTTAAAATATCTGCATATTGCTCCTCTGTTTTACAATGCTGTAAAACAACTTCACCATTATTCACCAATTCTCTGATATAATGATACTTTGTGTCTATGTGCTTTGTTCTTTTGTGAAACACAGAATTCTTTGACAATGCAATAGCTGAGCTATTGTCACAATAAATCACAGTGCCCTTTATCTGTTCTTGGCACAAACTTCTCAACATCCTTCTCATCCAAATTGCTTGACACACTGTTGCTGTAGCTGCCACATACTCTGCCTCTACTGTAGACAATGCTACAATAGGCTGTTTCTTGGAAGCCCATGAAATGGCTCCTGAACCCATATGAAAAATATAACCGGAAGTGCTCTTCTGATCATCTACACTTCCAGCCCAATCACTGTCAGTGTATCCAACTAATTCTGAATTTTCTGAAGCTGTATATAAAATACCAAATCCTTTTGTTCCTTTCACATACCTCAGAATTCTCTTTGCTGCTTGCCAATGTGCTTCTTTTGGCTTCTCCATAAATCTGGAAATTAGGCTAACAGCATGCATAATATCCGGCCTAGTTGCAGTCAAATACATGAGGCTGCCAACTATGCTTTTATACAAACTTGGATCGAAATCCTTGCTGTTGTCATTCTTACTCAACTTCAATCCCATTACTGTGGGAGTAATTGCAGCTTTGCACTCCTGCATGTTGAATCTTTCCAAAACTTGATTCACATATTTTGCTTGAGAAATAAAAATTCCTTTCTCACCTTGCTCCACTTCTATTCCCAAGAAGTATCTTAATAAACCCATGTCAGTCATTTCAAATTCATCTTTCATGACTGTTTTAAAATTTTCAACAAGGTAATCATCATTACCTGAAAAAATTAAATCATCAACATATAAAACAACAATCAACAACTTACCATCCTTTTCTTTGATGTAGAGGGTGGGTTCTCCCTCACACTTTTCAAATCCATTCTCCAATAGATAAGAATCTATTCTGCTGTACCATGCTCTTGGTGCTTGTTTCAGCCCATAAAGAACTTTCTTCAATTTACAGACCTTATGCTCTTGGCCTTTATTCTCATATCCAAGAGGCTGTTCCACATATACCTCTTCCATTAAAACTCCATTTAAAAATGCAGATTTTACATCCATCTGATATACTTTCCATTTATTTTGTGCTGCTATGGACAACACTGCTCTTACCATCTCCATTCTTGCAACTGGTGCAAAAGTTTCTTCATAATCAATCCCTTGCTTCTGCTTATATCCTTTGACAACAAGTCTGGCCTTGTGTCTTTCTATTTTTCCTTCAACATTGCTTTTGGTCTTGTATACCCATTTAACTCCAATGACTTCTTTACCTTCTGGTAGATCTACCAATTCCCATGTTCTATTCTTTTCTATGGCTTTAATTTCATCATCCATAGCTTCTATCCATTTTCTATCTTTAATATCATCTTCAAAATGAATAGGATCATCAACTTGACAATACAAAGCAAATAAGGAATTCATACCTTCATCTGCTTCTCCTTGCTCATAGATTTCTCTAAGGCTTCTGAACTTTGTTCCTCTTTCACTTGGTGTAGCCGCGCTTGATGAAGCACTTAATTCTGCTCCACGTGGTGTGCTCGGTGAACCACTGCCGCTTCTTCTCAAAGGTGTTCTTACTGCCGCTTGAGGCGTCCCTTGCTGGCCTTGCGCTGCTGGAGGTTATGCAATGGATGGGTTATTAATCTCAACCACATCTTCATCATCTTCATCATGAGATAAACAGTTTTTGACATTCACTGTTTTCTCAATGCTTCCATCCCACGCTTCTTCTTCGATGAATTGTACATCTCTGCTAATTACAAACTTCTTTGTGGATGGGTTATACAGTCTGTATCCTTTGGAATCTTCACAGTATCCAAGGAAAATGCACTTCTCCCCCTTACTATCCAACTTATTTCTCAATTTGTCTGGAATGTGTACATATGCTACACACCCAAAAACTCTCATGTGGGTGACTCCCTGTTTTCTGCCACTCCACGCTTCTTCTGGAACTTTGTTCATCACTGCTTTTGTAGGGCATCTATTCAAAATGTATACAGCACAGTTTGCTGCTTCTGCCCAATACTCATTCGGCAAGTGCTTTGCCTTTAGCATACTTCTCACCATCTCCATTATGGTTCGATTCTTCCTTTCAGCCACTCCATTCTGTTGCGGCGTGTACCTGGTGGTAAACTGCTTGTGTATGCCGTTCTCTCTGCAAAAACACAGAAATTATTTTGATATATATTCTCCTCCTCTGTCAGTTCTGAGGAATTTAATGTGAAGTCCGCTCTGTTTTTCTACAAGAGCTTTAAAATGACGAAATTTCTGAAAGACTTCGCTTTTATATTTTAGAAGATAGACCCACACTTTTCGTGTGAAATCATCAATGAAGGTCAGCATGTAATTGCTGCCCGAAACAGATGCTGTTTGCATCGGCCCACATAAATCTGAGTGGATTATCTCCAAAGGTGCTTTCGCCCTTATGCTTTTCCCTGAAGGAAAATTTTCTCTGTGTTGCTTTCCCAAGATGCAGCCTTCACATAGGCTGTTAGGCTTTTCAATAAATGGTAAACCTCTTACCATTCCTTTTCTGTGCAGCAAATTTAATCCTCCGAAATTGAGATGTCCAAATCTCAAATGCCATAACCAATTTTCATCCTTCTCTTCCTTCTGGAAGGCTTCTTGAGTTACAGCTGCTACATTCTTTCCTTTTCCTTTCAAGTCAATGTTGAGCTTGAGTGGAAACATTCTATTGCTGGTCATTTGAATTTCAGCAATAATTTTCTTACTTGGAAGAATATCTTTTATGGTGCACACATCATCTTTGAATATAACATTGTAACCTTTGTTTATGAGCTGCCCAACGCTCAAAAGATTACATTTCAGACCTGGAAC
The DNA here is from genome assembly GCA_034641835.2 of Pinus albicaulis. NCBI lineage: Eukaryota > Viridiplantae > Streptophyta > Pinopsida > Pinales > Pinaceae > Pinus > Pinus albicaulis. Next base: position 132,400,176 of record CM076579.1, read on the forward strand.
ATAATACACATCAGGAACAAATTTTTGCTCCCCATTCCTTGCTCGAATACTTACTCTGCCTTTCCCTTTGACAGAGATTTTAGTATCAGTCCCTGTGGTCACTTCAGATTTGACTTCTTCATATAGATTGGAAAACATTGCTCTGTTGCCAGTCATGTGATTACTACATCCGGAATCTAAGAACCAAACATCATCAACTTTATCTTGTGCTACATTACAAGCTAACAGCACATTACTTGGGTTCTTTTCCTCTTTTTCTACATTAGCATTCTGCCTATTCTTCATGTCATTTTGCTTCTTTCTACATTCATTGGCATAGTGCCCATATTTCTTGCAATAATGACACTGGACATTGGATTTGTCATACCTTTTTCCTTGAGCATGTTGGTGTTGATGTCCATCTTGCTGGCTGTTGCATTGGCCGTGGCCTTGACTTTGGCTGTTGCTCCTTCCATGTGAATGTGAAGGGCTATTCCTTCCACCTCTATTCTGACTTCTGCCTCTTCCTCTTCCTTTTCTTTGACCTCTTCCTCTTCCTGAAGGCATCTGGGTCTTGAAGGCGTGCTCAAGAGATGAGTGTTCATCTCTGCTCAATCTTTGTTCATGAGTTATCGGCGAGGCATGAAGTTCATCCACTGTGAACTGTGAGAGATCTTTGGTCTCTTCTATGGTGGTAACAATAACATCAAACTTTGAGGGTAAGCATCTCAAAAGTTTCTCCACAATTCTTCTTTCTTCAAGAGTTTCTCCATGGGATCTTATCTGATTTACAATCCCAATCACATGTGTAAAAAATGTGTCTACACTGTCTGACTCTTTCATACAAAGAGTTTCAAAATCTCTTCTCAGCAACTGAAGTTTTGCTGTCTTAACTTTTTCCATACCTTGATAGGCTACTTTTAGAGTTTCCCATGCCTCCTTGGATTTCTTAGCTGCTGCTATCCTTGGAAACACACTCTCATTTACAGCTTGATACAAACAGAAGAGAGCTTTAGCATCCTTCTTCCTATTATTCTTCAATACATCTTTCTCTGCTTGAGTTAAGGCATTAAAAGCCTGCTCATCAGCTGGTTCTATGAAACCATCTTCTACTAGTTCCCACAAGTCTTGTGAGACAAACAGGGCTCTCATGGTAATGGCCCAATAATCATAGTTCTTTCCATTAAACTGTGGAAGCTGAACACTTCCAAGATTCATGCCAGTGCTTGGTCCAACCATTGTTTCTTAAACTGAACTCTAAGTTTTAACAAACTGTCTTTCCTTCTTGAAAGAACAAACTTCTTTTAAATACAAAGCAACAACACTATTATCTTTGGGAGATACCTGACTTCTGACTTCTGTTGAGCTTTTCACGCTGCTGGAGAGAAACGCTGCAACAGGTCTTCTTCTTCAGCTTCTTTGAAATCTTCAAAGAGCCTAGATTAGCTCCGATACCATGTTGGAATTTTGAGAATTCCAAGTGGAGAGAATAAGCTCTCCTTGTAAACACAGAGAAATAAAAGGAAATTGACAGGAGACAGAGTTTTTTTTTTTTCACGCTTTAAAATAAGCTTCTATTACTTTCAAAACTGATACAGATTCTTCCTCTAAACAGAGGGATAACAACAAAGGTAACTGCTTCAGACGCAGTGCACATAAAACAATCTCTGTCTCTCTTTTGAACAATACTCTGTCTTCTACATTCAACACACTGCTGTGTATTTTTTCTTCCGCGCTGCTGTGCGAAGAACCAAAACAAAACAATACAATTTTCTTACAACGGCTCGCGGGCCTTTTAATTTTATATGCCGCGCATATTTTAAACATTACAATAGAAACTATATTAAAACTTAAAACAAAAATGAAAACCAAATACAAAGGAAAACCTTTGCGGAACTATAAAAATATGAAATGCCAGACGTACGAGTGGGGACCACTACGCAGTCGGCAATCGACAATCGGCAAAAACTTGACAACACATTTTGTGATCCGCCCAAACTTTCGATTCCGATTGGAAACACATTCTCCGATCTTCCGCTTCCGATTGGCAAGGCAATCGACAATCGACGATCGGGCAATGACTTGACAACAAAGTCTGTGTCCCATTCAATCTTTCGATTGCGATCGGAACATGACCTCCGATCCTTTCGCTGCGATCGGATCTGCCCTGATCGGGGCGCACAATGAAATCCCACCGATTGAAACTAATCGATTCAATAGATACCGCCACGTGGTCTTGTGGACCCACGGGCCTCCGCTGCTGTGAGGGCGATTTATATATAAGTTTTGTTTGTATTTAAACGTTCCGTTTTCGGAACTCTTCACATCTGCAAGACATTTGATTAATGCGATGTTGCGATTGCGATTGGATCGCATCGCATCGCATCGCGGCTTCATATCAACAAGACACTGCTCCAACTTATCTTTCCGATTCCGATTGGCATATAAGTGGTGGGGACCACCTGTCCCGCCAATTCAAAAATAAAAGGACTTCCGCCTGTTTCTCTTCATTCTGGTTGTTGAGGACTTTAAAGCCCGAAACGACTGGTTTTTAATATCTTCGTTCCTCTGTAGAAAAGATTTACGAAAATCTTCGTCCTTCCACTGCAAGACGGCTCTGTCCATCTCCAAATTAAATTTCATCTACAATCTCTGGCTGCGGCCCATCAAAATTAAATTCATCCTTACGGATTCACCAACATTCTTCAATACAGAGTGTTGCGCACTCAATCTCTGTTTCTGCTGCTACTCCTGCCTTTGTACTTGTTTCTTCTTGTCACTGCCCAAGGCTGGCAGGTGACTTTAATATTTCAACATCTTTTATGGATAAAAGTCTCCCATAAAATAATTTCATCCATCTATCTAATATCCTGGAAATGTATGCTTTTTTTTCCGTCTTGGAAATTTTTTTACAATATATTTATAAAATATTGACCATCAATGATTAGTTACTTAAATTTTATATGTGCCAACCTTTCCCTGGTGACCATTCTGACAGGTTAGTCTTATTAGTAAGAATGTATAAGAACAAAATTACATTTTTTTCATATGATTGTTGTTCATATAAATGTTAATGTATTTCCCAAAAATATTACATTTCATTGTTAATTGTTTTGTGATCTAAATGATTTTAGTCTAAATGACTTTAGAGGAAACACATAATATGTGGGTGATAGTGCATCATTTCTTATTATCTAATGGTTTTGGGAGGCATTATGAAGTTTCAATGAACAAGTTGAATTAAAGCCTATACAGACCACACTCGCACGTTGAGGCTCTAAACATTATAACAAAAGCACTGCAAAAAAAACAACACACATAAAGAAGAACCTAAATGTACTTGACATCAACATTTCAAGAGCAAGAATTTCGTTAAGACTACGAATTGCAAAAAAAAATCAAGAAATGTAACCATGCCTAATTTTTAAAATCTCATGAAAAATTAAACTCATATGTCATTAAAACCTATAATGTTAGTGAAAGGAAAAGAAACATAGATTTATAAAGTTAAAACAGAGAAAACTTCATATATATACCCGTTGAAATAATTACCTAAAATAATCAGAAATAATTACCTGAAATTGAAAACTACCTCCACACATAATCTTGATAATGGAAAAAAATACTCCGGTTCTATTGGAATATTTGAAAATTCCAGAACAACAAATGGAGAAAAAAACTCCCCTCTTTAACACAGAGAAAATAGTAAAATTTCACTCACGGTGATAGAGTTTCTACTTGAAAACAAACTTCTATTCCATAAAAAACAGTTACAAATTGTTACAAATTCTTCCTCAATTAGAGGGCTTACATAAATTGTTTAATTGCTGCAAACACAGTGCAAAACTATCACTCTGTCATTCACTAATATCACTGCTGTGTATTCTCTGTTTTCCTGCATTGCCGTGCTTCTCAATTCTGTTCTGTGTAATAATAAAAACAAATTACAACTTTGTTTTTTTTAATGCTCACGACATTCCTTTTATATGAAACATTACATAATATATATATTATAAATATCATATATTTATAATATATATTTAATCAAAGTAAAAACTTAAACGTAAACTGCTGTAAATAAAATTAACACACGTTAAAAGTTAATACAAGCATTGCCATGAATAAAAAAATTAAATTCAAAAAACTATAACATAATGTCAAAACATTATTTCCCTTTTGTTTCTTTTCATTTATATATTCCCGGGGCTTCGTGAAGGACTTTCACGTGAGCTCTCATACTCCCCCGAAATCCTTTGGTTTGGTGAAGTGGTGGGACCAGCTGCATGTGACATCAGCTTTCTACAGGTCTCCACTCCTCCAGCTGCTTGGCTTTTCTAACCTCCGTGGAAAGGCTTGCCACCTCAACTCTGCTGTATTAAATATGTTCGGTGGGTTTTTAATGTGGTTGTTGCTGTAGATAAGATGGAGCTCTTCCACCGCTTCTGCATTCAAATCACAGCTGTTTAACTTCACATCTGCCTTAACTCCATCGTTCTGCTATCTCTTCATTCCCTTCTCAATTAATTCTGCTGTCTGCTAAGCTATGTGGGCAGTTGGAATTAATTTCCAACACTCCCCCTTAATTTCAACGGCTGGGTTTTCCTGCATACCCAGGTATTTCCTGAAATGATTAAAACTGTTCTGAGCTAATGGTTTTGTGAGGATATCAACAAATTGATTCTCTGTTCTACAGTGCTACAAAACAATCTCACCATTGTTAACCAATTCACGTATGAAGTGAAACTTGGTGTCTATGTGCTTTGTCCTTTTATGAAAAACATAATTTTTAGATAAAGCTATCACTGAGCTATTATCACAGTAAATCATTGTCCCTTTTATCTATTCTTGGCATAAAATTTTCAACATTCTTCTCATCCAAACTGCTTGACATGTTGCTGCTGTAGCTGCCACATATTCTGCTTCTGCTGTAGATAATGCTACAATGGGCTGTTTCTTAGAAGCCCGTGAAATGGCTCCTGAACCCATATGAAAAACATAACCAAAAGTACTTTTCCGGTCATCAATACTTCCAGCCCAATCACTGTGAGTATAACCAATTAATTCTGAATTTTCTGAATTAGTATACAAAATACCATACCTCTTAGTTCCTTTTACATACCTCAGAATTCTTTTTGCTGCCTGCCAATGTGCATCCTTTGGCTTCTCCATGAATCTGGAAATTAAACTAACAGCATGCATTATGTCAGGCCTAGTTGCAGTCAAATACATGAGGCTGCCAACTATGCTCTTGTACAAGCTAGGATCAAAATCCTTGCTGCTGTCCTCTCTGCTGAGTTTTAATCCCATTACTGTGGGAGTGATTGCTGCTTTGCTCTCCTGCATATTAAATCTTTCAAGAACTTCATTAACATACTTTGCCTGTGAGATAAAAATCCCATTTTCATCTTGTTCTACTTCTATTCCTAAGAAGTATTTCAGCAAACCCATGTCAGTCATTTCAAATTCTTCTTTCATGACTGTTTTAAAATTTTTAAGAAGGTAATCATCATTACCTATGAAAATAACATCATCAACATATAAAACCACAATCAATATTTTACCGTCTTTTTCTTTGATGTAGAGGGTGGTTTCTCCCTCACACTTTTCAAATCCATTTTCCAGTAGATAGGAGTCTATTCTATTGTACCACGCTCTTGGTGCTTGCTTTAGCCCATAAAAAGCTTTCTTCAACTTGCACACTTTGTGCTCTTGGCCTTTCTTTTCATAGCCGAGAGGTTGTTCAATGTAAACCTCTTCCATTAACACTCCGTTTAGGAATGTTGACTTCACGTCCATTTGGTAAAATTTCCACTTGTTTTGTGCTGCTATGGATAGCACTGCTCTCACGGTTTCCATTCTAGCAACCGGTGCGAAAGTTTCCTCATAATCTATCCCATGCTTCTGTTTATATCCCTTGACAACAAGTCTTGCCTTGTGTCTCTCTATTTTGCCTTCAACATTACTCTTGGTCTTGTAGACCCATTTAACTCCAATGACTTCTTTACCTTTTGGGAGTTCAACTAAATCCCAAGTCTTGTTTCTTTCTATGGCATTAATCTCCTCATCCATAGCTTCTATCCATTTCTTATCTTTAATAGCATCCTCAAAATGAATAAGGTCATCAACATGACAATATAAAGCAAAAAAAGAATTGATACCTTCATTTGCTGCCTCTTGTTCATAAATGTCTTTCAAATTTCTGAACTTCTTACCTCTTTCATTAGGTCTACAAATGCTTGAAGAAGCACTTGAATTTCCTCCTTGCGGTGTGCTTGGAGAAGCACTTTCATTTCTCCTCAAGGGTGTCTCTTGCTGTCCTTGTGTTGGTGCTTCTGTTTGGGGATGTATTTCAGCCAACTCATCATTATTTTCATCATGAGATAAACAATGTTTAACATTCACTGTTTTCTCTATGCTTCCATCCCAAGCTTCCTCCTCAATAAACTAAACATCTATGCTCACAATAAACTTCTTGGTGGATGGGTTGTATAACCTGTAGGCCTTGGATTCCTCACTGTATCCAATGGAAATACATTTCTCCCCCTTGCTGTCCAACTTCTTCCTTAGCTGATCCGGAATGTGTGCATAAGCCACACATCCGAAAACCTTCATGTGTGTGACACCTTGCATTGTGCCACTCCATGCCTCTTCTAGCACTTTGTTCATAAATGCTTTTGTAGGGCACCTATTCAAAATGTACGCTGCACAATGTACAGCTTCAGCCCAATAATCATTAGGCAAATGCTTTGCCTTTAACATACTCATTGCCATGTCCATTATAGTTCTATTCTTCCTTTCGGCTACTCCATTTTGTTGCGGAGTATATCTAGTTGTAAACTGATTTCGAATACCATTTTCTCTACAAAAACGTAGAAAATATTTAGAGATATACTCACCTCCTCTATCAGTCCTTAGGACTTTAATATGCAGCCCACTTTGGTTCTCAACAAGTGCTTTGAAATTGCAAAATCTTTCAAACACTTCACTTTTGTTTTTCAAAAAGTAAACCCAAGTTTTTCTTGTAAAATCATCTATGAATGTTAGCACATAGTGGCTGCTAGCAAGCGATTGAGTTTGCATCGGTCCACATAAATTTGAGTGGACAGTCTCTAAGGGTTCCTTTACCCTTATGCTTTTCCCGGAAGGAAAAATTTCTCTGTGTTGTTTCCCTAAGATACAACCTTCACAAAGGTTGTCCGGCTTCTCTATCAATGGTAAACCTCTTACCATTCCTTTTCTATTCAACAAGTTAAGACCTCCAAAGTTGAGATGTCCAAATCTCAAATGCCACAACCAATTATCATCTTTTGGTTCTCTTTGGAAAGCCTCTTGTGCCACTACTGCTTTCTCTTCACCATTCTTCAAATCTGCTCTCATTCTGAGAGGGAACATCCTGTTCCTCGTCATCTTTACTTCAGCAATACATTGTTTGCTAGGTGGTTTGTCCATGATGGTACAAACATCATCCTCAAAGAAAACATTATACCCCTTGTGGACAAGCTGTCCAATACTTAAGAGGTTACACTTCATTCCTGGAACATAATAGACATCTGCTATGGTTTTCTTTGCACCTTTCCCTGTTAAAACATTTACATTTCCTTTTCCCATAACAGAAAATTTGCTATCAGTTCCTAGTGTGACTTGTGACTTCACACTCTCATCTAACATAGAAAACATTGGAATATTTCATGTCATATGGTTACTGCAACTGGAGTCTAGAAACCATAAATCCTCATTCTTTTCTTCAATCGTATTACAAGCTAAAAACAAATTATTTTGGCTGATATTTTCTCTAGTGAAATTTGCACTAGTTCTACTTCCCATATCATGATGCTTCTTTCTACATTCATTAGCATAATGACCATATTTTTTACAATAGTGACATTGGACATTGGACTTATTATACCTTTGTCCTTGAGCATTCTGCTGACCACTCTGCTAGTTGCTGCCTTGGCCTTGATGCTAATTTGGATTGTTGCCCCTTCCTTGAGCATTTGTTGAACTGTTCCTTCCACCTCTGTTTTGGCTTCTACCTCTTCCTCTTCCTTTTCCGAAAGACATCTGGGTCTTAAAGGCATGCTCAAGAGATGAGTTTTCACTCCTACCCAATCTCTGCTCATGGGTCATCAGTGATGCATGTAGCTCATCCATTGAGAAATTTGTGAGATCCTTAGTCTCCTCTATGGTGGTGACAATCACATAGAATCTTGAGGGTAGACTTCTCAAGAATTTTTCCACAATCCTCTTGTCTTCAACAGTCTTTCCATGAGATCTTATTTGTGTGACCATTCCAATCACATGAGTGAAGAATGAGTCAATAGTATCTGACTCTTTCATACAGAGAGTCTCAAAGTCTCTCCTCAACAACTGAAGTTTTGTTGTCTTCACTTTTTCCATGCCTTGATAGGCTGTTTTGAGAGTTTCCATGCTTCTTTGGATTTCTTGGCTGCTGCTATCCTCGAAAACACACTCTCATGCACTGATTGATACAAAAAGAAGAGAGCTTTGGAGTTTTTCTTCTTATTTCTCTTCAGCAACTCCCTTTCAGCTTGTGATAAATCATCAAACTATTCTTAATCTGCCGGCTCTTCAAAGCCATCCTCAAAAAATTCCCAGAAGTCTTGGGAAACAAATAAAGCTCTCATAGTTTTTGACCAGTAGTCATAATTTTTCCCATTAAATTGTGGGAGGTGGATATTCCCCATACCCATACAAGTGATGGCTCCAGCCATTCTTGCACTTTTAACTATGATTCAAAAACACTTGATTGTGTATATAAAATAACTGACTGTTCTGCAATAGTAACACAATAAACTGTATAGAGAAATACATTTGGATTCTTTTTGGCTGAGTCTTCACACTGCTGGAGAAGCTGCTGCAACAAAGAACTCCTTCCTTCAGCTTCTTTGACCTTCAAAGAGCCTAGACTAGCTCCGATACCATGTTGGAATATTTGAAAATTCTAGAACAACAAATGGAGAATAAAACTCCCCTCTTTAACACAGAGAAAATATTAAAATTTCACTCACAGTGACAGAGTTTCCACTTGAAAACAAACTTCTATTCCATAAAAAACTGTTACAAATTGTTACAAATTCTTCCTCAATCAGAGGGCTTACAGAAATTGTTTAACTGCTGCAAACATAGTGCAAAACTATCACTCTGTCATTCACTAATATCACTGCCGTGTATTCTCTGTTTTCCCGCACTGCTGTGCTTCTCAATTCTGTTCTGTGTAATAATAAAAACAAATTACAACTCTATTTTTTTTTAATGCTCACGACATTCCCTTTTATATGAAGCATTACATAATATATATATTATAAATATCATATATTTATAATATATATTTAATCAAAGTAAAAACTCAAACGTAAACTGATGTAAATAAAATTAACACACGTTAAAAGTTAATACAAGCATTGCCGTGAATAAAATAATTAAAGTCAAAAAACTATAACATAATGTCAAAACATTATTTCCCTTTTGTTTCTTTTCATTTATATATTTCGGGGGCTTTGTGAAGGACTTTCACATGAGCTCTCATACTCCATCGAAATCCTTTGGCTTGGTGAAGTGGTGGGACCAGCTGCATGTGACATCAGCTTTCTGCGGTCTCCACTCCTCCAGCTGCTTGGATTTTTTAACCCTCGCGGAAAGGCTTGCCGCCTCAACTCTGCTGTATTAAATATGTTCGGTGGGTATTTAATGTGGTTGTTGCTGCAGATAGGATGGAGCTCTTAGACCGCTTTTGCATTCAAATCGCAGCTGTTTCACTTCACATCTGCCTTAACTCCGTCGTTCTGCTGTCTCTTCATTCCCTTCTTAATTAATTCTGCCATCTGCTAAGCTATGTGGGCAGTTGGAATTAATTTCCAACAGGTTCTAGCAACTCTTCTGGACATTGTTGGGGCAAAAACAGCTTCAGTCATGGTCAATCTATAAGAAAGCTGTAAACTAGTCTTCTCCAACCATTTCAAAAAATACCTCGTGATTTGATACCCCAACCCTGTCTATAGAAGGTCTCATGTAGAGAAAAGAAATGACAAATAGTCAAATGACCTTGTTCTTAAGGTGTTGAATGAAGTTGAAAATATGAAGGTCTGAGTTATAATTATGATGGTGAGTTCAAGGAATTTCCATGACCATATCCACGTAAGGGTAAAAAAAACTCAGTCGATGGTAAAGATAGAAAAGGAGAGAAATTACTAGGCCAAGGGAATTAACTCAATTGAATTAAGGACCAGGGAATCAAACAATGAAAATGATCGAAATTGATATTACTGAGGTGATCGAAATTGATATTACAGAGGCACAGGATTCGTTCCTTGCCACGCTCATAACAACGCAAATTAAAATTTTTAATGAAAAATAATAAAACAACACAAAAAATAACAAAATTAACACATGAAAGTTGTAAATTAAATATTAGAGGGATTGCATGTAGCCCACCTGCCCTCTTTGGCAACCCCATGTTAGGTATTCATGCTTTTCTGATTTGAATGAGTTTCAGCCCAGATGGGTGCCGGTGGAAAAGAGTGGATGCAATGGTTGGTCGAGTGAAGCAGGGCAACATTGATTTCCTGAAGAGACCCAGTTCTGCTGCAGGTTGTTGTTGAGATATTAATCTCACTATCCGTTAGGTTCAGTTAGGATTCATTACATTTAATTTATTGTCTGCTAGGTGTCATAGGTAGTTTAGTTTTACTTCAGTTTTACTCCAGTCATTTATTGCTAATGTTTCCAATGTAATCCTATTTAACTATTTCGTAATATTGAGATGAGCAATTCTCTGCTCCATTTTACTTCTCAGTTTTTCAATTCTTTTCATGGTATCGGAGCTAGCTTGCATGGAGAGCAGCAACATAGCCAAGAAGGAGCAGTAGAGAGGAGAAGTGAAAGTCGAAGGAATTTTTTTTGGTTGGAATGACTGTTAGGCTAATACTCACACCAACGCGCCGAAACAAGGGATTGGCGCGAGAACGCAAGCCATACCCGCGCCAGTTTTTTGACTCGCGTTGTTTTTATTTAGTCGCGACTGTTTAGTGTCGGGACTGCGCCAATCAAAGAATTTAAAAAAAAATCATGGAGCAAATACGTATCTGGTTGATACGTGTAGATTTACTTGCGTTAAGGTATTTGTTTTTACAAATCCAAATCCAGGAACAATTGCGTTATATTTTTTTTAATATGATTTATGAATATCAATGAAGGTCAAACACATTCAAAGGTTTTTAAAGAGGTTAAATACATGATGGTATGTATTTAATGGAGTTGAACATGACTTCAAAAAAGGCATTCAACGTAACCTTTTAAAGGTTTTATGTGAAGGTATTCAAAAAAGGAGGAAGCCCTATGAAAGAATTTTTTTTAAGTTTCAAAAAAATAAATAAAATTTTTATGAAAGGAAATTTGCAAGGCTTTATGAAAGGAAAAAGGTGTTCGTAAGAGAGAAGGGTTTCAGAGAAAAGGGTTTCAATTGAAAAAGTTTTTGAAAAGTTAAAAGGGAAGAAGTCTATTTTTAAAAAGGGATTTTTAATTCTTTTTAGCATGGTTTTAAAAAAAAAAAGAGTATATGTTTAAGGATTTCTTTATGACATGTGAAAGGAAATAGGAATTCTTTTTGAAGATTTTTTTTACAAGATCTACAATTTAAAAAAAAAGGGGGGGTTTCAAGATTTTTTTTTCAAATGGTTTCTTCTAGTTCTTTGCCACAGATACCAAATCTGATTGGCAAAAATTATGAATTCTGGAATTTGAGAATGAAAACCTTTTTACAAGCACAAGATTGTTGGGACATGCTTCTGATTTCTTATGTAAAGCCGACCGAATAAGCATGGGTGGCCATGACCAATAATCAGAGAAATGCAGCTATTGAACTCAGAAAGAAGGAGCACAGAGCCAAATGTTAGATACAAAATTTAGTCGATGATTCTATTTTTGACAAAATAACTGGTGCGACAACAACAAAAGAATGTTGGGATATTTTGCAAGCTGCGTATCAAGGAAATCATACAGTGAAGACGGTTAAACTGCAAACATTAAGAGCTCAGTTTGAAACTCTAAAGATGGCTGACACCAAGAATGTGGATCAATTCATGACTAGAGTCATGGGAATAGTGAATCAAATCAAACTCATTAGTGAAACCATTACAGATCAGAAATTTTTTGAAAAAGTTCTTCGAAGTCTACCCAAGAAATATGACATGATTGTGACAGCCATTTTGGAATCCAAATATTTTAAAACTTTCTCAGTAGAACAGTTGACTGGATCAATTTTCGCACATGAAACAAGACTCAATCTAACAAAAGATTCCACAAAACAAGCCTTCAAAGCACACCTCTCATTTCACAAAGGCAGAGGCAGAGGATATAGAGGTGGCAATAAGCGAGGCAGAGGTCGAAGCAGTGGCAGATCAGATCATTATCATGCAACAGAGCAGTGGAGACCTCCACAAAACCAAAATCAGAGAGGAAGGTCATGGAACAGATCGAGTGTTCAATTTTACTACTGTAAGAAGTTTGGCCACTATGAACACGACTGTAGAAAGAAACAATCAGATCAGCACAGAGGCTATATCAATCTCTCTAGCAGTGAAGGAGAATCCTCAGAGACCATGTTTCTTTCATGCCATCTCTCAGAAGGCAAATAGAGTGAAGATATTTGGTTGCTCGACAGTGGATGCAGCAATCACATGACAGGCAACAAGAATCTTCTTTCTTCTCTAGATGCTTCCATAACATCAGAGATAACGCTTGGAGATCGTGCAAGTACTAAAGCTAAAGGAAAAGGTACTGTTCCTATTCTTACTAAGCAAAATCAAAACAAATACATCCCTGATGTTTATTATGTTCCTCAGCTCAAACATAATCTCATTAGTGTAGGAAAATTAATGGAACATGGCTATGATGTATTGTTTCAAATGAACACCTGCTATATATATGAAAACGATTCTCATAAAATATTGATAGCAAAAGTTGAAAAGACCAAGAATAGGATGTTTCCATTGATCCTTAGAAGCCAAAATACCAACCAATCTTTAATCCAAAATATATCAAGAATAGATGAAACTCATCTATGGCATTCTAGGTATGGCCACATTCCAGTCAAGAGTCTCAGTCTGCTTCAAAAGAAATCTATAGTCATTGGTCTACCTACTATCAGTGAAAAAGTCTGTAATTGTGAAGTTTGTGTCTTTTCCAAGCATAAAAGAAATAGTTTTCCCTCATCAACCTCGAGGGCGAAAGAGCCTTTGGCACTTGTCCATACCGACATATGTGGTCCAATGCAGACATTGTCCATTGGTGGTAGTTTCTACTTTCTGACATTTATTGATGACTTTAGCAGGAAGATATGGGTGTATTTTTTAAAAAACAAATCAGATACCTTCTTTAGATTTTTGGAGTTCAATGCAGAAGCAGAAAAACAGAGTGGAAAACTCTTGAAAGTACTCAGATCAGACAGAGGAGGAGAATACAGCTCAAATGAATTCAAAAAATTTTGTCGACAACAAGGTATCATAATGTAGTACACAACCAGATACACTCCACAGCAAAATGGAGTAGCAGAAAGAAAGAATCAGTTGATCATGAACATGGCGAGATGCATGCTATAGGAGAAGAAGTTGACAAATAACTATTGGGATAAAGCAGTGTCGATAGAAGTGTATGTTCTTAACATATCTCCAACGTCCAGCCTACGAGATAGAATACCTCAAGAAGCATGGGATTGAAACAAGGTAAATGTGTCACACTTTATAGTCTTTGGATCAATAGCTTTTTCTCATGTTCCTGAAAAAATAAGAAAAAAGCTTGATGATAGAAGTGAGAAATGCATATTTTTAGGTTACAGTGAGCAGTCGAAAGCCTACAGACTTTATAACCCCATTACCAAAAAGTTCATTATAAGCAGAGATGTGAAATTTTTCGAAAATAAATCTTGGTTTGACGATGTAGATGAAGCTTCAAATCAACTTTTTTATCCCCCACAGTCGAGCCAAGATTGCAGGTTCAAGAATAGCCAGATCATTCTGAAAATGGAACATCATCAAGCACTGATTCAGCCAGTGATCAAACATCTTCGGAAGAGGGACGGAAAACAAGAAGTATCAGAGAGATATATGAACAGGAGCATGAATCTGAACAACATAATATGTTTGCATTCATTTCAACTCAACCGACTCATTTTGAAGAAGCAGTTAAAGAAAAGCATTGGGTCAAAGAAATGAACCAAGAAATTGCTACCATAGAGAAAAATCAGACTTGGGAATTAGCTGATCTCCCAAGAGACAAAACAAAAATTGGTGTAAAATGTGTATATAAGACCAAGCTGAATGAAAAAGGAAAAATTGAGAAACGTAAGGCAAGGTTGGTTGCCAAAGGATTCTCACAACAGTTTGGTGTTGACTATGGTGAAATATTTGCTCGAGTAGCAAGGTTAGACACTGTCAGAACCATTTTGTCCATAGAAGCTCAACACAAATGGAAAGTCTATTAGCTTGATGTAAAATCTGCCTTCCTTAATGGTATATTACAGGAAGAAGTTTATGTAGTGCAACCTCCTGGTTTTGAAGTGCTAGGATAAGAACATAAAGTATATAGTTTGAAGAAAGCTTTATATGGTTTGAAACAAGCTCCAAGAGCTTGGTATAGTCGCATCGACACCTATCTCATCAAAAGTGGTTTTTCCAGAAGCAGCCATGAACCCACTTTGTATACCAAATCTCATGAAGGTAAAATTCTTATTGTATGCCTTTATGTATATGATCTTATTTATACAGGAAATATGATGTTAGAAGATTTCAAAGCAGCAATGCAAGCAGAGTTTGATATGATAGATCTAGGAGTCATGAAATATTTCCTAGGAATTGAAATTCACCAATTTGATAATGGCATTTTCGTTGGTCAACAAAAATATGCCATTGATATCATTCAAAAGTTCAGAATGACCAATTGCAAATCAACTGATACACCAATTGCTCAAGGTACCAAACTCAGCAAAGAAGATGTAGCACCATCTGTTGATCCCACATTGTATAAAAGCCTAGTTGGTAGTTTGTTGTATCTAACTGTAACTAGACTAGATATTATGTTGCAGCAAATTTTGTCTCCAGGTTTATGCAGTCACCAAAGCTTACTCATTGGCAAGTTGCAAAAAGGATCTTAAGGTATATTGCAGGGACCATAGACTATGGTTTGTTTTATACACATTCTGAAAATTGTTCACTTTCAGGTTATACAGACAGCGATTATGCAGGGAGTTTAGATGATCGCAAAAGTACCTCAGGGTATGTTTTTCATCTTGGAACAAATCTGATTTCATGGGCATCCAAGAAACAGTCAACCGTTTCAATATCTTCTGCAGAGGCAGAATATGTAGCAGCAAATACAACAGCTTGTCAAGCAATATGGTTGAGAAGATTATTGAAAGACATTTCAGATATTCAGAAGGAGCCAACTCCAATTTACTGTGATAACAGTTTAGCAATTTCTTTATCAAAAAATCATGTTTTTCACAAAAAGAGCAAGCACATTAACACACATTTTCATTTCATTCGTGAACTTGTCAATGATGGGGACATCACACTTTCTTTTTGTGGTTCCACAAGATCAGCTTACAGATATTTTCACAAAGCCATTGGGAAAAAATGTATTTGAATTTCAAAAAGAGAAATTAGGCATTGTTAGTGCCTCCACTTGTAACAGTTGAGATTAGGAGGGGATGTTGAGAGATTAATCTCACTCTCCGTTAGGTTTAGTTAGGATTCATTACATTTAATTTATTGTTTGCTAGGTGTCATAGGTAGTTTAGTTTTACTTCAGTTTTACTCTAGTCATTTATTGTTGATGTTTCCAATGTAATCCTATTTAACTATTTCGTAATATTGAGATGAGTAATTCTCTGCTCCATTTTACTTCTCATTTTTTCAATTCTTTTCATGGTCGACATTTCCAAAACATCGCACAATAGAATACTCCATTCTCCTTCCATGCAATATTGACACTAAACCATTTTAATATAATTGTTATTAATAATTATATGTTAACCTACAATATTGAAAAAAGTATATTAATTTTAGATTAATATATCAAAATACTAAATTAATATATATATGGTATTTTTTAATTAAATTATATATGATATTTTTTAATTAAATCTTTGAAATAATATATATTATAACAATTACATTAATAAATATGATTGATATATTTTTTTTATACTTTTATTTGTATGTAAAAGGTGGAAGATGAGGCAAATTAATGTGGTTGAGCTAGTAATTTGATCACTCATATGTATGGAGGGGATTAATAAACCACATTTGATTATTGTTAACTATGGCTAAATATATTCAAGTTATGGTTAAATAAAGTTTATTGTAGTCAACATATAGCTAACTATGGAGGAACAACATTGTCCACATGTAATTATTGTTAACTATGATAGATTATGGTTGACTTGTGTTGACTTAGTAGACATGGTAAAATTGGTTCACTAGGTTTAACTATAGTTGACCCCATAACTTTGTGAACATGGTTGGCTATAGTTGACAACATAAACTTAGTAAACCTCAGTCGCCTAGGTGACCAATAAAAATAAAGTATGATTAACTTTTCTTAGCTATTGTTGTTCACATTTGATCATGGTAAACCATGGCTTAGTCAATCATGGTTAACTAAATTAACCGTAGTTAATTATGGTTGACCAGGTTGACCCAATAAAACCAGTAAACTTACCTCAACCTTATAAATCTAATAAAATTAATAAACCATTATCAAATGATGTAGGAGTATTCTACACATCAATAAGATCTAGGAGGTTTTTCCATGTTTACTAAAGGGAGTGGATTCCCTTAATTTACTTTGAGTAAAATTTATGTATTTAAAAGATAGGAATTAGTTTTATTTATAAAATAGAGAATTTATTATAGAAATTTTGTTGAGAATTGAGGAGAGAATTTCCTTATCAACATGTATAAATTATTTGAGTAAAGTTTGTTTGGAAGTTGGAGAAAATTGATATAGATTTTCTCCACATAGTTGTGGCATAGCAAGAATCAAGGATTGGTTAAAAATATTAGGAAGAATTTTGGAATTTAAAGTGAATTTACTAGTTATTTTAGGATTTAAAACCAATTTTGGTTTGGTTCAAATCTTTTTGTATAAATATATTTAATCCTATGAGGCATGGTAAAATGTGTGAGAAAGTGGCCAAGGAATGGCCATAGGGTGAATTTGGATCATTTCTATATAAATATTATGTTAATGAAGATAATGGATTTTGTGTGTGCTCCATTTTTATGTTAATGGAGAGTGTAATCGCTCCAAGAGTGTGTGAGTTTTAAATGTGAGTAATGGAGTGCATCCATGTTGTGACAAGTATGGAGTGGACTGCTGCATGTGTGAGTTTTAAATGTGAGTAATGGATTGCGTCCATGTTGTGGCAAGTATGGAGTGGACTGCTGCATGAATGATGCATAAAGTCAATGTGTGAAGAAACAGAGCACAATGTGAGGATTGTTTGTGTTAAAGTGAGTACTTAATTGGCATTGTTCGCAAAGAACATACGCTGTGAGAAAAAATGGAGAATGGAGAACGCCATTGAAGAATGTGAGCATCGGTTGTGTGTGGACAAATTGTTGATAGAGGATCGTAGCTACGTGTCATTGCATTTGTGTGAACCTATATGTTCGTGTAAGTCAAATTGTAAGTTTTGTTTGTAGGCATGTTAGTACAGTGTGAGGAGTAACAAGTGGTGGCTGCTGTATAAGCGAAAGTCTCCATGGAAAGCGGTTTGGGTAGATTTCTATGAGTATTTTCCACGTTGTAAATAGTTGGCACTGGCTCCAAGTAACAAGTTGTCTTATCATTAAAAAAGTATTAAGGTAATTTCTTTTTGGCAACCATCAAAATGAGTTTTGGCGATATACAGAATGAAGATTTTGAGGCAGAAGACCAGTACGCTAATTTTCATTGGCAAAGATTAAATACTTTAACCTTTTGGGCAGAAGAATGGAGCTAAACCTGGAATAGAGGAGACTTGCGGGAAAGCTGAGTGGTAGTTTTCTGAACAGAGCATGAATTAACCATGAATAAAGAAATGGAAAAGAAGTGATGCCGTTCAACTTTAATCATATGGAGGGACATTGACATTACATGTTCAAAATTATAGTAAGTCGTTATTTTTTGAGTGGTTCTCACTATATAAGCCAATCAATTCCTTTTACGAAGGGAAGTATGAAATCTATTGAAAATTTTTCAAAAGGTTTTGAAAATTTTATATCAATATATTAATCGTAATTGTATTTTTGGAACAATAAAATTTTGTAAATGTGTGCATATTTGGTTTATTCATTACACTATAAAGTTTGTAAAAGAGTCCAAATATGTTCACCATTATGAACAAGGGCTTTGGCATAAGAGATAAATTTTCCAAATGAGTCCAAATATGTTCATCATTATGTAACACTTTGGTATTAGAGATAAAATTTTTCTAAATGAGTTCTTTCATATTATATTGTTAAGGTCATGTTTTTCAACTAAAGGGCATTTTTTTCAACTAAAGTTCATGTATAAGTGATCAAGGGTGTCAAAGTCAAGCCTAGGCAACATAAACTGAAGTTAGTATCTAGTTACTTTTGAAGGCAAGTTGCTTTAGGGGTTTGAGATCTTTGCATTATCATTGTTGTTAGAAAATTATATATTGCAAAGCAATGGAACATATAAAATATGCGGAAACACAAATACATTAAACATATAAAACAAGAGAGGCACATATATATGTGGTTCACCCAATTTGGGCTATGTTCACAGAGAAACAACCAGTCCTTCCTTTTATATTATATAGCAAAATGAAGAGATACAACCTACAATAGATCCATTGTAACTTCCTCTTCTCTCACACACAATCTCCTCTCGCTTTATCACTCATAATACACATAATACACAATCTCAATACAATTCCCTCATATAAACTGAGGGGTTTCCTTCTAGCAAAAAAAAACCTAAATTAAACATAACTTCTATTGTCAGATCACTCGCCTAATTAACGACCCAGATTGACTACATAATTAAAATATTTTACAAGGAAATTTTAAATCTGCTTTTTAGCTTCAAGGGTGCTAGCCCCTAGACCCCCGTGGTGGGGACAAGCCCTCTCCAACTCTGGAACCCCTCTGTGTGGATGGGTGTACAGTCTTCCTGGGTTATACATTGAGCTGAAACAAAAGACCTCTAAATCAGAAAGATAATTAGGCTCCACACCCAACAATTGTTTGAGCGGTGTTAATGACAGTGTTGAAAAAAGAAAAGTGTTCAAGAAGCCTAACAATATTATGTACTCAAATATTTAATAAAAAGATATCATTTTTTTGGTGTTGTTGTGTCACAGATCCACCTAAAATTTTGAGTAAGGGGATCTTAGGTACACCCTTAGTACATTTGTGATGATGCAAGATTTTTTTTGTTTAGTTTTGACATTGAACACAACATATAAGGGAAAAACAATCAAGTCTCATTATTCATGGACATTGAAATCAAGTAACTATAAAGAACACTCACGCATTCAAAGTGGAAAAACACTATCAATTACAGAAGTTGGGATGAAGAATTCAACCGAGCTTGGAAGTAAAATAAATGATCAAATTCAAGAATTGATGAATGTAAGTGAGTCATGCAAAGGCTAATGGTCTCATGTATGTGAGTAATGAAATGTTATAGATTTGAAGTGGGTGAAATCAAGCCAAAATAAATATTAAAGATGAAAGTTTAAGTTAAGGTAAAGTCAATTCAAATCAAGTTGGAAGTTATGTAATGATATCCTTGTATAGAGTTAGAGTCATTGATTGTATTGGGTGCATGATCATTTGATGTAACCCTACCAGTGAAATGGTCAAGATTTCTTTTGTGCCCAAGATCTCGTTCCAAAAAACCATCGCAGCCCTGCTTGGTTCTCATACATTAGTAGAAATAATCATTGAGGCCAAAGAACTTATAAAATTATGTGCACAGATTTGGGTCTGCACACGCATTGTTCCCTCGACTTCACAAAGTCTTTGTGCATATGAAATCCTTATGATCATTTCCAATGTGTTGATACATTTCGCTACTACTTTCTGTAACAACCCTCGTGAAAATTCCATATAATAAAGTTTAAAAAAATAACCATAGTTTATGGGACACTTATTCCAAGTTGGATGTTGGGCAAAACATACTAGGGGGTGTTCATTTGGTTTATTATGGCGAAGGAAATTGGCAAAGGAAAAGGCAAAGGATTTGGAAAGGAAAAATGGCATTGTTTTCACATTTATTTACGAAAATAATGCAAATTACGAGAAAAGGGAGATAAAAGGTCTTAGGTTACATGTAAGGAGGAAAATGAAGGAAAATATTGGAAAATGAAGAAAATAGAGGCCTCTTCTATAAAAAGGCTTCTGAGGATTAGTTGGTAACCTTTTGTTAGTTCATTTTTGGAGCTCTCTCATTATTCTCTCTCTCTCTCTCACACTCGTGGACACTTAGAGTTTCTTGGAGCACTTTGGCATTTTGAGTAATAAAGGAAAGAAAGTAGGAAAAAGGAGGAAGCAAACAAGGATGAGAAAGAATCAAGAAACTACAATAGGATTCTTGGCAGGTATCGATTTGCAAGTGTATTTTCCTTGCTAGATTTGGCATGCATGATATTCCATGTGGTTATTTTCTATCTTGGCATGGGTTTTTTCCTTGTGTGACAGTGTTTTCAGCCTAGCTTTGCCATTTTTGGATAGCCATTGTGTTGTGGAGTTCTCATGTTTTGGTTTAGCTGGATTGTCGTATGGAGTCAAAGCTAAGTGAGGTGGATTTCTGAATTGATATAGCACATGGCCTAGTGGTCTCTGAATTGGACTATGGATCATAGTAAAGCTATTGGCCTAGTAACCCCTGAGCTAGATTGTGGGTTGTGGTAAAGCGGCGATTTTTCTGCCTTGATGGGCATAGGAATCCTCGATTGGTGAATGGCAGGATATACGGTAAAGCCTCGAGGTGGTTTTATATCCATTCAGGCCTAGGAATCATGGGTTTGGGATTGCAGTAGATCCTGGAGAGTATGTATCGGCTTAGGGCCTACTAATCCCTAATTCAGACTATGGGTTTAGGCCCTGAGAAACTAGGAGACAAGAAAATGCCTCACGGTGTAGGCAGAGAGGATCTGGTGATATCCATGTTTATGTTGGCCTATTGGGTGTATATCATGATAAAGCGTTATTTCTATTTGATTTATATTTCTATTTCTATTTCATGCTTGGAATATGGCACAAGGGTGATTGCATGAAGTGAGATTTGGCTGAGCCAATCTATGGTTGGGTGGAACGTGGAAGTCCCATATCCGGTTGGTTTCTACATTCAATATTGAAGAGCTCATAATTCCTTTGGTATTTGGTATACAAATTTTTAGTTATTTTGTGAATTTCATTGATGATATATCCATGGTATTTATGTTTCTATTATGCTGGTTATAAGCTTGTATTTTATCAGTGATGATGTATGGCTTTATTTATGTTTTTTCCTATAAAGGATTATACAATGTATATATGGTCAAATACATTGTATTGCAGCTTATGATGTAAGGGAGGAGTGCTTCTTAGCAATTCTAAGATAAATATTATACCCATATGTCTAATTGTGTTGTTTACACTTGTAGATGCAATGTTTGTGACATGTTTGATGAAATTCCTGTCATGGCTGGGTGGGGTCAGATGAGTTACTGATGATGTGATTGCTCCCATGTTTTTTTTAAATGTTATTTATCCTCTCTTGAACTTACAGGAAGTTCTCGGTAGTGCCCTGGGCTTAGGGGCTAAAAATGTGGCACAAATCCTGGAGCTACAAGCACATAATTATACTTTTAAGGTTTTTGTGGTGTGAGTTTTGAGTTGTTGAATTCAGAATCTCCACAGTATGTATTTTTGTGTCTATGTTTCGGGTCTAGATCAAGACCCATCATCACGACAAATCCTGTCAAAAAGAGAGAAGGTTACATGCAATAAATATAAACAAAAGAAGTGCATGAGGAGTGAGCATGACCCGACCAAAAAATATCAAGTAAATGAAATATAACGTTAATTTATTTTATTATTATTCTAAATTAAATTATGTTTTTATATTAGTGTTAAGGTTCATTTTAATTGATCTGATTTAGAATTAGTAGAATTCAAAAAGTAAATTTTATAATTAATTTTAATTTAGAATTATTAGGATTTAGAAAGTAAATATTACTTTTTAAGGAGGATTATGTGAGTAAATTATGGATGGTTAATCTAGAAATGTTATTATATTTATAATAAATCACTTATACATTAATTAAATTATTAATATTATAATATTAATTGAGAATGTTATAACTACAATATTTTTTTTAATAATATTAATAATAGAGTTACTTTTCCTTATTAGGTAAGTAATGTAGGTTTTTAAAGGTTGGGTTAATATTAAAATGGTATTATATATATTTTAAATTCTTAATATTAATATGATAATAGGTAGGAAGTTAACTATTATAGATAATATTTATTAATTAATGTTAATATTAGAGCAAACTACTATTAATTTTATTGTGGTGTTTAGATAAATATTATAGTTTTTTAATGAGTGGGTTAGTACTAAATGTTATTATCATTATTATTAATATCAATTTTAATTATAATATAATTAGGAATAGTTAACTCTTAACTATCACTAATAATATTCGTTAATTAATATTGATATTAATGATTAAAATTATTTATTCTTATTTATGATGTTAGATAAATGTTAAAGCTTAAGGGGGGTTAATATTAGAGGAATTATTGTAGATTGGTACTAAGGGGCCAAAGGATGTGGTTTTTTGCGAAGGGATGGGAAAGAGGGAAGAGCTATTCCCTCAGGTAGTAGATCAATCAGCAATAGAAATATTCAGGAATCCTCCCTCAATACTTCGAAATAATGAAGTATTTATACAAAACTTTATACAAAATATCCTATCAACTCACTAGGATTTATTTAAGGAAAATAAAATATCTTCATGCAAGAAGATAGTGCACCTATTAAATGATTGAAATATGTCCCTGTTTTATTTGATTGATGTTTTCTGTTTTTTTCTTTCACGTTGTTTGCTTCTTCCATTGTCTTCTCTTTGACGTTGTTTTTGTTTTATCCGTCTTTCTTTCATCTATCTTTCATCTGTTTACTCTTTAACATGTGCATTCTTTTACATGTTTTCTCTTTAACCTGTCATAGTAAATCACACCATTTTTCCCATGTTTCTTCATCTAGAAGTTTAATCTTCATCATCCTTCAGTAAATCTCATCTTCCTTTGTGTATTTGGAAAATGTGGGCTTATTCACAAAAGGGTGATTTACCTCATGCCAGAGGTAAAAGAAGTTTTCTAAACTTTGAAGGAGTACTTTACCTGTGGGAACTACCTTCATTGCTGAATTGTTGGAAGTTTCTTTGGCTACTTCCCTGATCTTGTTATCATAATCTTCATCCCTCATTAGTTTATCATTGATTACCAAAGGATTAGGCAGAGCTTTCTGCCTCAATACATCAAATTTGTTCATAAGCCTGTTCACTGCAAGTTCCATTGTTTGACATTTATCTTCAAGCTGTATCATCGTATTTCTCTTGGAAATTACTTTCTTCACCTCTAAGATAGTCTCTATTCTGTCTGATATCCCGAGCTCTTCCAATTCCTGTTTATTTTAGAATTAATGTATTTTATTATCTCAGAAGCTTCCTCTTGTTTCTTTCCAATATTGTCTTTAACCTTTTGAATTGCATCACCAGCCTCCTTTATCAAGTCCTTGTGTTCAAATATAACCTGTATAGAAGGCCAAATATCATTAATTGAGTTAATGATATTGGCCCACCACTGTTGTTTTTCTTGGGCTAAAGGATCTTTTAGTGATAGCTCTTTATCCAGCTTGTGGATTCTGTCAGTCAATCTATTTTCTTTCTGTTCTTCTGTTTGATACAATACTTCTGCCAATTTATTTGTATCTTCTAAACTCTTTACTTGTTCTTTGAGCGTGTTAATTTCAATAGTTTGAATTGACATATCTTGCATTGCCTTGATCAATTTGCTGGCCTCATCAGTGGGATGGTTTGTTGGTACTGTTGATGTTGTTGCTGGTGTAGTTGTTATAACTATTGTTGATACTGGAGCTGATGTAGGAGCTATAGGAATGGTAGTAATGGGAACTTCCTCCGTGCTAGCTTGCTTTTCTTGCCCTAGTATTTCCATTGTTGTTTTCATTTCTTTTAGTTGAGCTGTCAATTGAATGATGAGATTCATCATTTTATCCTTTTGATTTTCATTTTCCAAAACCTCCTTGGTTTGTGGATGCTTTGTATTTGGTAGATTTAGTTGTTTCTTAAGTGCAGCTATGTTTGCATTCTTCCTCTTTATTAGTTCTTATGTTTCTTTGATATTTTTTGGATCTTAGACTATTTCCATTACGAAATATTCAAGTGACTTTATCCTGTTATCCTTTTGCTTGTGATGAAGCTTTCTCTAGCTTAAACTGTGTCTTTATATTTTATAGAGAATTTTGTAACTTCTGGACGCTTAAAGTTTTGTGTGTCATGGTGGAATAGATCATTTCTCCTGCCTTTTTGTGAAACTCAATCTGGTCAATGGGATGCACATCTTTGGCAGGAACTTCAAAGGTTATTTAAGTATAATCTTTTGATGTTTTAGGGGCCTACACCTTTGGCTGTAGAAATGTCATATGCATCCTCCTTATCTTGAGGTCATCAGCTGAAAGAAACCTACTTTTATCACTAGGATTTTTCTTCCAATATTGTGCATATGTGACAACCATTAATGATTTATTTCTGATTTTAATCTCTTTGTAATTTTCCATGATATCCTTCTTTTTTTCAACTGGTTTTCTAGATGATGAAACCTCTACATTGTGTTGCTTTTGAATAATTTGTGGACTAGAAGTTGATGGTTGATGTGTTTCTTCTGAAACTGTTGGAGGTGCATCATCTCTGACAATAATATCTGTTTCAATGGTTTCTATTGTTTGAACTATCTTCCTACTCTATCACTAGATTTAGCTTTGTCTTATTTCTATACATAAGCTTGAACTTTGTATCAGAAGTAGTTTATGCAGAATAAGAGCCTTCCTCTCTTGCCCTATTTGAATTTCTGTCTTATGGGGCCATAGTAAGCAGGATGGAACTAGTATCAACCTGATTTTCCACCTCTTGTAAAGTATTTTTCAACCACTGACTAGTTGGAATAATTTTCAATTTCAAGCTTTGACTCATGAATGAAAGGGGTCAATTTGAACTTGACTCTTAATTTACTTATGACACCCAAGGGATCATATGGCCATTTGAAACTCTTGTTGAACTTAAACTCTTGTAAAGATTTGTCTGTTTGCTGACCAACATTCCTAATATTACATATAAAAGGCCCTAGCTGGTTTTTAATATTGAATTGAGTCTTATTTTTAGTTGAAAGGAAATTGATTTCATCTGAATTCAACATTTTTCGGATGTATTCTAAAGAAAATATCCTCATTGGGAGGTATTTGGGAAGCTTTTATGGAGTTAGCTGGCTTCCATACACTTTAATTTCTGTATGATTCTGGTATAAATACCAGTCTTCTATTTTACTCTGATCTGACAACTGCATAACCTTTTTTATCTCTTCACCAATTCTAGGATGAATGCTACTACTTAGCATATTTACTACTAGATAAACAAAAGAATCAATGAAGTCTTTGAAGCTGAATTCAGTGGAATCCTTTCTGATCAAGGATGTCCAAAATACAACAAATTGGGGATTACCCTTTGTGTCCAGTTTTTGGAGGCTAACTGCAAACCTTTCTGATTGGAAATATAGAAACATATGAAACAAAAATTAGGAGTATTTGAATACTCGTTCTTCTAGCAATTTGATAAATTGGTCATGGATTTCATCTGCTAGGTATTGGGAAAAATTGAAGGTAGTAGCTAGAGGTTGACTTGGGAAAAAGATGGATAGGAAACCAAGAATAAATTCATCTACATGCTCATCAATGAAATATCCTAAAATAAATGACAACATGGTTACAATCTTCCTGGTTCTTTCTGAAAACATAGAAGCTGAGTATGGAGGATTTTTTTTAGCGGTTTCTACTGATGGAGGGAGGAAAGTTTGAAAGTTTTGGAATCTTTTAGGAAATTCCAAATTTAAGTAGAGTTCAGTAAGGGTTTCAATAGAGAAAGGTACTTCATCAAGTTGTGGTTGAATCTAGAGCATCTGATTGATGGATTGAGCAATAATTGTGAATAGGATTTCTTGGTTTGGGGTAACTAAAACTCTTTCATTGGGAAAATAACTAATTTGGCATAGTTTGATGAGTTCTGGGAATAGAAAGGTCTGAGGGAATATGTATTTAGGTAGTTTTTAATCCCACGGATGATGTCATCTGCCAGGTCAACAAATTTTTCATGGCTCCAGCACTGGAGCTCTAAAAGGTTGGAATCAGTTATAATATCATTGATTTTGAAGTCTTTATTAGCCGAAGGGGTGTGGTCGATATCTAAAATTGGTGGTTGAAGAGGGTTTACCATTTGTATGCTTTGAGAGGTCATCAATTCACTTAATTTACTAATTTCTCGGTTTTAATTGATAAAGATAGAAACTCAGGATTACCTAGAATGGTGGAATTTGGTCGTGGAAGAATTTCAGGTGGCAACAGGGTTCAATCTTAGTCGGAAAATGGGTTTTGATATATTTTCGCAAATAAACACCAATAGTGAAATAACTGTGAAGGGTGAGATTTTAATACTTTTGAACGTTGGGCTTATTGCAATGGCGCGGGGGTGGAATATTTCAAATATGGTGGTTTATCTCATTGCTTGGGTGGTTTATCGCATGATAAAAAATGGTTTGGAGGTTTTTACGATGTGGGGTACAATAAGATGAGGGAGAACCACGTGGCAAGGGGGCAGCGATATGAAACCACCCATTTTTCACCCCCCCATTGGTTTTAAAGATCGTACATTGAGGGGTGCGAAAAGGTGTATGGGCCGTTAGATCTGATTGGATAAGATCGGGGGGTATATGGATATACTGGTTTTCAAAGAGGTGGGGCCGGTAATTATATGTAAGAAGGATTTTAATATAACTGGGTCAGGGATTAATATGTGAAGGGGTAAATAAATATAAATGGGTTTATGAAATATATGAGTGGTAGGGGGGTTAATATGATATATATTAACAATGGGATAAAATAATATTGGGAAATGTATTAAAGTGGAAGGGTTAAAATGATATCAAGGAGGGGTTAAATCAAGTGGGACCTGATATATATTAAGTGATTTAAACTTTGGATAAGTGGGTTTTTCATGTTTCTTTTTTTTTTGAATAGTGCAGGGCTAGTAAAGGGGAAGGGGGCTTTCAAAGGAAAATAGGGTTTTTAAGAAGGGAAAAGGGTTTTTAGGAGGGTAAAATGGTTTTGAAAAGGGGAAAGGGATTTTACAAGAGAAAATGATTTCCAAGAGAGGAAAGAGGGATATTAGCAAGGGGAATGTGTTTAGAAAGATATTAGTGATAAGAGATAAACCAAATGATGCTTTCCATAAGTTATGAAAGTATTCTACCTACCCTTTATTTACCCTAACACTTTTTATTTCCTTTATTGGGTGCATTTGAGCATGCTGACCCTTTTATTTTATTTTGATAAGAAAAATTAACTTATTTCTAGCCTTATATCCTCCAATAGCTCAGATTAAACTTATGAGCTCATTTTATTCTCTACCTAACTACTGATCTGCCAAGATTAAATGGTTTGGTCAGATCTTTATTCACTAACTATCGTAACATGAAATTTAATGGCATGATTTAATCAATATTAAGTTGTGTGATCATCATGAATTGTGGCATTTTGAACAAGCTACACACAATATTATTTGCAAAAGTAAACTAAAAGTAGTGGAATTTGAATGTGCAACACTTTCAGAATTGATTTTTTGTTTCTTTTTATGGGGTTCATATTTTATATCTTTTTTTTATCTTTCCTTCTTTTGGTACTTTGATTATTCTTTTAGGACATGCCCTCTTTTCATTTTTTAATATGGGAAAACATTTTCAGAAAAGCAACGGTATGTACAATATTAAAAGACAAAACATAGCCAATTCAAAACTATGATACCTATTATTATAGGACCCTAACAAAAGCCAATACCATCAATCCAGAAAAACAAAACTACATTGTATCACACAATTTCGGAATCAGATGTTCGTGTAGTCATTCACTACCAAAAATATCCAGCTATAACAATTCAGGAATTTTGTACCACTCATAACCTACCTATTATTTACATCACATTGACAGAGATATTCTCAGTTCCAAAAGTTTAAAAAAAAAATGTAAGTCAATAAGCAGTTTCAAAAAACATAAAATATTTGGCCTAATATAAAAAATATATGGGCATATCGAGCCCTGGCCTTCTTTCTCAATTCTCCATCTACACTCACTCTCTACCTATCTATCCAATCTAACCTTTGAATGCATTCAAGGCATATCATATTTACAATGAAAGGATCCTAAACTAATTTTAGTTCAGATCCTATGGAATCTCCTAACAAAACTCCTAAAATCCCTCACTCAATCTCCAAGAGGTATTTTAGCTCCATAAAATATGCATGGAACTTATAAAACCTAAGACCTCAATTGTTCTCACACATTTGAGAACAATCACAAATTAATCATCATTTTAATAATTTAAACATTAGGGAATCTCTCCCTTCATAAAATAAACATTCCCCTTAGGTTTCTTCAAAAATGAATTTATGGAGTAGGATGCTCCTCCATCAGACTCCCATGGAACACAATGTTCCATGATCTCCTAATAATGAATTGTTGTTGTTGAAGTCATCTTGGTTTCCAAACTTTATGTTGTTTCTCACCACTTTCTTTTCCATCTTGTTGCTACCTTGTAGATGTATGCATTCCTCCTAGATCCCAATACTTAAATTTTTGTTGTGCAGTCATCTTGCTCTCACTTTCATTAACAATCACCTACTTGTTGTTGCTTTTGTTCCCTATTATCCATTTGAAAGATTTTATTTCCAATCTTGTCTTCTTTATCTCTGCCTACTTTTGATTTCTGCCTCTTCGGACTGAATAAGTTACTCCTTCAAAATATATCTTACACTCAACCAATTGCTCTCTCAAGGTTTCAAAATATTTAAAACCTTTCTCAATGCACCTTTTATCAATCGTTTTATCTTGTTCTTCCACTATCAACATCATGGGTTGCCTCCAAGAGGTTATTTTCTGGTCATGATGTATATCAATCCACAATTCATTGGCACAAGTTATAATATACCATTTCTCTTCTTCTCCCATTGTCCACACATCCAATGCTTTATGTGGAAGTCCTTCATCTTCAAACCCGCTTGAATTCTTGCCTGGTATGGAAACATAAAACAAATCTCTTGTATGTTGATTTTCAATTGTGAAAATTTTCCCTTGAATTTCTTCATCTTGCTAATTGATCTTTGTATTCACATAATATTTAGTTGCACTGCCAACTTCTACACAATCAAATATTTGGTCTTCACCTCCTTTTGGATTTGTGAACAAATTTTGTTCAAATTCTGCCATTTCTCTCTCTCTACAGTCCTCTTTGGCTTCAACAGTACCCTACTGAAGAGTTGTTAAAACTCCGCTTTCTTCATCCCAAAGTCCATCATGTTGGGAACATTGCTCTTCTTGCAAATCATCAACTAATTTTTTCTTTAAACCATAAACAAAATTAAAAATCAAATATTTCACGGTCATCATGGCTATATGGAAATTATCATACACAATTACATCTTCAGAATTCTGATATTCCTGCTGCAACCAATTGAGAAATTTAAAATATGAATTGTCTTCAAGTCTATCTCTTTGATCTCTACCAATCTACCTAAAATTTCTTCCTTCCTCAAACCTAAATTTACATTTCTTGTCACCTTGAAGCAATGTTTTCCATTCAGCCATCAATGTTCCAACCTTTTACTATGAGATAATTTCAAGAGTTTTATCCCACTTTCCTTCACAAACTTCCAAAGAAATGATTTATTTGACTAATCTCCTTTTAGCTGCTCCTTGGAAGGCTAATTTATTACATCTTATGTATCTTCACATTAAAAAATTTCGCATAAATTACAATCTTCCTGACATTCCTTGGGCTCATGCTCAATTTCCAATAAAAATTTCTCTTCATTTTTGCTGCAATTTTACGTTACATGAGCTTCTTCTTGTACTTGTTTTCCATATTTGTAACTCTCTGATCAAAGTCGGCAATATTATTTATGTCCCAATTAATTCTTGGTTTATCATAAACCCCTTCATGACCTTTCAAAGCCTAGCCCTGTTCTATCCTTCCTTGAGAAATTTCTACAATTTTTTCTCCATGATTGTGTTCATAAGTTAGTCTCCTTTTCCTGACTGCATGAGATAACAATATATCTTCTTCCTCAGGTTCTTTCCTGCTTCCTAGTCTTTGGCTATTTACAATTTATTTTCCATTGACATAATTTTCTTGAGCAACACTCTCCTTATCAGCTCTTCCTTTCGCATAATTTCACATCTGTAAGACATACATTGTCTCCTCCTTTGCCAATTTCCAGTAGCTCTCAATCATACAAACAATTTCTTCATAAATATTTATATAAACACTCAATAAAAAAATGTACAACCACCAAATTATACCTCTCATATTACTCTTCGTTTCACAAAACTGTGAAATTTTGATCTGATTTCTGTCATAACCTTCTTCAAGGTTGTTTTCATGACACAAGGCTGAAATTCCTTCTTCTAAAATAGTCCTTTCAAACTGTCCACTCCATAATCAGTTACCTCTTGTTGTCCTTTATAGGAATATTCCTTATTTTCTTGGAATGTTTCTCCTTCCTCCATTTCTTGCATTTTTTCATCTCCATTTGCTTGATCTTTAGTACCTGCAATTTCACACTCATACAAACAATTAGTTTGAAATAAACAATACAAACAATTACCTTTGATGTCATCGACATCTCCTCTTTGTGTTTCTCTAAGAACTCCATCATCCCATCACTCTCATAATCATCCTCTCCTAGGATTGACCCTTCTTTAGGTTCACGAAAGTGAACTTCTTGTCCATGTTCACTTCTACTAGTTTTCTTTTCTTGCTTCCTCCAAATATTCATATTTTTCATCAAATTCTTGGTAAATAACCTCTTAAAAGGCCACTTGACTCTTTTCCTTGCATTTAATCCATATTTCAGATCCTCTCTAATCCCCTCTTGTAGCAGTTGTTCCAAATGATTGAGTTGTGCCCTTAACTCAACCATCTCTCTATCAATTTCTTCATCATATACTCTCCTTTTGACATCTATTCTAGCATCTGATTTCCTCTTTTTATGGCTTGATTCTAAGCCTTTCCTCTAATTCTCTAGAATGATTTTCACCTTTCCTCTTGTGAACTTTTCTATGTCCACTTGGGAGCTACACTAAAGCCTCTCTCTTGTAGAAAGTCTCAATTACTACTACACAATCCCCTATAAAGCTTCCCTCTTGTGCTTTATATCCTGGGATCACTTGGTTCTTTATACTCTAGAACCCTTTTGAGAATTCTCTTTCTCTTATTTGGCTTGTGCAATTCTGCTCCCTTTCTTCTTCTTCTGACTATATGGCTACCACAATTCCCTTGTCTAATACTGCCTGCATATACATATCAGTATTCATCAAAATTCACCACTTAATAGGACCTTCTTTCCATGATCTTTCCTTTTTCTCAGTCTTCCCTAGATGGAATGATCTCAAGTTGTACTTTTCCACACTCTTCAGGTATGTTCCGCTAAATCTCCTCTGCAATTCATTACACTCTTCAGCAATTTCACTACTGGACATTCACCTCTACACTAAAAAATCAATCTCCATGCACAAGTTTCACTTATGCTACCTCAAAGAGCATTACAGGCTCTATCCCGAATTCAAATCTTCCTTGTACATATTTTAGAGAAAATCTTGCTCTCATACCAAATGATGATAGAGCTAAGCCTAATTTGTCAAATTTAATTTTATGAAGATTCCCATTCTGAGAACCTGTGGTTATGGGTTCATGTTTGGATGAAATTTTCCATTATGCAATGAGAAAATCTCTGAAATGCCTTCGAATGCACCCAGGTATCATTGTAAAACTTCTTTTGAAGGAACGAGAACTGGAAATAAACTTTTGAAACAGTAACTGAGCTGTTGGTTCAGGAACCGAGAATAATTTGTAGAAACCGGAACCTCTGTATATGAATAAAAAACATGTCCCTTCTTTGGTTATGATTCATGATTGCCATTAACATTTCATCTCTTCGCCACCCACTTTTGACTCATCTCTGTAAAACAAAGATTTAATTGTTAATTGAAAAAATTGCAGTAAATGTTGAATTCCTTCTCTGTGTGAAACAAATTTTCCTTACTCGTTCAGATTCAAATTATTATTTGGTTAAAACATTGCATGCCAATTCATCTATTATCGATCCTCAATTTTCATAACTTCTTATAGTGGTACCGAATATCTGCTAACGATTCAAAAATTTCCCTGACGCTCTCTGGATCCTTCAAATTGTCAATGACAAAACCTACTGAGCTCTAGAAGCATTCTTCAGTGATTTTATTCATCACTTCCATCTCAAAGCTGTAATCTAAACCTAACGTGAGTTTCCTTCCATTCCAACTAATTCCACGACTTTGAGCTCAAACTTGATAATGCATGCAAACAAACATACCACACATAAATTAACAATTTTGTGTATTACCTGGGATTTAAGTTGCAGAATTTAATTGGAATCTCAACACATTCTGTTGGTATCATGTGTTTTGATAGATTGGCTTACCAAAAGACAAGGCAACATCAGAACCAATCTTTAGAGTTCCAGGATCTAGTCCTCCTGTTCTCAGAGAGGGATCTCTCAAATTGTTTGCAAAGATATGTCTTGCTTGCTTTTAAGTATTGATTTTAGACTATTTATTAAGTGCAAATGTTTGTTTGGTTTGTTTGTTTGGTTGAATTGGCTTAGCAGAACCTGAAAGATCTAGGTAGTATAGATAGAAAGAGGAAGTGTCAGATTCATTGGGCAATGGATTCAAGAAGAAGTTCACAACAAGCTCATTAATGGATATGGGATATCAAAGGGAAAATCTAACTTGGCCACTGGATCCTTTGGTTTTTGTAAGTGAGATGGAAATTAATGATTTGGAAAGAGAAATTGAATTATCAACAAAGGGAACTTAAAAACATAACTTGAATAAAAAGAGGTATTTGATAGACAGGGCTAACCATGAATTCTACAAACCACACTTTAAGCAAATAATGGCTTCAAGACAACTTTTAAAATGAAATCTAAGATTCGGGAGCACATCCTATTTCCTCAAATATTTTATTTCAAAGGAATTTAGAAAACATGAAAGATTCACTGATAATTGAAATCATAGAAGAGGGAACACCTAAACATCCATGATTAAAACTATAAAAACCTTGAAAACAATTATTTAAGCAGGAACAAAGGGCATGATCGAAACATACCTCCTTGGA
The DNA here is from genome assembly GCA_034641835.2 of Pinus albicaulis. NCBI lineage: Eukaryota > Viridiplantae > Streptophyta > Pinopsida > Pinales > Pinaceae > Pinus > Pinus albicaulis. The sequence continues at coordinate 132,433,729 of CM076579.1, forward strand.
AAATTGTAAACAATGGTACTTCAAAGGGATACTTCAAAAATAGTTTTCAAGAGGCAACAGACAAGCAGGGAAAACCATAAATCATGCTGGAACCAACTGTTCAAACTATTTGAGAAATAAACAAGCATAAGTGTTCAAGAGAATGATTAAAGACTCTAAAAAGCCTCAACAGAAGAAAACATAAAACAATGAAGGATAAATAGGTCTAAGGTGCTTCCAGGAGTCATTTCTTAGCCTAAACTTTTCACCCTACTGTAGTAAGAATTAATGGAACATAATGAAAACATGGAGAAAAACAACAAACAGTTCAGAATACATCACCAATAGCCAGGCTCAGGGATCCAATGATAGAGCCTTCTCAAGAACAAGCATGTCAAAACATCATCCAGGTTCAAGACTTCAATTTCTTCTTCAACTTCGGAGAGACTATATATTATTTCAAAGAGTTCCAATGCTACAACTAGTGACCAACCAACCAAAAACTTCTCATTTTTTCAGAAGTATTTATAGAAGAAATGAGGAGGTGGAAGAGTTCTAGGGTTGAGTATCATTAATTTCATACTAAATGAAACTTCCAGCCTTAAAAACCATGCAAGGCATAAGGTAGGAAAGCATTGAATTACAACTCTGTTTTATTTACTGTATCTTCTGCTTTTCAGGCTTAGTGGGCAAAAAGATTGACTTTAAGGCACTTTCTTATCTTTACAATAACTTCTACTAACAATTTGGAATATTTGATTTTGCTTGTAATAACTGTTAGCTGACTTTGTCTTTAATGTTACTGACTGAGCTTTAATATGGGTATTCCTTTGAGGCAGAAAGGCTGCAAGGTGTCAATTTGGTAGTTGGGGAATCAATTAGCCCCTTTGATGTGGTATTCGAGGATTTTCTAGAGGTTTGCCTTCATTCTGTGGATTAGGCCTTCGATATTCAATTTGTGCCTTGATCCCTTTAAGCTTTGATAATATCTTTAATCCTATAATTATGCTCTGATCCTCTGTCTTTGATACTAATATTCTTTAATCACCTGATGTTCACTGTGTTTGTTGTTTGCAGGTGCGTAGAGGGTTTGCACAGGTGGAGGTTTTTGTTTTAATGAATCGATGATCATGACTCATCGATCCAAACTTGAGAAATCAAACCCCCTTAGATCCCATCTGACCTGTATCTAAGGCCATGGGGATCTTCATCCTCGACCTATGATACTGTAACTGGATGCGGGAGGGTTTTACCCTTTAACTTATAAAACCTGCATAAAACAAATAATCGTTATTTAAATCCTATGGAAATAGGCTTAAAACTGCTTAGGAGGGTTCATGAAGGTGGTTTGGAGCTGTGAGAATGGATGAATGCAGCAGTAGAAGGGAGAAACCCTTGGTGGAAGAGAAGCAGGGTTTGAATTTTTTGAATTTGGCACGAGAATGATAAAGGGTGGTTTCGGAAAACATGAAATTTTTTTCGCATAACAGTTGGGGGGTAAAGCGGTATTAACTTTTGGAATGCGATATGTGTTAGCGTTCGACACGTGGATTTATAAAACCAATTTTATCGCGCGGAAGTAGCGCACTGGGAAGGAGGGGTGAAAATCGCGCGATATTGATCGTCGACCGTTGGATTGGAGGCTCCCAATCCAACGGTGCGGGTTGAGCATGATGGATGAAGAGATGCGAGGTAAAAGTGTATGCGGGGTCCATGGTGACGTAACATTTCTGTCGCGTAGTCGATGGGTGTTTGGGTTATTGGGTTAAGTCCCGATTGTGGGATTTCTCAGATGGACGGTCAAGATTTAAAAGGAGGAGCGGATATATGGATGGAGGAAAAGGTAAGGCAGGGTGAATGGGAGTAAGGATGGGACCCGATGGCCGTCGATCTGCAGAGATCAATGGTCTAGATTTGTTTAGATCATAACGTCGGGGTAATGGAAAAATAAAGGAAAGTAAGGGTTCGGGAAAGGTTTTCAAGTCTTTTAGCGCCCGATTTGCGGGGCTGTAGGACGCATGGAGGAAGGGGATTAAGGTAATAACCTCTCGGGGGCTTAAAAAATTTATAGTGCAGAAAGCTGTATTAAGGCAAAAAAAAGAGATTTTTAAGGCCTGAAATAGGGTTCTGATAGATGAAAGAAAGGGCTTTTAAACCAAATAAAGGGAGATTTAAGGTTTAAGAGGGTTAAAAATGGTTTTGAGAGGCAAATGAAGGGGTTTATGGATGAAATGGAGAAGGAAATGGAAAAGTGTAATGATGAAAAATGGAGTTTTTAAGCAGTCTTTCTCTTTGTAAACAGCAGGTACTTTAGGGCTAATAGTGAAACGAAAGTGAAGATTAACTCAAAGGGTACTTATCGTCATAAGACTTCAAAAGATGATAAGTTTTCAAAGGAAACTATCTCTTGAAGGCTTTAAAAGACAAGTTTAGCTACCACTTGGTAAAACATAATTTATAGGTGGCTAACACATTCATCTAGCCAATATTTCCTCCACGCATTCTTTTAGGCTAATCCGATTCCACAACCTCTGTAAACAGTGCTTCAATGCCTGAAGATGATTTCAAAGCTTCGACTCCCTCTTCTTTATTGACCTTGTAAATGAAGATACTTACACAAAATGGAATATACACAGACAATTTCGGTACTCTTTCTTTTCTGCATAGAAACTCTACTAGGTTTGAGCTAATCCACACTATCTTATCCATGTAGAGTATAACACAAAATTTCTGCATATAGATTTCGGTTACCTTCCAAACAAACATCCAGTAATGATTTCATTAATGCTGCTCAACGTAGAGAAATCCTCTCATAAAAAAATTCGTAATTGATGCATTCTTATAATTTGTCTCCCCTACGTATTGATCTCATAAATAAAATAAATATTTGTTGCCCCATCAGTTCAACATTGAAAGCGTTCAAGCCAATACCATCAATCCAACAAAACAAAACTACATTGTATCACACAATTTCAGAATTAGATTTTCGTGTTGTCATTCACTACCAGAAATATCCAGCTATAAAAATTCAGGAATTTTCCACCACTCGTAACCTACTTATTATTTACATCACATTGACATAGATATTATCAGTTCCAAAAGTACAAAAAAAATGTAATTCATTAAGCAGTTTAAAAAAACATAAAATATTTGGCCTGATATACAAAATATATGGGCATATCGAGCCCTGGCCTTCTTTCTCAATTCTCAACCTACTCTCACTCTCTACGTATCTATCCAATCCAACCTTTGAATGCCTTCAAGGCATATCATATTTAAAATGGAATGATTCAGAACTAATTTCAATTCGGATCCTATGGAATCTCCTCACCAAACTCCTAAAATCCCTCACTCAATCTCCAAGAGATATTTCAGCTCCATAAAATATGCATGGAACTTCTAACACCTAAGACCTCAAATTTTCTCACACATTCGAGAAAAAACACAAATTAATCATCATTTTAATAATTTAAACATTAGGGAATCTCTCCCTTCACAAAATAAACATTTCCCTTAGGTTTCTTCAAAACTGAATTGATGGAGTAGGATGATCCTGCATCAGACTCCCAAGGAACAAAATGTTCCATGATCTCCTAATCATGAATTGTTGTTGTTGAAGTCATCCTGGTTTCCAAACTTTATGTTATTTATCATCACTTGCTTTGGCATCTTATTACTACCTTGCAAATGTATGCATTCCTCGTGGATCCGAATTCTTAAATTGTCGTTGTGCAATCATCTAGATCTTTCTTGAATTAAAAATCACCTGCTTGTTATTTCTTTTGTTCCCTATTATCCATTTTAAAGCTTTTGTTTCCAATTTCTTCTTCTTTATCTCTGCCTACTGTTGATTTCTGCCTCTTTGGATTGAATAATTTACTCCTTCACAAGATATCTTACACTCAACCAATTGCTCTCTCAAGGTTTCAAAATATTTAAAACCTTGCTCAATGCACCTTTGATCAATTGTTTTATCTTTTGCTTCCACTATCAACATCATGGGTTGCCTCCAAGAGGTTATTTTCTAATCATGATGTATATCACTCCACAATTCATTGGTAGAAGTTATAATATACCATTCCGCTTCTTCTCCCATTGTCCACGCATCCAATTCTTTATGTGGGAGCCCTTCATCTTAAAACCTGCTTGACTTCTTGCTTGGTATGAGAACATAAAACCAATCTCTTGTACGCTGATTTTGAACTGTGAAAATTTTCTCTTGAATTTCTTCATCTTTCCAATTGATCTTTGTATTCACATAATATTTAGCTACACTGCCAACTTCAACACCATCAAATATTTGGTACTTTTGGATTTGTGAAAAAAATTTGTTCAAATTATTCCATTTCTCTCTCTCTATGGTCCTCTTTGGCTTCAACAGTACCTTGCATAATATTTGTTAAAATTTTGCTTTCTTCATCCCAAATTCAATCCTATTGGGAACACTGCTCTTCATGCAAATCACCAACTAATTTTTTCTCTAAACCCTGAACAAAATTAAAAATCAAATATTTCATGATCATCATCGTCATATGGAAATGATCATACACAATTAAATCTTAAGAATTTTGATATTCCTGAACCAATTAGGAAATTTAATATCTGAATTATCTTCAAGACTATCCCTAAATCGAGGCAACATCTCTTAGGATTTACTGTAATCCAGAGTTCGAATCCGGGGTCACTAGGCCTAAAATTGAGGTAACACATAAACCAGTTTTGTGTTATAAAAATAATAATATTTGGAGATCCACCTCACTCAACTTTGAATCCATCTGGTAATCCAGATAAACCAAAACATGAGAACTCCAAAACACCATTGCTATCCAGAAATGGCAAGGCTAGGCTGAAAACAATATCACACTTCGAAAAAACCCAAGCCAAGACAACAAAGAACCACATGCAATACCATGCATGCCAAATATTGCAAGGAAAATAAACATGAAAATAGATACCTGCCAATAATCTTGTTCTAGCTTCTTGATTCTTGCTCCTCCTTTCTTGATTCCTCCCTTTTCCTACATTCTTGCCTTTCTTGCTTGAATTCCAAAGTGCTCAAAGAAATTATAAGTGTCCCAAAGAGAGAGAGAGAGAGAGAGAGAGAGAGAGAGAGAGAGAATCTTGATTCCTCCTTTTTCCTACATTCTTGCCTTTCTTGCTTGAATTCCAAAGTGCTCAAAGAAATTATAAGTGTCCCAAAGAGAGAGAGAGAGAGAGAGAGAGAGAGAGAGAATAATGAGAGAGCTCCAAAACTAAGTTGACAAAAGGTACCACCTGATCCTCAGAAACCATTTTATAGAAGAAGCCTATATTTTCTTCATTTTCCATTATTTTCCTTCATTTTCCTCCTCACATGCAACATGTGACCTTTCATCTCGCTTTTCTCCTAATTTCCATTATTTTCATAAATAAATGTGCCAAAAATGCCATTTTTCCTCTCCGAAGATTTTTCTTTTTCCAATTTCCTTATCCATAATAAACCAAATGAACACACCCTAGGATGTTTTTCCCAACATTCAACTTGGAATAAGTGTCCCTTCAACTGTGTTTATTATTTTTAACTTTATTACATGAAATTTTCACTAAGGTTGTTATAGAACCCTCCCCCTTGGGTGACACTGTCCTTAGTGTTCAACCACACAATACCTTAGCAAACCGGTGAAAAGAAACCATACTGCCCATGGACCTTTATAACATAACTTGTTGCAATATTTACAATTATCACCCTACTGAAAAGAAAACCAACATGACATCATAACAACATGACAACTCAAATGATATGACACTAAACCGCTTAATGGAGCTTTATAAAATAGCTCATAGTGGTATTTACATCCATATACATATGTACATACATACAACCATCACATCAAAATGTATATGAAAACATCACCAAAACATATACCAAACATATACCAACATCACACCAAAACTAATTTTCCTCATCCAAAAAACAAGGTTACATGGCCCACATCTTATCCACCATCTCCCTTGTAGCTTTATCGTGCCGAAAGTGCTTCAATTACACTTTAACTTCATCTATTTCTCAGTTCCAGAGCATGAGAACATTTTTCTACAATATACATTGAGGCTCTGGCAAGAAATCTCCATTTGGTTCCACTCGCAATATAGACCAGTCAATCACATGATCACATGTTTAACATACTTTTTAAGCAATGATATATCAAAATAATCATGGAATTTCTCTGTGGAAGGTAGTGCAAGTCGATAGGCCACTGGTCTGATCCTCTCGATGATCCTTAAGGGTCCATAAAACCCTCGTGCCAACTCCGCACATGATCGAATCCACAAAGAGATCTTCTTGGGTTAGATCTATATGTATACCTGATCCCCAACCTAAAAATCCTTGAACAAATTGTTCCTGTTTGCATAACTCTTCTACTTATCCTACACTTCTTTCAAGTTCTTCTTAATCACCTGTATTTCTTGTTTCATTTCTGCTAACATCTCTAGTCCAATCAGTACCCTATTAACCAGATCATTCCAAATGAGAGGAGTGGTGCAACTCTACCCATACATATCCTCATATGGACTCATCCTCAATTACTCTTGTTACTCATTGTTGTAGGTGAAATCTACTAGTGGAAGGTATTCTTCCAACTTGTGTTGCTGATGCATCACATACATCCTCAACATGTCCCCTAGTATCCTCTTAACCCTCTCAGTTTGTCAATTTGTCTGTGGATGATAAGTTGTGAAAAAATCCAAATCAGTGCCTAAACCTATAAAAACATCATTCCAAAACTTGGAAGTGAACTTTGCATCCATGTCAGACACAATATTCTTCGGAACACCATGTAATCTGACTATGTATCAGATAAACACTTGTGCCACATCACTAGTTGAGTATGTAGTCTTCATTGGTATGAAATGTGCAACCTTTGTCAACCTATCCACAACAACCATAATGGAATCATGTTCCCTAGATGACTTAGGAAAACTTGTGATGAATTCCTTGGAAATGACCTCCCGCTTCCACTTTGGTATCACGATCAGTTGTAGAAATCCACCTAGATGTTTATACTCTGCCTTAACCATATGCCAATCTAAACATCTAGCTATAAACTCTACCACATCCATGTTTAGATTTGGCCAATAGTAGAATATCTTCACTGCAGTTAATGTTTTCTAGTAGCCTAGGTGACTCGAATATGGTTTCACATGAAACTCCCTCAATATCACCTTCTTGAGCTCACTATTGTTCGGTACATATATCTTGTCTTGAAATCTAACTAATCCATTTATAGTAAGGTGATAGTCCAAATCCTGTACACATGTACATGTACTTGTACCTATACCTATACATGTACCACATGTACCTGTACCTTTGAGAAAACCTATACCTATACCTGTACCAACACATGTACTTGTACTCTGTTGTAACCTGTGCACAATCTCCATATACATGTGATCATGCTGACCTCCCTACAAGATTCTAACTTGTAAGTCTGTCCCATAGGAGCTCATTGCTACTAAGTGATTTACCTGTACTTGACTACTAAGAGAATCTGCGACCCGGTTCACCTTCCCCTTAATGTACCTGATCTCAAAGTCAAACTCATTGATCCTGCCCAACCATTGAGCCCACATAGAATTCAAATGTCGCTAGTCAAACAATTACCTCAACCCAATGCGGTCACCCATACATACAAACTACCTACCAAGAAGATAGTGCCTCCACATCTTCCGTGCATGAATTATTGTTGATAGCTCAATATCATGTTTTGGCTAGTTCTTCTCATGTTCATTTAGATTTCATGACTCATAACATACAGGCTGTCCCTCCTACATAAGGACTCCACCAAGTCCTCTCTTGCAAGCATCTTTACACACTACAAACTCCTTATCTAGATCTGCAATATTTAGCACTAGAGCATGTGTCAACAATTGGTTAAGCTGCTCAAAAGTAGCCTCACTCTCCTTTGTCCAATAAAACCTCTTACCTTTCCTATGCATTGATGTAATCGGATAAGAAATCTATAAGAAGTTCCTGATGAACCTCCTGTAGTAACCTACCAATCCCATGAATTAATGCAGCCTAAGCTACTCAAACCCACAATCTGCATATAAAATGCATGTCACTTTCATTCCCAGAATTTTCCATCTCATACTCAGAAATTTATTCTGTTCATTAAGGTTTCATACCCATTTAAACAATCCCAAATTAATCTTATAAGCGAAAGCTTTCTATTCCTTAGTTATGGTTATAAAACTCAAATGATAAAACTTTATCAGCGGAAGTTGTTTCCTTTTTATATCCTATGGTTTTAACCAATATACCAAAACCCATTTCATGAAATTTGAATCAATATATTTAACCTTAGTTGAATACCCCTTCTCAACCATCACATATTCGAGCCCATGCTTAACATAAAAGTTCGACTTTGGTTTAAATTACCAAAGATGCCAACAAATAACCATATAAACTGTCGGGCCCACACTTTCATTTCACACTTGGGTTAAATTAAAGTGCCACTATATATATAGTTATCAGCCATTCTATTTCGCATACCTTTGACATCATCGATCTTCATCTCCATACATCTGACGAATATCACATTCCATCAAACACGAAGTTTAACATACCTTTTCTCACTGTCGGGTCCACACCTTACTAACCTCTATGTAACTTCTGATGTGAACAACGTTAGATATTTTCCTCCTTTGATCGGACGGCTATCGCATAAAAATAAGCCTGGCGACTTATCTCTCCAAACTCACGCGAAATAGGTAGTATTAAGATACCACATGTTAGCTTCTAACCGCTATCGCGTTCAATCAAGGATTTATCACTTACCTCCTTTGTGCTACGCGAAACCATTGGTGGTTTTGAAAGCCTATCTTCACTATTCCGTCTTTCCGTTGACTCACAGTTCCACTTCTCTTTAATTCCGAATTTCACCTTTCCATCTCGTTCGTTGATCCTTCACTCTAACAGCTGCTGTACCTTTATTTCATTTTTCTCCACTTCATCATTAGCTTCCAGTTCCAAACTTTTGATCTTTGCTTTTGTTGTTCCTTCGCTCCAGTTCTGTTGTGGAGGTAAATCCCCTTTGCAGACAGAGGCAATCCCACTAGCCCAAAAGTGGGTCTAGCAACAAAAAAAACATGCTACGATACCGATTCCTAGTTACAAAAGACAAAGCTACAATAGATAACCTACCTCAAGTCCTATGTTGTTGTTGTCGAAGAAGAAGCGTTGCTTCCCATTCCTAGCTTGATAGATCACAATCCTTTCGCTCACCGTGTCCAGACACTTGTACACTTGCAGAGAAGAAATGATGGCATACAACGTAATAATTCAAACACGTAACTATCAATCAGTCGGAAAATATTGAACTAAATTGCATTACACAGATAAGCAATACAACAGTGGAACCAATAATGTAGTCGAGCATATATTAAAATGTGAAAGAAAGATTACAACTGAGTTCCAACGTTGTGTTCTTCCTTTGGCAGGGCTTCTAGTGGGGTGTGTCTCACAAAGCTTGTCGGGAATTTAGACAAGGCTCTCTCTCTTACGGGGTTCTCCTTAGCTCTACTTTCAATAGTCGCTCAGCTATAGTTTTCTCCCAAATGTTCAGCTCTGTTTAAGCTAGGTTGCAAATAGAGAGGGCATGCTTTTATAGAGGGAGAAGGAGAGGTTAGGCTCCCTATAATCATGGGGGAGAGTCCTATCTCTTAGGAAGGTTCCATGAGAGGTGGAAAAGCACTTCCTAAACAAGGAGATCCAGAGCCAAAAAGCCCAACCTCTTTTTGATGATTCATTCTGAAGTTGTTATAATCGAACTTCTGCCTCCAATTTGTTAAAAAAAACTCCAAAACAGGTTGGCACGGGTGCAACACAGGGACAGAGTGCCAGCTGGCATGTCCACTAGTGTATCTTTTCCCCATTGGCGCGAGGGATGAACTGGCTACTCGCGCCAGTGCCAAAACATGGGTTTTTAGGGCTCTTCTGAGAAAATGTTCTCAAGGATAATTCTTGACCTTATGCAGAAGGATGCCATCGAGGTGTTTTCAGGAAATTTTACTGTTCACAGGTCATAGGAATAGTCCTCCAATGTATGGGACGAGGGATTGCAGGGACGGTGACAAAATGCTGTGTAACAAGTTCCATGTCAAAATACCGTTCATCAATCCAGATTCGTTGAGATTATTTTAAAACCTCAATTTCCCGCTTGAACACACATCTTATGCATTAAACCCCGAAATGATTCCAGATCCTATTTCTCACTTACACAGTGTTTTCAGAATATCGATTTAAAATACCATTGTGTCATCGATCCATTCATTGACTGATGACTGAATTTAACAAATGCAAATTCATCCATTCTTCTCAAATATATATGCAACCCTTTATGCTCTTCGGCTTAATTCATAATTATAACCTTATCTCGTCATTTTCATCAAACTTTACAATGGTATACAGAACCACCATTTCAAACCCTTATTGCAAAGTTTTATCACACACCTGTTCATAAACTCTGAGCATTTCTCACATATAATTCTATCAATCAATGCACACATAATTCCGAAATCAAATTCCTTCATATATACATATGAAATCAAATAATTAAAAAATACCTCTTGTCTCTGGCCTGATATTCAAATCAATGGCCCTTTTCTCCAACTGCTTGTAGGCTTAACAAACAAACCTTTGTTTGTCCAAACCCTACTCTAATTATCCTACCTGTCTACTTTTTCCTTGAGGCTTTACAAGTTGTACAAAAGATTATGAACCAATTTAGGTTCAGATCCTCCATTATCTCAACAAAATCCTCCAAATCCTCTAAGTCCTAAAATCTATCCTTTATCCCAAAAAATCCTTTCAAACTCATAAAATCATGGAACCAATTCTACTTTAGGAATTACAATTAAATTTCAAATCTCTCATTTCCTATGGAATCTCAACTATTCTACTTCCCTCATGTTCTCCAATCATTCAGGAACATTTACAAATTTCTCTCAATATTTAATATCTCTCATTAAAATCACTCAAAAACATTAATAATTACATAAGAACCCAATATTCTTTTGAAAACACAAGACCCCTATATCTATTAAAATACAGAGGATTTTCTTGAGCCTAATGCCCCTGCATCAGACTCCCAAGGTAAAAAATAATCATGATCTCCTGATCATGTGCTTTTAATCTTTTCCTTCCTGGATCCCATACCTTGTTTTGTAATTTATCATCTATTTCTGCTGTTGTTTGTTGCTTTTCTCCAGGTTTCCACACTTTATGCTACTTTGCTCCACTAGCTGTACTTTCACAGTCTGTTACTGTCTTCCTTTTGCTGTTGCTGCTTCTTTTCTTTCTTGTTGATGTCTTCCTTTGAGACACTTTCATCATTATCCTTCTTATCAGTCCAATTTCTTTGTCCAATAAATCTTCTGATTGTTGATTACCTTCACTCCTTAATTGCTGATCTTTTATTCTTACTGCCACATTGTCATCCTTACCCTCTTGTTTTCTGCAATTACTAACTTCTTTCAGATTGTCACTTATGCAAATTTCTTTGTCTTCTCCCTTCAGCAATTCATTTGACTGACACATAGTCTGCCCTTTACTGCTATCTTCATTTCTTTGCTTTAATTTGTTGTTGTTGTCCTCTGACTTTTGCATCTGCACATTCTGCATTTCCCAATATTGAAATTGAGATTTCTCTTCCTGTATTGAATCCTGATTCTTCAGCATAATTTCCAGCAATTTAATTTGTTTATTCCTTGGATTAGATATTTCCACAGAATTTTCTTCTCTCTCCTTTACTTGACTACCCAACTGTGTTAGATTTTCTCCAGCATCTGCAACAAAACCTGCATTCACAAAGCAATTATTAAAAAAACCATAAGGCCTTAGTGCCGTTCTTTCCTCTGGCGACATTTTAGTATGCTGCTCTGAAATTTCCTCTTCTGTCAGCACATCAGTATGTTGATTCATTCTACCTAAAGAATTCTCTAAAGGCATCTCAAGACTGTCAACGAGTCCCTCTTTCACACCATCTGCTGTCATGATGTCTTTCTTTTCTTGTTCACTGTAGTGAACTCTGTCTTCTACAATCTCCCTGTCATACTCTGAGTTTTCCAACAAATATTCTAGCAATACAATTTCTTTTTGGAATTTCTGAAGTACTTCATCATCACTTACTATCCCTGCATTTATACACAAATTTATAGTTTGTAAATCACAAAGCTCAGTAGTCTCAACTGTTGCTTCACACATCAGTTCTTTAGACTGAATTTCTTCTCCTTCTTTCACAAGAAATTACTCATGTGCTGTAATAGTTTAAAATATAAATGCATCACTATTTCCCTCATTCAAGAGACATTCTTCATCATTCTTCAATTCAGAGTATTTATCTTCTGAGAGATACTCTTTCATACTTTTGATAGCTTCAAAAGATTTCTCATTCTCTTTTGCAAAACCTGTAATCAAATCACAATTATTAGATTAAAAAATACAAGGCTTTACACCATCCAACTGATCTAAACTTGCCCAACAACTCAGGAAATCATAAATAATTTCCTCTTCGGCAAGGTAAACTTCTTACTGTCTTAAATATTCTCAATAATTCATAAGATCTTTCGTAGATTTCCATTCTTCATCTTTACCCATAACTTCACTCTGTTCTGCTTCACAAATGGAAACTTCCATTTTCAACTCAGCTTCTTTGAGTTCTTCACATCCCAATTGCACATTCATCCTCTGTTCAATTTTTCTTAGCACTTCTACTAACTGCATATTCACTTGTTGTTCTCTCTTCTGTTATAGCCTTTGCCACTTTACCTTCTTCTTCATGATCCAACCAATTCTCTGGTTTTCTTCTATCATCATTTCCAATTTATTAAATTGTTCTCTTATCTCAGCTAACTCTTTGTCATATTCTTCATCAGTCAACTGCTTCCTTATTCCATTTGCCTTGGCATCTTATTTTTCCTTTTTTCTGTTGTGGTCTCTCTCAGAACCTCTGCTACCTCTTCTATGACTATCAGTAGTCATCTTCTTCTCCATTTCTATCTTCATGATTTCCTCACTCATTCATCATGAGTTGTACTAAATCCTCTGCAATAACAAGTCCTCCTTGTTACAAATTACCTCACCAGTCCTCTCCTCTGGATTTGGTCTTTTGGCAAGCACCGGTTCTCTATCTTCTGGAACCTCTTGAGCATTCCTCTCTGCTCCTTCTAGGCTTGAACTCATCTGTAACTTTTAAGAACACAATTTTCCTTTTTATCCAACCTCTGTTGGAATTCTTCAAGGTTCTGTTCCACACCATTCTTCCACTTAGAATCCTCTATTGGATTCCTTTATCACTACTCCTAAAGCTATGATCTTCTTTTGCTGAGATTTTCTTCAATTGCCTGCAACCTGAATTCTGCAAACATAATATTCAAACCAGAGTTAAAATAACACTTATCAACTTACCTCCAAGATCTCTGTGTGATCTTGTTTCACCTCCCATTTGCACTATATCTCTATGTGCTACAATCTATCAGATTCAAAATCTGATCTCTTTTTATTTTCCCATCTCACATGCATTCATTCTAATTCCAATTTAATCAAAACAAGCTTGATCCTTCAAAAAAGTTGTTTCCTACTCTGATACCAAAAATGATGTAGCCTAAGTTGCTCAAACCCATAATCTGCATATAAAATGCATGTCACATTCATTCCCAGAATTTTCCATATCATACTCAGTAATTTATTATGTTCATTAAGGTTTCATACCCCTTTAAACAATCCCAAATTAATGTTATAAGCGAAAGCTTTCTATTCCTTAGTTATGGTTATAAAACTCAAACGATAAAACTTTATCGGCGGAAGTTGTTTCCTTTTTATACCCTATGGTTTTAACCCATATACCAAAACCCATTTCATGAAATTTGAATCAATATATTTAACCTTAGTTGAATACTCCTTTTCAACCATCACATATTCGAGCCCATGCTTAACATAAAAGTTCGACTTTGGTTTAAATTACCAAAGATGCCAACAAATAGCCATATAAACTTCTGGGCCCACACTTTCATTTCGCACTTGGGTTAAATTAAAGTGCCACTATATATATAGTTATTGGCCATTCTATTTTACATACCTTTGACACCGTCGATCTTCATCTCTATACATCCGACGAATATCACATTCCATCAAACACAAAGTTTAACATCTCTTTTTTCACTGTCGAGTCCACACCTTACTAACCTTTGCGCAACTTCTGATGTGAACACTGTCAGATCTTTGCCACCTTTGATCCGATGGCTATCACGTAAAAATAACCCGGTGACTTATCTCTCCAAACTCATGCAAAACAGGTGGTATTAAGATACCACGTGTCAGCTTCTAACTGCTATCACCTTCGATCAAGGATTTACCACTTACCTCCTTTGTGCTATGCAAAAACCATTGGTGGTTTTCAAAACCCATCTTCACTGTTCCGTCTTGCCATTGAATCACAGTTTCACTTCTCTTTGATTCTGAATTTTGCCTTTCGATCTCATTGATTGATCCTTCACTCCAACGGTTTTTGTACCTTTATTTCATTCTACTCCACTTCATCATTAACTTCCAATTCCAAACTTTTGATATTTGCTTCTGTTGTTCCTTCGCTCTAGTTCCATGCTAGAATACCGTTCATCAATCCAGATTCGTTGAGATTATTTTAAAACCTCAATTTCCTGCTTGAACACACATCTTATGCATTAAACCCTAAAATTGTTCCATATCCTATTTCTCACTTACACAGTGTTTTCAGAATATCGATTTAGAATACCAGTATGTCATCGATCCATTCAGTGATTGATGATTGAATTTAAAAAATGAAAATTCATCCATTCTTCTCAAATATATATGCAACCCTTTATGCTCTTCGGCTTAATTCATAATTATAACCTTATCTCGGTATTTTCATCAAACTTTACAATGGTATACATAACCACCATTTCAAACCCGTATTGCAGATTTTTATCACACACCTGTTCATAAAATCTGAGCATATCTCTCATATAATTCAATTAATCAATGCACACATAATTCCGAAATCAAATTCCTTCATATATACATATGTAATAAAATAATTACAAAAGACCTCTTGTTCTGGCCTGATATTCAAATCAATGTCCCTTTTCTCCAACTGCCCATAGGCTTAACAAACAAACCTTTGTTTTTCCAAACCCTACTCTAATTCTCCTACCTGTCTAATTTTTCCTTGAGGCTTTAAAATTTATACAAAAGATTATGAACCAATTTAGGTTTAGATCCTCCATCATCTCAACAAAATCCTCCAAATCCTCTAAGTCCTAAAATCTATCCTGTATCCCTAAAACTCCTTTCAAACTCATAAAATCATGGAACCAATTCTACTTTAGGAATTACAATTAAATTTAAAATCTTTCATTTCCTATGGAATCTCAACTTTTCTACTTCCCTCATGTTCTCCAATCATTCGGGAACATTTACAAATTTCTTTCAATATTTAATATCTCTCATTAAAATCACTCAAAAACATTAATAATTACATAAGAACCCAATATTATTTTGAAAACACAAGACCCCTTTATCTATTAAAATACAAAATATTTTCTTGAGCCTAATGCCCTTGCATCATGAATGATCTCAGCTCATCTACATTTTTAGGAGCTACCCACTCCATGATGGCCCTTATATTCTTTGGATCTACTGCAATGCCCTCCTTGGAGACAAAATGTGCCAAGTAGTATACCTCAGTCTGGAAGAAGCTACATTTGTTGAGATTAGCATACAACTGATGGTCTCTCAACAATATCAACACTGTTTCCAAATGCTTTGCATGCTCTTCCTCAGTTTTAGAATATAATAATATTCCATCAATAAACACAATCATTAAATTTTGCAAATAAGGACACAACACATTGTTCATCAAACACATAAATTTAGCTGGGGCATTAGACAAAACGATTGGAACTACATCAAACTCATAATGCCCGTACTTGGTCCTAAATGTAGTCTTGTAGATGTCCTTCTATTTTATGCCTTCCTGATGATAGCCTGATCTCAAATCGATATTAGAAAACACTATTGCTCCCTTTAGTTGATCAAACAAATAATCGATCCTTGGTAGTGGATAACTATTCTTAATGTTCACTTTGTTTAGCTACCTAAAGTTAATGCATAGTCTAAGAGTGCCATCCTTGTTCTTCAAAAACAACACCGGTGCACCCCATGGCATTACACTTGGCCTAATGTACCCTTTGTCCAAAATTTCCTCCAACTGTAACTTTAACTCTACCAACTCTCCTATAATCATCCTGTAAGGTTCTTTTGATTCTGTAGCTACCCCTAGCACCAACTCAATAGAAAATTCTACATCCCTGTGAGGTCGCAACTCTGAAATATCTACCGGAAACACATCCTGAAAATGCTGCAAAACTAGATACCTATTCAACACATCTGCATCCTAAAATTCCTTACCTTTGTCACTAGAGCTATGAACCACAAATAGCACACATCCTTTCCTGCGATTACGCTTGGCCTGCATAGATGTCACCATCCTAATTGATGTATATTTTTTATTTCTTTGTAAGATTCTTGGTTCCCAATTATCATCCAAACATTCAATAAATTTTTCATAACAATATATCTTGGTCTTGTGAAAATAAAACCAATACATACCCAATAGCATATTGTAGGAACCCAATGGTAATATGTTAAAGTGTGCTATTGTGGGCATACTGTTTAACTCAAATGCACAATCTCTTACCCAATGGTGAACACTTTTCTTCGTACCTATGGCCAACTGCACTAACCAAGATTATGCATGAATTTCCTTATTCGAACCACACTATTCCACCAATTCAGGACTAACAGAGTTATAATTAGATCCAGGTCCAATCAAAATAGAAATAAATTGATCACAAAGCTTACCGTTCATCTAAATGATAGAAGTCTGGTGATCCACCTGTTTGTTTTCCACTATTGCATAAATTCGAGGAATGCTCTGCCCAACATCCTCAATTCTCTGTGCCTCTTGTGTAGTAAATATTTGAGGCCTACCACCTTGATTCTCTGTAAAATATCTCTTAAGATGTTCCTTACTGCATGTCGAACATTCCAATCATCCCGTACCATTACCTCCCTACTGTTGTTGTAGCCTATGTACATATCCACCCGCATTAAACTTCTTTTGTGGTGCCACATTTTCCTTCTCTTCTGAATTATGATGCCTTGCTCTCTTAGGCTTCCATTTCCCTTTACCCTTCCCTTTCCATCCTTGCCAAGACTCATTATTGTGTTTTGACTATTCATAGAAATGTTTCAATTTCCCAATGACTTCTGCAAGTGTATGAAGCTCATCATACTCAATCCTATCTTTAAATGGTAAGGGAAAAGCATTGAAAAATTGTTGAAATTTATCCTTCTCATCGGCAAGATATGGCACATACCTCAATAGCTCCAAGAACTTTGTCATGTACTTTTCATCTGTCATAGATCCCATTCTTAGATCATAGAATTATTTGACCTTGATGTTGTAATACCTCTCTGATAAGTTATTCTTCCTGAAAATCCTCTTCAACTCATTCCAGATCAAGTCATCTGTCTTGATATGCCTAACCCGCTTCACATCTTCCCATGAGATGTCTTACTTACCTCTGAAAATGAAGATAGCAAGCTTGGACTTCATGTTATCTGAGTATTAATGCAACTCTAAGAACTTCTTCATCCCAAGTATCCAAGATTCTACCTATTCTGGTTTCTTCAAGTCTCCATCAAAAGGAGGTGGCTTCGATTTATTAAATTTGTCTGGAAAGTACCCCTTTTCATTCATTTTATAAGGATGACACTGATGACGATCATGATGTATATATGAACCAGAACTGGAATGATACATGTATTCATCACCCCACCTATCTGGAGTGTCCGACAACCTACCATCTCTCATTGTGTTCGATCTATCTTACCTGTGTCTACCAAGAGACCTACTATCATATACCCCATTTGTTCTATCCTCATTTCAATAACTGATCCATAGCGGCCCTTGTTTTTGAAAATTTCACAAGCTCTGAAGAAGTATTGCATTTACCTCTGCTTATTTTTCCTGTGTCTCTATGAGATTTTCATTGTCTGCATCACAACTCCTTATCTATTCCTTTAGGCTCCTCAATTTATCTACCAAATCAAAAGAATGCCCACCATATGCTCATATGACTTCTATCCATGTCGATATTTCTCCTTCCAAGTTTAATATGTCATCTAAACCAAATAACAATAAACCAATGTACCTTAGTGTAATTTGGGGAGGAAACTTCCTGCAAGATCAATCAATCAGTGTAAATCATGTATAGATATAATCATGACAACATATAAGCATATAATTATAGGCATATCAACATATAAATTTCATTCTAGTTGGAGTCCAATAATCCATGCAAGACCATCCCAAACACAAACTTGGCCACACACAATCACAATCATGAACCATACATGAACATAAGCAACATGTAACCTAGCATGATTGACCAATGCATATTCAACATATTACACTACACATGTAAGCATGTACATAAAATACATAAGCATGACCCATATATGACCTAACATAAATAAGAAATGCACCTACAATGTGTACAATATGTAAACAAGAGTGCACAACACATGAACAAGAACAACACACCATCATTCAACTATTCATGACAACATGTTGGAAATAGCATCATCAACACTTCCATGGCAACACCACTACCACCGTGGCCAACACAATGTGAATGCAACAATTACATAGAACATACATATGAAAACACATAAGAAAACAACATAACGCATGATAAACACACTACCCATATAGTTTGAAAGTTGAACCATGCTCTGATACCACTCTGTAACACCCTCCTCCCACATCTACCCAAGTAACTGGCCAACAGGGGTAAACATGTGACGAGAGGCTACTAATATGAGATTCAACCTCCTAAGTGACCTTAAGGAAGTGGAACCAATGGAAGTGCAACAAAGTCAGACTACACAACATTAACAACACCTCCAGGAGGTAAACCACCCACCCAGACCCACGAAACTTGAAGGGGGGATAATTTTTGACCAGTTTAAGCCTTATACATGCACATCTTAGGGAAGGGAGTGGATATAGAACCTTAGCCATGGGATTTCCTGGTTAAGGTAGTGGCGATGGCCCCAAAAGTTAGTTTTGTGCCGTGACTCCAAGATTTGTGCCACATTTTTAGCCCGTAATCCTAGGTCACTGCCCAGAACTTCTTGTAACCTCAGGAGAGGGTAAATAACATTAAAAAAATATATGGAAGTAGTCAAATCATCAAGAACTCATCTATATCCCACCCAACCATGACAAGAATTCCATCAAACATGTCACAAACATTGCATCTACAGGTGTAGATAGTAGAATTAAACATGGGGGTCTAATACTTATTTGAGAATTGCCAAGGAACATTGCTCCCTTACATCATAAGATGCAATACAATCTATTTTACCATAGATAAATTTTATATTCATTTACAGGAAAAAGAATAAATAGATCCATACATCATCACTGATAAAATACAAGCTTATAATCGGCGTAATATCAACATAAATACCATGGATATATCATCAATGAAATCGAAAAAATAAGCAGTGCATTTGCATACAAAATACCAAAGGAATGAGCTCTTCAATTTTGAATATAAAAACCAATCGGATATGGGACTTCCATGTTCAACCCAAAAATATATTGGCTAAGTCAAATCTGTTACAGTCAATCACCCCCATGCCATATTCCAAGTATGAATGTGGGACTCAAACTGCGATCCAGATCTTGGGGGTAGGCCCCCAAGGTATAAAAATTTGAAATGGATCTGGCAAGATCTACAAAATTAGATTGCGAGAAAAAAGAAGAGAACACACAGTAAATAAAACCACAAAGATTTTTTTTAATTAAAACAAAGAATAACTATAGAAGCTACATTATGGTGGACGATCTGTCCTTTTACAAAATGTGACTTGTTACTTATAGCCTTTTTTTGTTACAATACCACAGGTAAATTCCAAGGGTGGTTAAATACCATGGGTGGTTCTCACTTACAATACCATGGGTAAATACCATGGGTGGATTCCACTTACATTACCATGGATAGATTCCATGGGTGGATGAATACCATGGGTCGATGCCATTTACAATACCATGGGTAAATTCCATGGGTGGATAGATAACATGGGTGGATGAATACCATGGGTGGATTCCAATTTCCATTCAGATCATTCCTCCCTCCTTAAGAAGAAATGGTCCCCATTGTGTGAAGTTCCCTCCTGAGAAGCCTTTGTTGAATATGAAGAGCCATTGAAGGGAAGGTTTTTGTGTGGTTAACCCATAACCATGATGAACTAAGATCCGAGGATAGAGATATCCTGTAATGCTTGTGACCAACTGCGATATTGATAGTGTGTGGCCTAGCGAATGGACTTTGATGAAGTGTAGTTTTTTGGATGACCCAGAACCATGAAAAATGAAGATCTGAGGATAGAAATACCCTGTAATTCTTCTGACCAACTATGATACTAACAGTGTGTGACCTAGCAAATGGACTTCGATGAGAAGGATTTTGTCTGGTTGACCCATAACCATGATGTTGATTGTTGTTGAAGTAGCAGGTTCCTACATAGCCTGGGGTGGGATGACACATCTCCAAATAACCCAAGTCGAATGCTGCTATGCTGAAACTGATGAATGTGAATCAGGTGCCTACTAAAGTGTGGTGGGAGGGTACGTCTCCAAAGGGAACCCGCTCTGAATGCTGCTCCAGATTTAAAATGGGAATAACTTGGTAAATATATCTAATAATATTAATTATACCTGTTTTTGGAAATAGAATGATAATTTTTCATCTTCGCATGTGTTTGAAATCACTATCTAGAGACTCTAGACTCTCAGATTCGAGCTGGAACTATCCCACAGTTACAAAATTTCTGAAAAAATAGTTGATTTTAAATCAGTGATAACTCCCTCGTCCGGATTACGATTCAACTAGTTGTTTGTTTCAAATATGGGAATTTTTTCAAGGGGAACTCAGATCTATAACCATTTCTTCGAAATTTTTCACTAAAAACTACAAAAATGACAGGAGATCCTCCATCCATGAATTGTCGTCAAAAACATTTTGCAGCATTGTTGATTTTAATGAGGGATATCTCCCTCATCCAGACTCCAATTTGAATTATTGTTTTTTTGAAATTGGCTATTTTTTTGCAAGGAATCCATATATGCTATTTGTTTCTAAAATGTTTTCACCAATATTTTCAGATCTTCTCTACAAATCTGTCGCCCAAAAAATTCCTGCAAAAACATGAAAAAATAAAATAAGAATTCTTCCTGCTTTGTCCAAGAAAGTGCTCCATGGAGGTCATGAAACTTGCATGGAGTTTGTTCAATATGGCTGCAAAATTTTGAAACTGATATATGTTCAAACCCTTATTCCCCTGGATTCGTAACCTGAATATAATACCACTAATCTAGATCTTGGGCAGATGCCCCCAAGATCTCAAAAATTGAAATGGATATGAAAAGATCTGCAAAATTAGATTTTGAGAAAAAAGGAGAGAACACACAGTAAATAAAACCAAAAAGAATTTTTTTATTAAAACAAAGAATAACTTTAGAAGTTATATTGTGGTGGAAAATATGTCATTTTACAAAATGCGACTTGTTACTTATAACCTTTTTTTGTTCCAATACCACAGGTAAATTCAATGGGTGGGTAAATACCATGGGTGGATCTCACAATACCATGGGTGAGTGAATACCATGGGTGGATACCACTTACAATACCATGGATATATTCCCTTGGGTGGATAAATACCATGGGTGGATGAATACCATGGGTCGATGCCATTTACAATAACAAGGATAAATTCGATGGGTGGATGGATAACATGGGTGGATGAATACCATGGGTCACTACAAGGAAAAGACCCTGTAGTGGATTTTTTTGAGGAACCCCTTATAAAAATACCCCAGACATCCATTTCTAGAAGAGGTTACTAGAGGAGGTTGGCAAGTGGAGGTGTTTGCAGATGTATTTCGTACGGTGCGCTTATCACCGTAAAATGCACCGGTGCGTTCAACACGAGAAAGCACCGGTGTGCACAAAAAATTGTTACACCAGACACTGTGTGCTCCGTACACACCCGCCCAATGCATTTCATTTTTGTAGTGCACCGGGCCTTTACAACACATCCGCACTGGTGCCTCATAAAAAGCTTGCGAAAAAAGAAACCAACCGATGCGTAGTGAGGAAAATGCACCAGTGCTCCCATAAAACACGCGCACAGAAATAGTGTTAAATAAAAGAAAAAAAATTATGGCCAAAAAACTGCACAAAACATTCGATACCAGACACCGTGTGCTCTGTACACACCCTTCCAGTGTGTTTTATTACTGTAGCGCCTAGGTGCTTTACACAAAATCTGCACTGGTGCCTCATAAAAAGCACGTGAAAATAGAAACCGCGCAGAGAAGAATGACGAAAATGCACTGGTGCACTCATAAACCTCGTGCACTGGAACAATTTTAAATAAAAAAAAAAAATTACTGCCAAAAAACCGCACAAAACACTGGCACACTAGACACCGTGTTCTCCGTACACACCCACTTTGTGCGTTTTATTACTGTAGCACCCTGGTGCATTAGAGAGAATCTACACCGGTGCCTCATAAAAGGTGCACGAAAACATAAATCGTTGGATGCGGAATGAATAAAGTGCACTAGTATGTCCATAGAACCCCGCACACAGAAGGGGGTTAAATAAAAAATAATTAGGGCCAAAAAACCACACAAAACATTGGCACACCAGACACCGTGCGCTCTGTACACACCCTTCTGGTGCGTTGTAGTATTGTAGGGCACCGGTGCTTTACAGATCGCCCGCACCGATGTCTCATAAAAAGCGTGTGAAAACAGAAACCGCCCAATCCAGAATGAAGCAAATGCACTGGTGTGCCTATAAAATCCAACACACTGGAACAGGGTTAAATATAAAAAGCATTACAGCCAAAAAACCACATTTTTTACTTTTGTCAGTGCTACAGATCTCTCAATCACCGGTGAAATTTATCCTTGTCTAAGCCACCCTAACATCGCTGCTCCCATTGCACTCATTGCACGTGCTGCTGTTGTGCATTACCCACCAATCTCCAGCTTGAATTTTGCAAAACGGTGGAAAATTTTTATTTTGCAAATTCCACAGCCAATATGCCTCCTCGATTAGAAAATATACAGGTACTTTTCTTGTTTTTCCATAATTAAGCCTTCTAGTGGATTATAATTTCAAATAACCTTAAAATTAACCATTTAAAAGGAAAGGAAAAAAAATTCGTGCGATGCGCTCAAGCCGTTTGGCTCACACCGGTTTGCAGTGCTGCCTGTAAATTTACAGGCCGCACCACAGCGAGTGCTAACGGTATCCGCACTAGTTCCGGGGCAGTACCGATAGGCTCATCGTGTTATTTTAAAAAAATTTAAAAATTGTGGTGCGGTCGTTTACCAGGTCGCACCATTGACAATGTGGAATAGCGGCAACACGGTGCATTGACTAAATTATCCGCCCTGAGGCTGGTAATTTTATCAACGCACCATGTTGCCGCTATTCCACATTATCAACGGTGCAGCCTGGTAAACCGGTGCTAATGGTATCCGCACCGGTTTTGGGGCAGTACCGAAGGCGCACCTTGTTATTTTAATTTTTTTTTTAAAGTGTGGTGTGGTCGGTTATTCGGCCACACCATTGACTTAGTGGAATAGCTACGACGCAGTGCATTGACTAAAATAATAGCCCCAAGGCGGCTATTTTTGTCAGTGCACGGCTTATTTTACTTGGGTCAACGGTGCGGCCTTATAAAAGGCCACACCATTCACTATGTCACAATGGTAGGAGGTCGGTCCGCTAACTTAACTATACGCCCCGGGGCGTAGAGTTTCGTCAGCGCACCACCATCCTAACACCGTACATAATCAACAATGCACTATAAATTCTTCTAGAGCACCGTCATTGGGGCACTTAATATTATTAGGTTCACCGAGGCCGATGTGCTCCATAGAAAGACGCACTCGTACCGGTGCGTGACTGTGTTTTCGGCGCACCGACTGTTTTTTTAGTTGTTTTCAAAAAAAAATTATATATGTATATTTCTAAATACATGTCTTATTTAATAAAAAAAAATTTTTTAATATGTCAACCGTTCAGAGACATGAAAGGAGAGAAGAGGGGGAACAACAACAATGACAACAGGTGGAGCAGTATAACATGGTTCGCCTATGGGAGGCATGAGAGAGGGAGAAATATGCGTACCCTTGCCCTATTACAGCAGCTATGCAGGGGCTCCTAAGGCAGGTAGGCCTCCTCAAGTTCTATGAGGAGGCTACTTCCCTAAAGGGCCATAGTTTGTTTTTGAGACATATTATCTAAAGGTGGAATGCCCAGCAACAGGATTTCCGAGTTGGTATCAACCAATGGTACACACCCACTAAGGAGGATATATACTTAATTATAGGGCTATCAAGGAGAGGGGTGGATTTTCCCTCATTCCCAGAGGTTTCGAATAGCTGTGTAGCAGGGAGTTAGTTACTTTACTTGCAGAGATACATTGGATAAAATGTATTGTCTCCTGTAGAGTTTTGGGTTGCTGGTGGTCAGTTACGTATTGGTGCATTTGGTAGGGAGGAGGTGCAGTGTCTCTCACTTATCATTTCAACCATTTCGCACAACACCAGTGATGGGCAATGCATTATTTTCCCGCTTCTATATTACGTTGATTATTTAGTATAGGAGCCAGGACTTTTCAAGTGGTCTGCCACTTTTTTGCGGCAGTTCTGGACAACCTTAGATAGATGTCATGGTCATGCATAAGGGAGGGTGAACTTCCCTTTTGCTTCAGAGCTTTTTTGTTTATTTTTTGAGAGGTTTCCATAGATGAGGCCTAATTTTCTTCGACAGCCTCGTAGGACGACGTTTGAGGCACGTATGCACATGTGGGGGCATATGATGCCCAAGAGGGGTGACACTGAGTTTTTCGCGAGGATATCACAGGATGCACTAGAGTTGCTAGCCAGTTTTGATGAGAATCCCTTCATTATGGTTCCTTGTCCTTACGCGGATTTGGATTGGCGAGGGTGTCCCAACATCCTCTTCACAACTAATGAGTCGCCAGATGATAGAGGTAATATTACTGTTTTATATATTTAAAGTTATTCTAGCATGTTCTTTAACTTGTTTTTATTAAACTGTGTAATGAAATTGCCCAATTATTGTTGTGTACTTGTATATATTTTGCAGACATTGGCTCTTTTGACGGCGAGGAGATGCCGGCATCAGTACCACATGATCCAGGTGTGGATCATGATGATGATGATCAGGCCATGCGAGATGACGAGGATCATCAGGAGGCCGGTGCTAGGCGTGGTCGACATGATGCTAGATATTTGCTGGAGTTGGGCGACCAACTCAGTGCATTGATTTTTGAGGCGAGCATCAAGCTCTCTCATTACAGAGACATAGAGGTCAATGATATGCTATTACAGATGCGGAGAGGCATGCTGCGTGACATGTACAGCCTGATATGGCATGTCGTAGGAGTTACGATAGCTTTTACGCGACTAACGAGGACTATTGAACGTTATAGGCATGGTCGTGATGTAGCAGGTGATGGACAGTCCACGAGCAGTGAATCTTCATCTCATGATCGTTCACCTTGCCTTGCGTCAGATGAGCTTGAGCCTCCACTAGCATCTAGTAGCAGTCATCATGGAGATGAGGTTGGACCATCGACCATGTCCATTCAGCAGCCTGCAGCATCCATCAGTACTCATGATCATGAGCAGGCTGGACCATCGACCGTCGAGGTTGCACCATTGACTGAGTAGGCCTCCACTAGTACTGACATTGATGTTGTACTACCACCAGCTAATCCATGACATTTATATTACAGTTGTATAATTTTAACATTATTCAGTTATATATATATATATATATGGTCCATGTATTTTATGTTCATGTTGCAATTGTACTTAATTTACATGTTGGTGATCATCATGATGTTTATATTGTTAGGTCATGTTAGATATGTGCAATTAATGTGTATGTGATGATAATATGAGTTATTTTACATGAGATGTATATTTGATGTTTGTGTTGTGATGAATATGTTAATATATAATATTAATTATGTTTTGTTAGATGATCATGATCACGATGATGTTAGCGATTTTGAATGTGTTTTTTAGTCAAATATGATGTTTGTACAATGGTTATCATGAATGTGACGTTTATTAATTAATTTAATACTAAATGATCATGATATTGTAAAATTGTAATATTTGTAATTCTAATTGTATGTAAAATTCTAAAATTGTAATTGTAATGGTATATATGTAAATTTGTAAAATTGTAATGGTAATTGTAATTTTTTAATTTCTAAAACTATAATTGTATATATGTAAAATCCTAAAATTGTAGTTCTAATTGTAATTGTACATGAAATTGTAAAATTGTAATTGTAATTCTAATTCTATGTAAAATATTTGTAAAATTTTAGTTGTATTACTGTGAATTGATTGTAATTGTATGTAAAATTCTAAAATTGTAATTGTAATTGTATGTGAAATTGTAAAATTGTAATTGTAATTGTAATTATAATTCTAATTATATGTAAAATATTTGTAAGAATTTAATTCTAATAATGTGAACTGAATTTATTGAAATTTTTTAATTTTTAAATTTGTAAATTTTAAATAATTGTAAAATAATAAATCTGGAATAATATGATTTGTTCTAACACAATAAAGTTTAGAAAATAATGCAAATAAATTCATGTACTTTAGAATTATCATTATTTTACTATGATCTTAGATACAAAAAAAGAACTAATTTATACAGTACGCCATTGTTTTTGACATCAACATAATTGCAAATAATTATCAAGTGAATTATTGATTTTAACATTAACACAATGCAAATTACCAATTAATTCAAAATACATATTATAATGTTTTGAAAAACCCATCTTAAAAAATATAAATATTGATGAAATAACACATGTACCATATCACTCTCGGTTCTCATGGTCACCCTCATTATCTTCCAGCTCGCATGGCATGATAACACTATTGTTCTCAAAAATATGTTTTGATCTAGGGTCACGTGTTAGTACGAACCACCAATCCCTATCCAACACATCTGGGTAAAAAAACACCTGGTTGCAGTGTTTAGGGAAAACATAGGGCTCCTTAGCTTCATCCCACATCTTTCTAGAGTTGATACATATCAGCTTACTATCATGATCTTCCTTTACATTATTCCAATCAAAGGTGTCCCAACACTTGCACCTAAAAAAAACACATTAGAAAGAAGAGAAATCCACTTCAATGATCTCTTGTATCTTTCTGTTGTAACCTAACATCCCTCGTACTAGGTTTTGATCATGGTGGCTAGATCAACTAGATTGATCGAACTCGACTTCCACTCCATAGTCTTGTGCGATGTTTCCAGCATTGGCATTTTCTGTGCGAAAATTGTGTCCATATGCCCACATAGATGGGAACAAATGCACCTATTATAAAAAAGTAAAAAAAATCATATTGTCATGTGTCTTATAATAAACCAACAGTTAAAATATGAAATGTAGATGTCTTAATATAAGTTTCAAATTTACATATAAATTAAAAAGATTATTACCGAGTTGCTGCACCCAATCCCTACGTTTAGCACATCCTCTTCAACACGCGGGTAATGATTGGTAGCACCATATTTCTCTCTAACTTGGTTAACAACCCAACTATTGGGGCATATTTTTGGCATATTTTCTTTTAAATGATCAGGATAGGGCACACTTCTACCATTCAACCGTCTGAATTCTTTCCTATCACTATTCCATTTCATCCTCTTTTGTTCGTGCAATGCGACCCACGGTTGTGTCACTTCAGAATTGTAAAGAACGAATTTATTAATTGCTTCAATTTCTGCATTCACTGATGAAATGAAGCCAACATTATATAGTACTTAAAGATCAAAATATACATTTTATCGAAGTTCAACATGAATATTAATTAATTTTTGTAAATTTGAAAAATTATAAGTCGCTTAATCTTTATCAAGCGATTTTTGCCACTCGTTTGGAGCAACTCCCCTTCTCTTTTGTCTTCATCCCTTTCATTGTCCCAAATCACCGCACCTAGTCTACTATCGATCTACTTGATGTACTCACTAGCATAATAGAAAGAATCATACGATATGTACCCCTCTACCATAGACCCCTCAGGTTTTGCCATTTGTCGAACAAAACCTTTCAATTTCTTCATGTAACTCTCTAAGAAGAACATCCAACAACAAGAAACCACCCCAACTAATTCAACCTCATCTACTAGGTGGATTAGAAGATGAACCTGTAAGTCCATGATACTCGTCGGCAGTTCCTTCTCAAACATAAAAACAATCTCAACTATCTCTTGAAGCCACCGTGGAATGCTAGCCACATGAATCTCGTTTGACGTGATCCAACATAAAAATGCAGATAATTTAGATATGGCATGCCCTAGGTCTTAAGGGAATTCATGTTTCACACACCCACACACGAACAAAGGATAATGACACTGCAAAGTTATAAATACGTGCAATAATATACGAAATTAGTTATGTTTCATGATCCCACATGGGATAAAATTTATTATTATAACAAATAATAAAATTGTGATTTTGACATTATAAGTACTCTTAGAAGATTCAAATGGTCATGCGATTTCAACCCCAAAAAGTGGTCATCCATGGTGAAGGAGTGTCGTAGTGAAGACCCGTATGAAGTTGGCACCCTCACATACATTATAACTTCCTTTGCCAAATATATATCACCTTTTTAAAAATCCATGGGACATTACCTTCTTTGAAAAACCATGAATTAGAGGGACCAGCGCCTGCTTCTGATCACATACTTTCTAATCATCTTGGCCAATGTTTCTTTTTAGTTTTTGAAGTAATAAGATCTTTCCTAACAGCCAATGTGTCACTTTGTTTCGATGATATGTGCCTCAATAAAGAAGATGAAGCATTTTTAAATATATGCATGGGATCTAATAAGTGGGTAATCTTAAGATGCTCCCAATATGGGAGGTCATAAAAGATAGATTTCCTTTTCATCCCAATGGGAAATTTCTCATCATAGGTGTCGAAGAAATCTAGATCATCGAACATAGGCTTCCCATTTGAATCGAACATTTCTATGAACTCCTTCTCCTTCTCTCTCTCATATGCTTTAAGCCATTCAGCTGGTGTCATTATTGGAGGCCTTCGGGTTCTCTCTCATTTACCATTGAAAGCGGATGCTGCTCTTCTGTAAGGGTGTTCTTCTGGTAGGAATACCCTGGAGAAATCATACAATGGCTTTCATAGGTCCTTGGACCATCTAGCTTTTAGAGAAGGTCCACAACATTTACATCCAAAATACCCTTCTGTTACAAGACTTGCGAGATTATATTTGAATACATTAAGTAATATGCATGGCATGTTAAATAATATCATGAAGATCAGAATAAATATTACAACAAATTAAATAACTAATATGTGAAATAATATTGTTACGTATATAAACAAATCAATAAATTAAACATGTAATTTACCAGAGAAAATTCCTAAGCCTGGATAATCATGTTTCATGTAAGCACATATGTCATACAACGTAAAACTCCTCTCTGTTGTGATGGGTATTGATGCATCATATATTTATCCCATCCCATAATTCCTTTAATTCATCTACTAGTGGTTGTAAGTAGACATCCATATTCTTCACTTGGCTTCTACAAGGGACTATGAGAGCCAACATAAGATGTTCATTCTTCATGGACAACCATGGGGGAATATTTTTATTGATCACTAATACAGGTGAAACATAATAGTTGGTGTTCTGGAGGGAATATGGGTTGACGCCATCCATGGCTATGCTGAGTCGTAGAATTTGTACTTCATCCTTGAATGTTTCATGCCATGTATCCTCTATATGCTTCATGGCTACTGAATCAGTTGGGATTTGCATAACTCCCAACTCACTTTTGTGTGAGGCATGCCATCCCTGCAACATAGCTAATTATTTGCAACGAAAGAGCCTTTCAATCCTTGGGATTATAGGCATGTGTCTCAATATCTTAAAAGGAGGACCAGTATGTGATTTACCCTCCTTTTTTGATTTATCATACCTGTCATGCCCACATTTCAGACACATCTCTTTGTCTGCATATTCTCCTCTATATAGAATACAATCATTTGGACATGCATGATATGATATGTACTCAACACCCAACATTTTCAACAATTTATTTGCCTCTTCGCAGCTACTGGGCAAGACATTATCACTCAGAAGAACCTTATCTTTGAATAACTTGTAGTTGGTGATCATGGAAAAGTATATTAATAAATGTACATTAATGTCGATATAATTATTAACGTTCATAAAATTTACCATTTGTAATGTTCATTGCAGTGTACTGATTATATTTCAAATTTATATAAGGGAGTACTTTATGGTAACTTACCTCAAAAGTTCTGAGAAACATGCATTCGACAAGCTAAAATTTTCTTTCAAGTTGTATAGCAACATCGTTGTCCCCAACTGGGTAGAATTTGACTGACCGCCAGGTCCAAAGAGAGGGGTGGTGGAAGCAAATTTAAGGCTTTCGAAAAAGGTGTCAGCGATATGAGCATCATCCCCTAGCTAATCATCGTTTTGGAATTCATCTAACAACATTGTCTCCATGGTAGTCACATCCCTTAAGTAATCATCCATACCAACCTCCATTTGATTGCCTCCATTGCCAGCTTGTGAAGAACTACTATTTTTGTAGTCATTCCTAATTGGTGAATCTGGACGTAGCGGAAATTGAATCGGTGGTTTATTCAACCATTCTTGGTATTGTTCATCTCCAATTTTTTCTCTTAATTCAGTCTTCTCTCGATTTAACATTATTATGGGGTGCAACGGAAGATGGTAGGTAGGCCGTTCATCATCACTAGAATCCTAATAATTAAAAAAAAAATTGAACATGATTAGTACAAAATATATGATATCAATTAGTAACCACGTTGACAATATTGCATGATTATAAATTAGATGTTTGACGTTGAAATAATTACATATTAATCAATATATATACCAAACAATTATAATTATAATTACAATCATTGTCCCGGGATTGTGGCTAGAAAATGTAATATTGTTACAATTGGCAGGGTGAAGCGACTATCCATTTTCATCTACCAAATGTGCCTTGCGGTATGCAACTCTTGATATGAACTTCCGATGTTTGGAGAAGTTTGAATATTTTGTGCATTTGAACTCGATGTTGAATCTGCATGAAGCTACAATTTTGTATACATTATAAATTTAATTAAGATGTGCATGATTGAATACATGGATAAAAAACATAAATTCAATTAGAGAGTGAAAATATAAAACAAATCTGAAGTAAATATTATGTCTCGAGATGGATAGGGAGAATTCTGTGATGGAATTTAAGAAATATTATGGAATGAGTTGGATTTTGAAGAATTGTCCATTCCATATAATATAGGATATTTTCTCCCTTCATTTGAGCAAAACAACAATAAATTTTGGTTCACACACCTAAATGTAATTTCGGTGCGCAATGTACATATAACCGCACCGATGCGTTTTTGGTAATGCGCACCGGTGTCGTTTTATAACCCGACACACTAGTGCAGTTCGATTAAGAGACCCACCGGTGACGAATAACCGCAAATAAAAAAACACAACCCTATTTTTTTTAAGTGAAAAAAAAGTGGTAAATTGAAAAATGGGCGGCAAAATATTTTGGAAAATATGATTTCATAAAACATTTCTTTAAATACTAAACACTTTTCATTATTTCACTATTTTTGCAAAAAATTTCAACGAGAGATTTGCAGGATACATACCTGGAGCAAACAAAGCACGAGAGCATTGTGGAGCAGGGAAATACATTAGAACAAAAGTATTTAGGCAATCAGAATTCCAAAACTTTGGTAATTCAAACCTTGTACCATAGAATTTCAAACGATGTGAGTAAAATTTATTGTTTTTTTTTACTTTTTCTGCAGTAAAGGAAAAAATCAAAGTTTATTTTTATTTTTACTTCTTCTGTAGTTTTTTTTATTTAGTAAATGAAAAAAATCAAAGTTTATTGATTTTTTACCTTTTCTGCAATTTTTTTTACTTTTCCGGCAGTTTTCAGAAAAAAGAAAAGAAAAAGAAAAGAAAAAAAGATAAAAAAAAACAATTTTTAGAACAAAAACCCTAGATTCTTTTTGTTTATGCCCTTTCTTTTCCCTCTTTCTGTAATTTCAGAATTAGGGCTTTTAAATTTAAATTTATAGGGTTTGCATATTCATAAGACATCCAACCCACGAGATGAATTGCATAGTCGGATCCCAATCCATGTCGGCCCTTGCATGAATTTAAAAAAAAAATAGATTTTTTTTCCTCGGTGCACCCTGCGTAACATAGCGCATCGGTGCGCTCTGTTATACCAGTGCACCATGAATGTACAATTAAAAAAAAAAAAAAAAAAAACAAAAGATGCTTTTATCAGTACACCATATGCAACATATGGCACTGGTGCACTATTTCATTATGGTGCACCGCGAACATGTTGTTTCACAAAAAAATCCATTTTAGAAACAAACCCTACAATCTTTTTGTTTCCGCCCTTTCTTTTCCATATTTCTGTGATTTCAGAATTAGGGCCTTTCAATTTATATTTATAGGTTTTGTATTGCTAAATATAATCCTAAGACATCCAACCCACGGGATGACTTGCATAGTCGGATCCCAAACCATGTCGGCCCTTGCGTAAATTAATTTTTTATTTTTTATTTTTTTTTCGGTGCGCCTTGTGTATTTGAACGAACCGGTACGCTCTATTATTCCAGCGTACTGTGATAAAAAATTAAAAAATATATATATATTTTTTTCTTAGTGCACCATTTGTAAAATATGGATTCGGTGCGTTATTTCATTATGGCACACTGCAAATGTTCTGCTTCGATAAACAAAAAAATAAAAACTTTCAAAAAATAAAAACCTTACATTCTTTTTGTTTCTGTCCTTTCTTCTCCCCCTTTCTGTGATTTCAGAATTAGGGCTTTTCAATTTAGATTTATAGGGGTTTTATTTCTAAATATATACCTAAGACATCCAACCGACGGGATGATTTGCATAGTTGGATCCCAATCCATGTCGGCCCTTGCGTGAATTTAAAAAAAAACAGATTTTTTTTCATCAGTGCGCCCGGTGTAATCTAGCACACAAGTGATCTGTATTGTACAAGTGCACCGCATAAGTAATGTGAAAAAAAAAAAATTGTCAGTGCGCCATATGTAAAATATGGCACCGGTTTATGCTATAAAAACTAACACTGGACGATTTTTATTATTTTATCATGGTTAATCAGTGTGGTGATTGACATGTAATGCACTGGTGCTCCTTGTTGACATAGAGCACCGTACGGTCTATTTTATTATTTGTGCGGCGTGTTTCTAAGACACCCACACACCGACGTCGGTGTGTTAACCATGAATGGGGCACCGGTTACTTGACATTTTTTTTTACTTGAAAAGTTGACAATCTATTTATAAATATATAAATGAATGATATGGTAGTGGTTTGAGATTGATAAAGAAATGTCTAACAAGAGATCAAGTAACAAAAATACTGATAACACATCAAGAAAAGAAAAAAAGGAAAGTTTTTTGTAAATTCTTTACAAAAAATGTTATTTTTTAACTATATGTAAGTTTAATTAGTATGTATTGTTTACTGTATATCATGTAGAGCCATAAAATGATAAAGCTCGATAAGATTATTTCTGATCTAGGACTAAAGAGCGTAAAAGCTTGATGAAAAAATTGCAGAATGATGAATCAAGTGAATGAAAAAAATACTATCGATCCAATATGAGTTTATTTTTTTAGTTTTCATTAATAATATAATTAAAATTATTAGATAACATGTTCCAAAAAATCTATTAATTCACATTTGTTTAATGTTCTACAGGGACCAACAACTCAGAAAAGGAATGTTGTTCTAACAAAAGAAAAAAAATAGACCATGCAAATGAAAATGAATTGTTCCTTAGCTCATCTGGAGTGGTGCTGGAGGTTAACGAAAGGGGGAAAATCTTTTACAAAAGTTTGAGGTATCTAGTGGAATGAATGTATAGACGTTATTTCCACTTACAATACAAAAACCAATCCAATGATTCCAAGAACCAAATTTTATCTAAACTACAGGAAGAGTTTCCAAAGAATTGGTCAATGAGACATGTCACACTTTTAATAGCAAAAACGTACAACAACAAAAAAGAAGGAATGAAAAAGTAATATTCCTTTAAATGTTTGTCTAGAATTATTTATAAATATCACTTTTGTTATATTTAATTTTCATATATCAATATAAAAATTAAATAGTTTATTTTCATGTTATATTTTCAGGAAGATTATGAAAATCTCAAAAAAATGAACGAGCTGATATCAGAAATATGCCAGTAGGAATGTCTAAAAAGGTGTACAAGGAGATAGTCAAAGAAATGGACAAAATTGCATTGCGGGATGAGTCATCTCAACAACAACGTGCTTCAAATGTAATATGTAATCATTGAATTTTTCGATCATTAAGTACAATAAATAAACAATTTAGCATTAAATATTAATTTTCAAGTATTTTCTTGCAGAAAATAAAATAAAATGGAACCCATTCAACACATAAAACAAGACAACAAGGAAGAAAATGATTGATATCTAAGTTTGTGAGTAATTGTTACTTCCTTATAACAACTTAACTAGATTTCATTTTTGTATTTTTTAAGTTGTTTTACAAAAATCATCATTGAATTTCTTCAAATAGGTGCTAACATACAAATAATAACCATCAGAGGAATTGATTGAAATTGGGTTAAATATGGGTTGTGATTATATGTTGGCATATTAGAACTTAATTGTGGAATTTGTAAGCATCTATCGATCTTGTTTTACTTAGTTCCATCTATAATTAATAGAATAAATAAATCTTTTATATTAAATATATGATTTGTTATGGAGTATAAAACTTGCAGGAAACAAAGTATGGAACTGCGCCAACAGATGAAATCTTGAAATATGGCATGTTACATGGTTTGGAAAGAATGTATATAGTTTATGAGTCAATTGTTGCAATGGTACATCATTTCTTTTCGATTTACATTGATGTATATTATTTAATATTGCAATTTTCATTATTCTCACCAATGTATATACACTCATTACAGTTTATTTTTATGTTTGTAGATGGAAGGTGAAGAAGAAGAAGACAATCAACACCGTGAACAAAACATTCCTGAAAATAACCCAAGTCATGGAAGTAGCTCTAGCAGTGACAACAATTCAAGAGAAGAATGATGATCACTATGTTTGGATATCAAAGCAAGGCTTTGTATTTTTTGAAATATGTCTGTGAAATCAGGCATTTTCCTTAATGTAATGGACATAGTGTCCCAATTGAAAGACAAAGGGATACCAATAATTGTCTCATTTTATATGACAAAGAATGTCTTATATATATGTGTGTGTTTTAATTTATTCTATTTCGTTTGCCATTGTCGTTCTAAAATGAACTAATAAAAATTTAATTCATATGAATATTGTTATAAGATATATATGTGTCGACTTTCGATGAATAATAAATTTTAAAAAACCACAATAATTATGATATGATATAAAAAATTAATCCAAACATCACATTCAAATGAATTAATAAAAATTTAATTAATATGAATATTGTTATAAGATGTGTCTACTTTTGATGAATAATGAATTTAAAACAATCACAATAATTGCATTGTCACAGGTCGATGTTTCTAAAAAATACAAAATGAAAATCAATGCGTGTCAGTTACTGTACATCGGTGCATTTGTGTTCTTAAGCGCACCGGTGCATTTTTATGACCTATGAGCACTGCACAAATACCAAAACCAATTAAAAATATCGAGGCATTTGTGCCGTACGGCGAACCAGTGCGTTTATGTGTCTATACACACCGGTGCCATTTTATGACCTATGGGCACCGCACGAATACCGATACGAATTATAAATCTCGGTGCGTTTGTGTGATACTATGCACCGAGGCGTTTATGTGTCTATATGCACTAGTGCATTTGTATGACCTATAGGCACTGCACGAATACCGATACCAATTATAAATATTGGTGCATTTGTGTGATATTGTGCACCGGGCCGTTTAATTTTCTATATGCACCGGTGCATTTGTACGATGTATGGGCACTGCACGAATACCAATACCAATTATAAATCTCGGTGCATTTGTGTGATGCTGCGCACCAGTGCGTTTCTATAAGTCTACGCACCGGTGCATTGATACGACCTATGGGCACCGCTCAAATCCCAAGACCAATTATAACAGTCTCGTGTGTTGTATCACCAACACTATGCCCAGTGTTGTTTTATACCTTAACGGCCTGGTGCATTCTCCTTCGACCACCCCGGGGCACCGGCTACAGTTACACATCAGTGCGTTAAATCCTGAGTAGTGCACCGATGAAAAACACATCCGTAATAACCTCCGGCCGCACATTTTTTTTAGTTGTGTTGAATTTTCGTTAAAATTTCTGTCAAAACCTCCATAACCATAAAAGAATGTTGTAGCAAATGTTTTTTTGACAATTTTGGCCAATTTTATAACACTAAAAACCTCTTTTATAACCTCTGCTAGAGGTTATTTTCCTTGTAGTGGGTGGACGCCATTTTCCATTCGGATCAAACTGAAAGAACTAACCCAGGCATCCCGAGGCTAAACCAACTCACCCTCATCAACAAAAATGTCATAACTGGCTTTACCATGATCTACCTCGATCATGAGGCCAAAAAAAGCATGGATATCACGGGATTCTCTCTACCTACACTGTGAGGAATTTTCCTGTCTCCTAGTCTCTCAGGCTTTACTACAACCCACTGTCTAAATCAAGGGCCACTAGACCCTAAACCGAGACACCACCCTCTAGGATTTATCGTATATGCCGCCATTCACTTGCAAGGATTCCTAGGCCTAATCAAGGGAAACCACCTCGTAGGAATTTCTGCAATCCAATCCTAGATGACTAGGCCCTAAACCAAGGCAACACATAAACCAGTATTGTGTTATAAAAATAATAATATTCAGAGATCCACCTCACTCAGCTTCGAATCCATCCGGTAATCCAGCTAAACCAAAGTATGAGAGCTCCACAACACCATGGCTATCCAAAAATGGCAAGGCTACGCTGAAAACATTGCTGCACCTGGAAAAAACCCATGCCAATACAACAAAAAACCACATGCAATACCATGCATGCCAAATCTAGCAAGGAAAATACATATGCAAATTGATACCTGCCAAGAATCCTATTGTAGCTGCTTGATTCCTTCTCCTCCTTGCTTGCTCCCTCCTTTTTCCTGCTTTATTTCCTTTATTTATCAAATGACAAAGTGCTCCAAGGAACTCTAAGTGTCCTAAAGTGAGAGATAGAGAGAGAATAATGAAAGAGCTCCAAAATAGAACTGAAAAAAGGTACCAAGTGATCCCCATAAGCCTATTTATAGAAGAGGCTTATATTTTCTTCATTTTCCATTATTTTCCTTCATTTTCTTCTTCACATGTAACCTGTGACCTTTCATCTCCCTTTTCTCCTAATTTCCATTATTTTCCTAAATAAATGCGCCAAAAATGTCATTTTTCCTCTCCAAAGCCTTTTCCATTGCCTTTGCCTATTTCCCTAGCCATAATAAACTAAATGAACACCCTTAGGATGCTTTTCCCAACATTCAGCTTGGAATAAGTGTCCCATCAACCATGGTTATTATTTTTAACTTTATTACATGGAATCTTCATGAGGGTTGTTACAGTGTTATTAAGGGAGTTAATTTGGTTTAATGTCTTTGGACAATTAAACTTTGGACTTCAGTCCTAATTTTTGGTTACTCTTTGTAACCATATAGTTTATAGCTTTAGGCTATAGAGTATGGTCAATTTTTTTTTTCTATTTGAACCTACATATTGGTGGTTTAGGATTCTCAGTATGGGGTTGTCCACTTTTTTGGCTTTTTTTTAGAGATTGTAATACCCCCGACTAATATTATATTTGTAAAATACAAGTTTTATCACTATCGAATCACCATTTTCAAGAAAATATCTTATGAAAATGAAGCAATATATCAATTTTATTAAATGGTCTATATTATTGTTTAGAATGTAAGGGTTTAAATTATTTTTTAATTTTTAAATACTATTAGAATCTTTGCGGATAGGATTACATGCTATGAGATGTGTATTTATGTTGCCAAAGTCACATAGGACGTGAACCTGGCCTTATTTGGACCCACTTGGAGATTTTTCCTTCATGCAAAGATGGTTGTATCAAATATGGTTGTTATTTCAATCCTGTTGTAATATATTTTCATTGCATATCACACGTTGCTTTCCCTCATAATTATCACATAACTTCATATAGTTTATGGCCATGTGATATTGGTACTTGGTAGTGAATTTTTTTCCCTATTTGTAAGTGTTGGTTTTCGAAATTTTAGGTCACATGATCATAATTCTTATGTGCAATCCTGTTATTGATCAAAGCTAATTATTTTCCACTACTGGTGAACAAACGTCTTTTACCGTAACACACCTTGTTTGGACACTATGTTTTTGAGGTGCAACATCAATGTTACTAATTGTTTTTGTATGTTATCCTATTGGTTGTTGTTTTTTAATTTTTTTCAAATCTCTAAGTTTAGCTTCCACTAATAATGGACATTGAACATTGGAATCACATGCAATGATATCCTCCATTCCCAAATGAATATGGATTCTATTGTCCATGAATACTTTGATAATCCGTTTCTATACATACAAGGATGATAAGCTGGGTGGATTAAGATAAGAATAAGATCTCGATTCTCTATTTAAATACCCATATGTTTGCCTATATATGTTTACTTGTAAGCCTCTTTAATGCTTATGTATGATCCTTGGTTAATAAGCACAGGAAAATGATTTTCCAGTGCTCGTGAAGGCAATGGAAAATAATTTTCCAGTGCTTCCTGTATATGAAGCTACATATTTGTCTGGCTCACTAGTCACTAGTCTAGCTCACTTTGACCCTTCAGACACTCACTTGGACTATTTCTTAAATTTATAGGTTCACTTGAGTCTGCAAACTCCTAAGTGGTTCCATAATTTATTAGGATGCCTAATTTCAAGTCCACATCAACCCAAATCCATTTTTTGGATTTTTCATATTTATGGATTTGCAATAACCTAAAACTCATTAACCCTAATTTGTCTCTTAAATAATGTGTATTACAAGTTCCTAAGAGGGTACTGCACCTACATTCGGCAACATGTGTAACAGAGAAGAAATTTGGGCTTGAAAGCACACAACATAGTCTTTATAAACCCATAATACTAAGCCAACATTGATAAACTATGTCAATAACTATGTCCTCACATGAATTGACTAGTATTTAAGGTTGGAGATAAGCTAACCATAAGAGGTCCCTAATAGAGGTGATGGAAATGATAGATATAAGCAACCCTAGAGAATGGATGAGGTGGAAGATCAAGATTTGATTTTATTGAAGTGTTTCCTTGCAAGGTAAGGCTTCCAAGGTATAGGTTTCCAAGGAGTTTCAAAACACCAAGAGTCTTTTCAAAGAGGAATTAAATGTTATAAATAGGAAAGGGAATGACCTCAAAGCATATGAGTCCATTAAGTTAATTTTTGGAGGGTCCAAGTCCTATGTAACAATATTCCATTGTAGACTACTATGTTTTTGAGGTGCAACTAGTGGATAACTAATGGATACTCTGATAACTAGTGGATAATGAGTATCCATACATACAAGGATGATAAGGCATGTGGATTAATTATAAGATAGTGATACTAAAAGAATCCACTTCCAATGATAAACTTCTTGTTTTGTTCTTGATCTATAAATTTACAACCAATAATGTTTTTTCTTCATAGTTTTCACAATTCAGTAAAATTAAGAATCTCAATCCGAAGCACCTATTTTAATTAGTATTCAAGAGGCAGAGTAGATCAAGCGTTAAGTAAATTTAAAAAAAAAACTACAATTAAATAAATATAAAAAGTTGTAGACTCTAGATAGATACTTTCCTTTACTTTTAGTTATAATTTATGAGTTGACTCTTGAAGACTATAAATTCATATATAATATTAAATTTGGACAAATTAATAATTGAATAATATTAAGAAAAATCGTAGGATCTAAAGCAGATACCTTTCCTTTCTTCCAGTAATGGGGAACTCGGGAAAAATTTAGGATAATAAATGACATTATGTACATTGGATACTTTCAAATAGGCCAATACGTTTGTAAGAAACATGTTAAATCACTCAAGGCATTCCATGGTCATACTGTGAGATGATACAACCCCAAAGATGGCCTTAGTGCCTTTTTCGACTCCAAAGCCAATTGAATATGAATGTTCACAAAAAGTTCATCCCACAAATCCCTATAATGAAATCCAATTTCTATGGCATTGTAACAAGATTTTGTGGAGCATTCAACTACATTCCAATAGGTCTATATGCTGATAAGTAGTAGGAATAACTATTCTAGTTAATCTGTGTTGATCTTACGAGATTAACTTAGGCCAATAAATCTTGTACATTTTTGTTGTGTTTGACTTTGGGCTGGAAACACTCCGGAAGCCTAGGAACCAGTTTGATTCAATTATCCTAACATCATACTCCATTCAACAATTCAATTTAGGATGTTTTTAGCTCATGAAAAATATGGACTTAATACTAAGCCATGCGTTTATGTCATGAAAAATCTGAACAATGAAGTCCATAAACTTGGTTTTATAAATCTAGATATGCATTGATGTTTAAATAAAATAAAAAATCTTATTTGTGTACATTGGTGATATATTAAATTTGGAGAAATTGATAATGCAAAAAATAGAAAAGGTGTACAAATCCAAGCAGGCACCTTTCCTTTTCTTTCTATTCACTATAAAATGAAAGCCTGTGAACTATGGAGGTGGTGGACTGGAACTAATATCACACTTGTAATGTGAACTATAAACCGTAACCAATTCTTCGTTCCCAAAATGTAAGCTACGCGGAAGGCTGGTTGCTGCAACATGGGATACTCCACAGGGGATATGGCGTGGACGGGGAGTTACTTATGAATTTTGAACAGGAGCGGGAGGTGGAGGACGAAGGGAGTTAATGCGGGGGGAGAGGTTGAGGGCCTGATCAGAGGTCGGGTGCTAGAGAGGGGTGGGGCAGAGTAGCGATCGAGGTGGAGACGATGGTCGACGTGTTTCTCAGGCGATAGCAGTTGATCTCCCATCAGCTAGAGGTTGAGTAGATTTCGATGGTCGATGTTTCCAAAATGTCGCACTATAAAATACTCCATTCTCCTTCCATCAAATATTGAAACCATTTTAATATAATTTATTAATAATTATATATTAACGTACAATATTGAAAAATTATATTAATTTTAAATTAATATATCAAAGTATTAAATTATTATATATGATATTTTTATATATAATAGTAAAAACTCTTTCGGTAATAATCACATGCAAAATAACATTGTCGACACGTTTTGAACCAACAATTGTGGTTCATCATTAAATATTTGAAATAATATATGTTATAACAATCAAATTAATAAATATGTTTGATATATTTTTTTTATACTTTAATATGTATGTAAAAGGTGGTAAATGAGGTAAATTAATGTTGTTGAGCTAGTAACTTGATCACTCATATGTATGGAGAGGATTAATAAACCACAATTGATTATCATTGACTATGGCTAAATATATTCAAGTTATGGTTAAATAAATTTTATTGTGGTCAACATATAGCTAACTATGGATAAACAACATTGTCCACATGTAACTATAGTTAACTATGATAGATTATGGTTGACTTGGGTTGACTTAGTAGATATGGTAAAATTAGTTCACTATGTTTAACTATAGTTGACCCCATAAACCTTGTGAACATGGTTGGCTATAGTTGACAACATAAACTTAGTAAACCTCACTGACCTAGGTCAACCAATAAAAATAAAGTATGATTAACTTTTCTTAGCTATTGCTGTTCACTTTTGATCATGGTTAACATGGCTTAGTCAATCATGGTTAACTAAATTAACCATAGTTAACTATGGTTGACCATGTTGACCCAATAAAACCAGTAAACTTAGCTCAACCTTATAAATATAATAAACTTAGTAAACCATTATCAAATGATGCAAGAGTACTCTACACATCAATAAGATCTAGGAGGTTTTTCCATGTTTACTAAAAGGAGTGGGTTCCCTTAATTTAATTTGAGTAAAATTTATGTATTTAAAAGATAGGAATTAGTTTTATTTATGAAATAGACAATTGATTATAGAAATTTTGTTGAGAAACGAGGAGAGAATTTTCTTATCCACATGTATAAATTATTTGAGTAAAGTTTGTTTAGGAGTTGGAAAAAATTGATATAGATTTTCTTCACATAGTTGTGTCATAGCAAGAATCAATGGTTAGTTAAAGATATTAGGAAGAATTTTGGGATTTAAATCTTATCCTAATGATGAATCATACTGGCTGGTTCGAAAGGGACAAAATCTGCTTGCATCTAATTTTCACCAAAAAATTTTATATACGTAATTTTCTTAATTATTTTAGGATTTAAAACCAATTTCGGTTTGGTTCAAATCTTCTGTATAAATATATAATCGTATGAGGCATGGTAAAATGTGTGAGAAAGTGGCCAAGAAATGGCCATAGGGTGAATCTGGCT
Organism: Pinus albicaulis; assembly: GCA_034641835.2. Taxonomy (NCBI): domain Eukaryota; kingdom Viridiplantae; phylum Streptophyta; class Pinopsida; order Pinales; family Pinaceae; genus Pinus; species Pinus albicaulis. The sequence goes on from CM076579.1 coordinate 132,476,602, forward strand.
CATTTGTATATAAATATTATGTTAATGGAGATTATGGATTTTGTGTGTATACCATTTTTATGTTAATGGAGAGCGTAATCGCTCCCAAGAGTGTGAGTTTTAAATTTGATATGTGTGATTTTAAATCTGATATGTGTGTTTATTTCATGTTAAGGGAGAAAGAACGACATAATCGATTGCCCCATTTTCAATAGCTGTCGGCATCATTTTGGTACCAGAGCTCAGATAATAGTTGTTTTTTGAAAGAGTGGAGAACAATTGCTAATTTGGCAGAACCTTGTTGTGAAGTTATGTGTGGACCTTTGCTTGGAGTTAAAGCGAAGCGTAGTGCTCGGTGCGTTAGAGTCATGGATTGCATCCATGTTGTGGCAAATATGGAGTGAACTGCTGCATGAATGATGCATAAAGTCAATGTGTGAAGAAACAGAGCACAAAGTGAGGATTGTTTGTGTTGAAGTGAGTACTTAATTGGCATTGTTCGCAAAGAACATACGCTGGTGGAAAAAGTGGAGAATGGAGAACGCCATTTAACAATGTGAGCATCGGTTGTGTGTGGACAAATTGTTGTTAGAGGATCGTAGCTACGTGTCATTGCATTTTTGTGGACCTATGTGTTCGTGTAAGTCGAATTGTAAATTTTGTTTGTAGGCAGGATAGGGCAGTGTGAGGAGGAACAAGGGGCGGTTGTTGTATCAAGCCCAAGTCTCTATGGAGAGCGATTTGGGTAGATTTCTATGAGTTTTTTCCATATTGTAAATAGTTGGCACTGGCTCCAAGTAACAAGTTGTCTTATGATTAAAAAAGTATTAAAGTAATTTCCCTTTGGCTACAATCAAAATGAGTTTTGACGATATACAGAATGAAGATTTTGAGGCACAGGACCAATACGCTAAATTCCATTCGCAAAGATTAAATATTTTAAGCTTTTGGGCAGAAAAATGGAGCTAAATCTGGAATAGAGGAGACTTGCGGGAAAGCGGAGTGGTAGTTTTTTGAACAAAGCATGAATTAAAAAATGGAGAAGAAGTGATACCATTCAACTTTAATCATATCGAGGGACATTGACAATACATGTTCAAAATTATAGTAAGTCGTTATTTTTTGAGTGGTACACACTATATAAGCCAATCAATTCCTTTTTGAAGGGAAGTTTCAAATCTATTGAAATTTTTTCAAAAGGTTGTGAAAATTTGATATCAATATATTAATTGTAATTGTATTTTTGGAACAATAAAATTTTGTAAACGTGTGAATATTTGGTTTATTGATTGCACTATAAAGTTCGTAAAAGAGTCCAAATATGTCATTATGTAACAAGGACTTTGGTATAGGAGATATAAATTTTCCAAATGAATTCTTTCATATTATATTGTTAAGGTCATGTTTTTCAACTAAAGGTCATTTTTTTCAACTAAAGTTCATGTATAAGTGATCAAGAGTGTCCAAGTCAAGTTTAGGCAATAGAAACTGAAGTCAATATCTAGTTACTTTTGAAGGCAAGTTGCTTTAGGGTTTTAAGAGTTTTGCATTATCATTGTTGTTAGAAAATTATATATTACAAAGTAATGGAACACATAAAATATGTGGAAACATGAATACATAAAACATATAAAACAAGAGTGGCACAAAGATATGTGGTTCACTCAATTTGGGCTATGTCCACAGAGAAACAACCAGTCTTTCCTTTTATATTTTCTAGCAAAATGAAGAGATACAACCTGTAATAGATCCATTTTAACTTCCTCTTCTCTCACACATAGACTCTGTCTTTATCACTCATAAAACACATAATACACAATCTCAATGCAATTCCCTCATATAAACCGAGGGGTTTTCTTCTAGGGAAAAAAAACATAAATTAAACATAACTTCTATCGTCTGATCATTCGCCTAATTAACGACCCAGATTGACTACAAAATTAAAATATTTTACAAGGAAATTTTACATCTGTTTTTTAGCATTAGGAGCACTAGCCCTCGGACCCCCGAGGTGGGGACAAGCCCCCTCCAACCCCGGAACCCCTCCGTGTGGAGGGTTGTATAGTCTTCCTAGGGTATACATTGAGCTGAAACAAAAGACCTTTGAATCAGGAAGATAATTAGGCTCCACACCCAACAATTGTTTGAGCTGTGTCAACGACAGTGTTGAAAAAAGCGAAGCGTTCAAGAAGCCTAATAATATAATGTACTCAAATATTTAATAAAAGGATATCATTTTTTTGGTGTTGTTGTGTCCTAGATCCACCCAAAATTTTGAGTAAGGGGATCTTAGGTACACCCTTAGTACATTTGTGACGGTTCGTGATTTTTTTGTTTAGTTTTGACAATGAACACAACATATAAGGGAAAAACAATCAAGTCTCATTATTCATGGAAATTGCAATCAAGTAAATATAAAGAACACTCAGGCATTCAAAATGGAAAAACACTATCAATTGTAGAATTTGGGATGAAGAATTCAATCGAGCTTGGAAGTAAAAGAAATGATCAAATTTAAGAATTGATAAATGTAAGAGAGTCATGCAAAGGCTAATGGTCTCATGTATGTGAGTAATGAAATGTTATAGATTTTAAGTGGGTGAAATCAAGACAAAATAAATATTAAAGATGACAATTTAAGTTAAGGTAAAGTCAATTCAAATCAAGTTGGAAGTTATGCAATGATATCCTTGTATAGAGTTAGAGTCATTGATCATATTGGGTGCATGATCATTTGATGTAACCCTACCAGTGAAATGGTCAAGATTGCTTCTGTGCCCAAGATCTCATTCCAAAAAACCACTGAAGCCTTGCCTAGTTCTCGTACATTAGTAGAAATAATCATAGAGGCCAAAGAACTTATAAAATTATGTGCACAGATTTGGGTCTACACACACATTATTCCCTCGACTTCACAATGTTTTTGTGCATATGAAATCCTTATGATCTTTTCCAATGTGTTGATTCATTCTGCTACTACATTCTGTAACAACCTTCGTGAAAATTCCATATAATAAAGTTTAAAAAAAATAACCACAGTTGATGGGACACTTATTCCAAGTTGGATGTTGGGCAAAACATACTAGGGGGTGTTCATTTGGTTTATTATGGCGAAGGAAATTGGCAAAGGAAAAGGAAAAGGCTTTGGAAAGGAAAAATGGCATTGTTTTCACACTTATTTATGAAAATAATGCAAATTAGGAGAAAAGGGAGATAAAAGGTCGTAGATTACATGTGAGGAGGAAAATGAAGGAAAATATTGGAAAATGAATAAAATAGAGGCCTCTTCTATAAAACTGAGGATCAGTTAGTAACCTTTTGTTAGTTCAGTTTTGGAGCTCTCTCATTATTACCTCTCAAGCTCTCTCATTATTATCTCTCTCTCTCTCTCTCTCACTCGTGGACACTTGAGTTTCTTGGAGCACTTTGGCATTTTGGGCAAGAAAGGAAATAAAGTAGGAAAAAGGAGGAAGCAAGCAAGGATGAGCAAGAATCAAGAAACTACAACAGGATCCTTGGCATGTATCAATTTGCATGTGTATTTTCCTTGCTATATTTGGCATGTATTGTATTCCATGTGGTTATTTTCTATCTTGGCATGGGTTTTTTCCTGGTGTGACAGTGTTTTCATCCTAGCCTTGCCATTTCTAGATAGCCATTGTGTTGTGGAGTTCTCATGTTTTGGTTTAGCTGGATTGTCGTATGGAGTCAAAACTGAGTGGGGTGGATCTCTGAATTGATATAGCGCATGGCCTAGTGGACCTTGAACTGGAGTGTGGATCATAGTAAAGCGGCTGGCCTAGTAACCCCTGAGCTAGATTGTGGGTTGTGGTAAAGCGACGATTGTGTTGCCTTGGTGGGCATAGGAATCCTCGACTGGTGAATGGCGTGATATATGGTAAAGCCTCGAGGTGTTTTTCTATCCATTCAGGCCTAATAATCTTGGGTTTTGGATTGTAGTCAAGCCTGGAGAGTATGTATCGGTTTAAGGCCTACTAACCCCTAATTCAGACTGTGGGTTTAGGGCCTGAGAGACTAGGAGACAGGAAAATTCCTCACGGTGTAGGCAGAGAGAATCTAGTGATATCCATCTTTGTTTTGGCCTAGTGATTGGGTGTAGATCATGGTAAAGCGTTATTTTTATTTGATTTATATATATATTTCTATTTCATGCTTGGAATATGGCACAAGGGTGATTGCATGAAGTGAGATTTGGCTGAGCCAATCTATGGTCAGGTGGAACGTAGAAGTCCCATATCCAGTTGCTTTTTACATTCAATATTTAAGAGCTCATAATTCCTCTGGTATTTGGTATGCAATGTATTGGTTATTTTTTGAATTTCGTTGATGACATATCCATGGTATTTATGTTTCTATTATGCTGGTTATAATCTTGTATTTTATCAGTGATGATGTATGGCTATATTTATGTTTTTTCCTATAAATGATTATACAATGTATATATGGTCAAATAGATTGTATTGCAGTTTGTGATGTAAGGGAGGAATGCTTCTTACCGATTCTAAGATAATTATTATACCCCTATGTCTAATTATGTTGTTTAGACTTGAAGATGCAATGTTTGTGACATGTTTGATGGAATTCCTGTCATGGCTGGGTGGGGTCAGATGATTTCCTGATGATGTGATTGCTCCCATGTATTTTTTTAAATGTTATTTATCCTCTCTTGAAGTTACAGGAAGTTCTAGGTAGTGACCTGGGCTCAAGGGCTAAAAAAGTGGCACAAATATTGGAGCTGCAAGCACATAATTGTTTGTTTGTGGCCCTATTCGCTACCTATCCAAGGCTAGCCCATGGACAAGGATCTATAGCCACTCCCTTTCCATTACATGCTCATGGATAAGGCATAATAGGGTCAAATTTCAGCCCCCCTTCAATTTCTAGGGGTCTGGGAGGGTGGTTTACCCCCTAGAGGTGTTGTTGATGTTGTGTGAGGTGTGTTTGTTGTGTTTTCGTCGGTTCCACTTCCTTAAGGTCATCTAGGAGGTTTAATCTCATATTAGTAGCCTATTTTCATATTTTTACCATAGTTCGCTGATTACTTGAGTAGGTGTGGGAAGAGCTTGTTACAAAGTGGTATCATAGCATGGTTCAACTTTCGGACTTGATGGGTTGTGTATTGATCATATGTTATGTTGGTTGCTTATGCGATTTCATACCTATGTTGTATGTGGTTGACGTTGCATTTGTGTTGTGTTGGACATGGTGTTATTGGGGTCACCATGGAAGTGTTGTTGATGTTATTGTCAATATGTTTTCATGGATGTATGACTCATTGTATGTTGTTCTTGTTTATGTATTGTGCGCGCACTCTTGTTTACATATTGTTGCATATTGTACATGCATTTCTTGTTTAAGCTAGGTCACATATGGGTCATTCTTTTGTACTGCTCTGTATGCGTGTTTTTTTAATGTTATATGTTGAATATGCATTGTTCGGTCAGGATGGGTTACATTTTGCTTATGCTCATGTATGGTTCGTGCTTATGGTTGTGTGTGTTCATGCTTGAATTGGTGTGCATTTGGTATGGTCATGCATGGATGACTAGACTCCAACTAGAATGACATTTATATGTTTATATGCGTATAAATTATATGTTTATATGTTTTCATGATTATATCTATACTTGTATTACTCTTATTGATTGATCTTGCAGGAAGTATCCTCCCCAAATTACACTAAGGTACGTTGGTTTATTGTTATTTGGTTTAGCTTACATATTATGCTTGGCAGGAAGAAATATCAACATGGATAGAAATATGGTAGACTACAAGGACTCTCCCTATGAGTCATATGAGAAGCATGGTGGCCACTCTTCGAATTTGGCAAAAACATTGAGAAACCTAATGGAATAAATAAGGAGTTACAAGGAAGACAATGATAGGATAATACAAGAACATGAGAAACAAGCAAAGGTGAATGAAATACTTCTTGCGAGCTTGTCATATTTGCAGAAAAAAGGGCCACTATGGATCAGTTCTGGGCATGAGGATAGAACTATTGGGGCATATGTATGTAGGTATCCTAGTAGACACAGGTCGGATAGAGCTGATACAATGAGAGATGGCAGGTTTTTTGACACTCCGGATAGGTGGGGTGATGAGTACAGATATCATTCCAGATCTAGTTTAGATAGACATCATGATCATCATGGGTATCATCCCTATAGGAGGAGTGAGAGGGGATACTTTCCAGATGAATTTAAGAAATCGAAACCACCTAATTTCTGTTGGGTGTGGAGCCTAATAATTTTGTTTATTTTGTATCACAGCATTGGACCCCTGTAACTTAATGGGGGCAGCAACACCGCCCGTAATTAAACGCTTCCTGGGGGGTCCGGGTGGGGCGGATACGACTTTATGGAGCCCCCCCCCCCTGGCGGGGGGTTTCGGGGGCAGTGACCCCAAAGCTAAAAACAGATGTAAAATTTCCTTGTAAACGTATAGTAATTTCTAACCAATTTGAGATGTTCATTAGGTGGATGATATGACGGTAGAAGTTATGTTTAGTTTAGGCTATTTTTCCATAGAAGCCAACCCCTCGCTTTGTATGAGGGTATTGTATTGCGGCTATGGATTTTGGATGTATTCTCAGAGTGAGAAACATAGAGGGAGACTGTGAGAGAAAACAAAGGATATTACAATGGATCTGATGTAGGTTGTGTCTCTTCATTTTTTTGGATAATAGAAAAGAAGGACTGGCTGTTTGGGGTGGACATAGCCCAAACTGGGTGAACCACGTATATCTATGTCTCTCTAGTTTTATGTGTTTATGTGATTGTGTTTTATGCATATTTTATGTGTTTCATTGCTCTGTAATATTTAATTTTCTAACAATTTTGATGGGGCCTTAAAGAAACCAGAATATGAAGTGGCTTGGATACTTGTAATGAACAAATTATTTGAGTTGCATGAGTACTCAACTAATATGAAGGCAGCCAAAATTGATATCTTCAGTTTGAAAGGTAAAGCATACATTTGGTGGGAAGATGCAAAGTGGGTCAAGGACATTAGAACAAAGGACTTGAGTTTGCCTGAGTTCAAAAAAAAATTAGGAATAAGTACTTGTTAGAGAGATATTACAACAGAAAGGCCAAGGAGTTATATGAGATATGAATGTGATATATGAAATATGAAGAATACATGAAAAATTTCTTGGAGCTATTAAGGTATGTGCCATATGTTACTGACGAGAAAGCTAAAGTTAAGAGATTTGTTAGTGGTTTTCCATTAGCATTTAAAAATCAGATCAAGTATGATGAGCCTCAGACACTTGAGGAATTCATTGGAAAATTTAAGTATTACTATGAAAAGTCAAAATGCAAGAATGAGTCTCAACAAGGATGGAAAGGGAAAGGTAAAGGTAAATGGCAGCCTAAGAAATTAAGGTCTCATAATGCCGAAGAGAAGGAAAATGTGGAACCGCAAAAGAATTTTAAGGGAGGTGGACATGGAAATAGGCCACAACAATAGTATAGATCACAGCAGTAGTATGAAGGTAATGGTATAGGATGATTGAAATTTTGAACATGCGGTAAGGAATATCCTAAGAGAGATTTCCCAGAGAATCAGGGTGGTAGGCCTCAGATATATACTGCATAGGAGGCACAAACTATTGGGGATGTTGGACAGAGAATTCCTCATATTTATGCAGAAGTGGGAAACAAACATGCATATCACCAGGCTTCTATCATTAAGATGGATGGTAAGCTTTGTAATCAAGTTATTTCTATTTTGATTGACCTTGGATCTAATTATAGATATGTTAGTCTTGACTTGGTGAATAAGTGTGATCTAACTAAGGAAATGCATGAAGAATCTTCGTTAGTGCAGTTGGCCACAAGTACAAAAAAAAAAGTTCACAATTGGGTAAGATCTTGTAAATTTGAGTTAAATGGTATGCCTGCAGCAACACACTTGAACATATTTCCATTGGGTTCCTACAATATGATATTGGGTACATATTGGTTATATCTTCACAAGACCAAGGTATATTTCTATGACAAAGCTATTGAATGCTTGGATGACAATGGGGAACCAAGAGTCTTACAGGGGAATAATAAATCCACATCAATTAGGATGGTGACATCCATGCAGGCCAAGCATAGTCTTAGGAAAGGATGTATGCTATTTATAGTTCACAACTCTAGTGACAAAGGTAAAGAAGTTGAAGATGTGGATGTGTTGAACAGGTATCCGGTTTTGAAGTAGTTTCATGATGTGTTTCCAACATAGATTTCATAGTTTCCACCTCATAGGGATTTAGACTTTTCTATTAAGTTGGTTCCAGGGGTAGCTCCAGCACCAAAGGCACCTTATAGGATGAGTACACTAGATTTGGTAGAGTTAATATTGCAGTTGAAGGAACTGTTGGACAAAGGGTACATTAGGCCTAATGTATGGCCATCAGGTGCACCAATGTTGTTTGTGAAGGAGGAGGATGGCACTCTTAGACTATGCATTGACTACATGTAGCTGAACAAAGTGACCATCAAGAATAGGAACCCAATACTGAGGATCGATGATTTTTTCTATCAGCTAAATGTTGCAACAATGTTCTCTAAGATTGACTTGAGATCGAGCTATCATTAGTTACACATCAAAGAGCAGGACATCTACAAAACCACATTCAAGACTAGGTACAACAATTATGAGTTTGTTGTAGTTCCATTTGGTTTGACTAATGGCATAGCTACATTTATGTGTTTGATGAACAATGTGTTGTGTCCTTATTTGGACAAGTTTGTGATTGTTTTCATTGATGACATATTGGTGTATTCTAAAAATAAGGAAGAGCATGTTGGACATTTGGAAACAATGTTGAGGTTGTTGAGAAAGCATCATTTGTATGATAAGCTGAGAAAATGTAGTTTATTACAAACTAAGGTACACTACTTGATACATGTTGTCTCCAAGGAGGGAATTGTCGTAGATCTAGAGAATATAAGAGCCATCACAGAGTGGGTAGCTCCCAAGAATATAGATGAGCTAAGATCATTCATGGGATTGGCAGGCTATTACAGGAGGTTTGTTAGGAACTTCTCATATATTACTTATATGATTACATCATTGCAGAGGAAAGGTAAGAATTTTTATTGGACAAAAGAGTGTGACGCTAGTTTTGAGCAACTTAAGAAATTGTTGACACATACTTTAGTGTTAAACATTGCAGATCCAGACAAAGAGTTTGTAGTGTGCACAAAATCTTACAAGAGAGGACTTGGCAGAGTCCTTATGTAGGATGGATAGGTGGTTGCTATGAGTCATGGAAGCTAAATGAACATGAACAAAACTACCTTGTTAATACCCTATAACTTATAGAACCTCAAGGTGACTGGATACTTCATATTTCATGCAAGTTTTTAATTATTGAAAGGATTTTCAAAATTAAAATTCTTTCAAATAAATAAAAAAAATGAAAAGGAAAGAAAAGAGGGTGTAAAAAATAGAGAAAAATAAAATAGAAAAGAATAAAAAGAAAAGAAAACAAAGGAAAAAAGAAATAAGAACTCCAAAAAAAAAGAAATAAAACTGAAAGTGTTGCAATTTCAAATGCCACTACCCTTTAGAAATGTATGTCTAGTCATACAGTTTAATCAGGATTGGAATATTTTCAATTTCTGTTGATAGGGTAGAAAATAAAGATTTTCCAAACTATTTAATCTTGGCTTATCAGTAGATAGGTAGAAAATGAGATTGGTTCAACAACTTAATCTAAACCAATAGCAAAAATAAGGGATAGGGGTTAGGTTAGAATTTTAAAAGAAAATGTTCAGGGTTTGCAAGTCTAAATGCACCTTACAAAGGAAGAAAAAATGTTAGATGAGTAGTTCACATAGCCAGATATGTAAAGGAGGAAGAAATGAAAGGAAAAGGTGAAATGGGGATTTCAAAATCCTTTGAGGCAGAATCTATTTTATCCTAAGCCTAGTGCAAGTCTTGCCAAGCACCAAATCACAATTCACATTAGCCAAATCGCAAAAATTCCCTGCCACTCATTCATTTCACAAAATCCTCCGATCACCAATAAATCGCTCGATTTTTTATTTGTGATGTAAGCGGGTCCCTCCTCCTTACACACCACCCCCTCTCCCTGCACTTTGCACGTTGCAATTTTAAATGTTTACCTCCACTACTCATGAATAAATCCATCGATGTGTGATTTGCGATAGCCGTGGGGCCCATTCCGCCACGTCACCTCCCTCTCCCCGCACTTCGCACTTTGCAGATATTAGCACTTACCTCCATCAATTATAACTAAATTCTTCGATTTTCGATTTGTGATATCTGTGGGCCCCTCCTTGCCACGTCACCTCCCTCTCCCTGCACTTCGCACTTCACAAATATTAGCAATTACCTCCACCACTTATAACTAAACCCGCCGATTTTCAATTTTCTATTTTCGTGGGTCCCTCCCTACCACGTCACCTCCCTCTCCCTGCACTTCGCACATCTCAAGTTTTAAGGTTTACCTCTACTGCTCAGAACTAAATCTGTCAATGTGTGATTTTTGATAGCTGTGGGACCCATTCTACCATGTCACACATCCCCTCAGTGCTTAACACCTCTCGTCTTACCCTCCATCTCCACCCCTCACCTCACCATCGACGACCCTTAAGCCATTTCAGCCCCCCCTCAGCCGTCGGATGTTAACAAAGGAAGGGGGATCTAAAATGGGCAATATCCATTACTTCCCCCTCCTCCACGTGTTGCACTCCCATATTTTCACACCCCCCTCTCTATTATCACTTACCACCTAAGCCCCCCTCTGAAAATTTGTTTCCGCTGACCTCCAAACCGATGTCGCCCTATGCCCATTGCCAATGCTGCCGCACCATGCCCTCCATCACCTGTCCACTTCACCCAGCCACATCTCCTCCCACCAATAACACCGTTGCGACGTGAATGGTTAGGCCATTATCCAACAGCCTCGCACCAACTCAACGTTTACCCTCTAACCACATGTTAAAATTTGAATTCACTACGGCGCCAAAGTTTGCGTTGTTGTTACTATTGAATTTCTATAGTTTGTGATATTTAAAAACAACTGCAGAGAAGATCAAGACCAGCCACCTTGGCCAAAGGGTCAATTTCAGATCAAAGGAGGAACACTCAATGCTATTTCAGCCTGGTTATAGTTCTCATTTCAGCTAATTCATTTACGATCTCGATCCCCTTTAGTCTTACCCCTTCCTCATTATCAATTCATACCATTGCCCCTTCTCTATTCCCCTTTTCTTGCAGCCCATTATCCATTACAAGTGAAATAGAGGGTGAAGAAACAAATCATGCCTCCTAAGGCAGATCAGCAGCCTTTCAATCCCATGATTTACCCCCAGGTAGACTTATACCATATTCCCCTGGCTAACAGTGACTACAAGATCCACGAGATATAGTTATACATCGACATGTTCGATGTCTATTGTTGGCTTGAGGATAAGATCCTTGACAAAGCAGATGGTTTCGGCTTGTGGAAGACCAAGCTTCCACATTACATCTTCCCTAGAACCCAGAGCTGCCTCGAGCTAATTAGGAAATCTCAATCCTGCTATGACATTAACCAAAGATCCATAGTGAACATTGCAGGAGAGATTTTGTTTTATGTAAATTTCTTATCCATTCAAGAGATCCTACAGGCCTCCATTGTTGAGAAAATTGTCCATTTTTCATATGAGGCCCTTATAGGACTATACCAAGGATTAGATTTTTCCACTAGGATCAAAACCTTGGAGCTTTTCATGAATCCCAATGCACCAATGCCATCCAAAAATCCCCCATATCCATCATCCACCTTCCCAAAAAGGACCAAGCACATTGTCACTACCCTATATTATTTGTTAGGTTATCATAATGATCAATGGATAGATGAAGCCATAATTGGTTTCTTGTCTATCCTCTCTACAGATGCCAGGACCATTATTATGTTCAATTATGTTAAGTTACTTTTTGATGCAATCCACGATCAGTTCTTGAAATTTAAAATAGAAGGGGTATTCAAATACACCTCTCTGTTGGTTTACATGTTTACCCATTTTCAATCCAGAAAGTTTGAATTCAACATGATAAAGCAATATGAAGACTCTCAATCCCAACCTGTCATTTTTTGGACAATTCTGTTGAATAAGGAGCGGAAGACTATTCATACAAGAGCTTTGCAGACCTATTTTTTCATCCAACAATCAGTGCACTTAGCAACACCACAGAGGCCAGGGTCAGTGAGGAAATCAAGAAATTGATGCAGTTTACAAAGCAGACCAGGAAAACAGACTGGTATCTCTCCCAAAACTACATAGAGATCAGGGTTTATGGTAGTGAATTGGCCCCCTATAAACTACCCAAATACCTCTCCATGACAATCTTTTCCCCTGCGTATATCAGACAAATGATATATGTTGATGAGGTGCATTTTGTTTTGGCCAAGAAGAAGTCACAATCTAGGATCAAATCCCAAATCAGCCCATTCATCTGCAATAGCAGGGTAGGAGGGGGAGAGGTAGATAAAATACTAAAAGAGATGAAATTCACACACAGTTTCACCTGGTCCTATGATCCAATGGGGATCATCTCCAAGAAGAGGGTGGAAAATAATTCCACACCCTACATCCATACCCATAGACTGGAGATAGATAAGTACATTAACCAAGAAGAATGGGTGGTAGACACACTCCAGGAGGCTGAAGAGTAGGTCATCTCTACTTTAGGAAACCAAACACCAACTCCACGAGAGAGGAAGGCGACAGGAGTTCAAGATGACTGTTGGAACAGGGTCCTCCAAAGGCTACGAATTGGGACAGTTTTGAGCATTTTTGTATAGTTTTTGCATATTTTAGTCTAGTGCAGGTGTTATGGGGTGGGTAAAACCCTCGAAAGCATTGTAATGGGTCAAAGGGTAGACCTAGAGTCTACAAAACACAGTTTATAGACCACAGGAAAGATTAGGCTATATCGTTATAAATAGAAGGATATTTTGAGTTAAACGGTAGAGAAGGAATAGAGCTTGAATCGAAGAACGAATTGCTAGATTTGGGTTGGGTTGTTTTGGGTTAGGACTCCTGCTAGCTGTGTGTGTGGAGATCCTTTTTCCTAATGTGTGCGGACCCTGCTGGCTGTGTGCACAGGTGGTATTTGGGGAATGTATGAAGAGTTTTGATATATTTTATATGCGAAGTATTGTTGAACCTTCTGCTGTTATCTGGACTTGTTCTTTTATGATTAATGAGAACTAAGATCATCCAATTAAGCATCAAACTTGTCTGTTTATCTCTTTTCATAGAGTATATTACTATAATAAGACTAAAAATGCACTTGTTGATTACTGTAATGTTCCTTTTTCAGGAATGTCAGCAATCATCAATCTATTCCAGAGATTGATTGAATGGGCATTTACAGGATATGTATCCTTCCAAGAAGGGAGAGATCATGAGGCTATCTATCCCTTTTTAGACTCTATCTATAGAGATTATTTAAGAATCCCACTCAAAAGTGAGCTACAACAATATGAAAACATATAAATGAGCATACCATGAAGAGACAACATTATTCAATGAGATGTGAGACAAGAAGATGTAGATATCCAATGAATAATGTTATAGCAGCAGAATGAGTACAATATCTTAAGGAAACAACCTCTCAAGAAAAGGCAATGTAAGCCTCAACAATACAAGTACATGGAAATGAAGAAATACAACTGCAAATATGAAACCCTTGGCTATGAGGACGCAGTTTATAAGAGGTACTGCTCCATATCACATAATAAATGAAATATATGAAAATACATGGCTCAAATACACTAGGGGAGCAAAGCTCTAACCCTTAGAAGCAAAAATACATCAATCCTCTAAAGGATTGGCTAAAATATACAAAATGGAAAAAATGCTGGAGTTGCTGGGCAGCTATTGCAACTCAAATCTGGAACTCAATGAAGAAGGCTAAAGAAAATGAGAAATCTGAAGTAAACCCTCTCCAATGGATCTCCAAAGTGGAAGGCTGATCCTTACATTTGAGATCTCACCCTCCAATCAACTCTGCAAAACCCCGCAACAAATGCACTATGAAAATAATGCAGTTACTGGAGAAAACTACACAGTAGGGGAAAGAATATGAGTTGGCCTGATGCCAAGATCTGCAAATAAGCTCCAAGGCTTCCAAAGTGATCCCCCAAAGGCAAGAAATACTCTCCCTCTGAAAAACAAGCAATGGAAGAGGAATTGTGGAGTCTCCACTGCAACACCCTACAACACAGTATTACGCTGTTGCAGCAATAACGCTGTACTGGAGGAGGATGCTTTGGCCTTCAACCAAGAAATGTGGAGAATGAAGAACCAATCTTCAAGAGGCCTCTCAAGAAGGTGAGGAAGTCCTAAACATGAGTTTCCCGATTCTTGCTAAACAGCAAAGAATGCATAATGTCTAAATAGACATGAAATCATAAACATATGCATGAATGACAATGGCTCTCCTCCTCTCCATATATAGAAAATGAAGGCTCTCCATGGGCCCTTCTTTGAATTAGGGTTTCCCTTCGTCTAGAAGCTTCCCTCCACGTTGTGCTTTCCACCTCATATCCTGCGCTGGTTGACTTGGTCAAACCTCTTTGCAAATATCTCCTTTCACACATGAGGGTGTGAAATCTGGTTCCATGGTTGATCCCTTTCCATAGTAGAGGGATTTTATTTATGTCTTTTTATTTTCATTGGGTCTCCTTACCCAATTATTCATCTCCTAAATGAATTTAGACAAAAATTAATGTTCCAATTTATTGAAGATAAATTTGGAACATTACAATTACATCTTTGTCAATGAATGCGAACTATTTGTGTTGACATTACTGGCTGCAATTATGTTGTTTTATGATTATAATTGCTGATGCGAACGTGGATGCGAGCCTACTAAGAGTAGAAATTATAAGAATTGTAGGTTAGTTACATTTGGAACCCTGCAAATCACCCTTCTGCGTAGATCTGATAATTGCAGGCCTGCGTTATTACCTTCTCTCTCTCTCAGGGTGTAGAAACCTGGTTCCAGCACCCTCCCATACTACTTCGGGTGAGACTTTGACCTGCGCAAGTAGGTCATTGTTGAAAGGGCCAGTAGTATAGGGGTTTGTTGGTAAACCTTAACCTCCAAACCTGGATCAGGACCCCTTGAGCCAAAAAATGGTTCTGTTGCTGGGACTGGGAGCATTTTGAGAGAGGGATCGAGTAATGCCAAGGCCGTATTAGAAACCTGAAACAAAAGAAATTGACGAATGGTTTGAACATGAAGTTCATAAATTCACATTAAAATAAAACCACAGTAAGAGGTTGACCACCGAAGAGTGGAAGAATAGGTATATTTTCACGGAGATCTACGAGATCTTCTTTGTAACAATTGCGATCGAGCTCCAGGAGTGGCTCGCAAGGTTGGTCAAATTTCAAAAGTGTTGGAAGGATGAGCGGGTCACACAACGGACCCCTGAACTGATCCAGTAGTTAGAGAAGACTGATAACACCATCACTTGCACAGTGGACCACTGGGTGGACAGTGTGCTAGGAGGGTTCGTAACAGAATTTTCCATCGATCAGTTCGTCTCCTACTCTGAAGCAGAGTGAAGATTCTTCAAGGGTTTTAGGGGTAATTTTCTAAAGACCTTACCACTGCTGATCAATATATTACTGTGAGAAAAGAGTATTCTGTGTAGCCACATCGAATGAATGACCTCTGATCTAGACAGGAGGGAGACACGAAGTGGAAAATACTATCGGACCAACCAAGAAGGAGATAAATCGGTCTATAGTTCAGTAAGAGAAGAAGCTGTGCAGAGTCCTCCAACCACACCATTTTCCAACCAACATAGGGGTAAGGACTCACCTACACCTTCGCAACCATTGGAAGATGACATGGTTGCACATATGAAGTTTCCCACCTTTAAGGGTGTGGGAGATGAAGACATGGATCATTTTTGGTTTGTTGCAGGATCGGTCTGGACTGCGCAGAATGTAGCTAGTGATATGGTGAAGAGGGCACAACTATCCCTTTCCTCTGAAGGAAGAGATTTGGACTGGTACATGGGATACATCGGCTAGCATTCAAATGCGACCATTGAAGAGATTAAGAATGCCCTAAAGCAATAGTTCAAGAAGCCTAAGTCCTACTCTCAAATAGTGGCTGATCTAAAAGATTTCAAGCAGGGGCCCTCTGAGTCTGTGTGGGAGGCTGATCAGCACTAAAGAAGGTGATCAGAGAAGGATGGTTTCAGTATGATGACAAAAAGCACACGAAATGGTTCATTTCTATGCTGCTGCCTCACCTGTGTGTACCTATGGGTCATCAAACTTTCGAATCGTAGGAAAAAGATTTGGAGGTCGCTATGAAATTATAAGCTACACCCAGAGATGATGCCTAGCTGGGCGTCCAACAGATCCAAGGACAATTAGAGGCGATGCACATGGATATCCAGAACCTGCGAAAGGAGTGAGGAATAGAAGCTAGCCCCAAAAGATGGTGCATACGATGCAAGACAAATGGTAACACCAAGGATGACTGCCCTCTATTAGCATACTATATGCAGGCCGGGGGACCTAGTCCGTTGCACCCTAGGGAAATTGTAGGATCAAGTGGGCCGGTGTTATGGTGTGATGATTGTCGCGTTACAAGGCTACATGATACAAACCACTGTCCCTGCCTTGCTCCATATGTCCCAGAGGTAAAGTAGCAATGGTGCAGGTTCTGCATGTCTGTAGGACACGATGAGCAGAACTGCTGAACATATGATTTGATGATCGATCAAGGGAACCTCTATAGGGTAAAGTTGGATCCATCCTCACCAAGATCCCTCTCGAGCGGAGGTGGATTCACAGCCAGGGGCAGGGGAGGTCGGAGAGGTGGAAGCGCAGGTCAGGGACAAGGGCAACTAATCTGTTATAATTGTGGGGAAGCAGGACACTTTGCCAGGGATTGTCCAAATCCTACAAGGCATTCCTGCCAGTATTTCAGACACCTGGACCATGCAATTGAAGATTGTCCAATATTGATAGCAAATATATAGGAGAAACAACCGACACCTACACAGAATGTGTAGAGGGTTAAGGCTGAACTACAAGACAAAGATCCAAGCGTGAATGTCATAACACGCAGTGGGATGGCCACCACAGGGCCTGGGAAGAAAACTGCAACCGAACCTCTGATCCAGAAAGCAGTTATCAAGCAGGAAGGTCTGGATCTAGAAAACAAAAACAAAACGTTGGTTGTCACTCACATAGACTCTGCTAAGGCAAAGGCATATACTTCACAGCTGCTAGGAGGCCTCAAGGTAGGTGAGGAGGTTAAGCCCTTTTTACAAGCATGTATGAAGCTGTTGCGCAACCCAAAGGCTGTGGAAAGTCTTTAGGCATTAATAGATAGCTGTGTAGCATGACCTAGCCCCCCTCCGGAAATCAAGGATGTACAAAAACTATATAGATATAAGAAACATACTAGTAGGAAGATGCGGTTAACTACATAGATCGGTGATTATGAGATGGATCAGGCTATTTTGGACCTAGGGTTAGATGCGAATGTATTACCTAAACAAACTTGGCAACGAATGGGGGAACCTAAGTTGGAATGGTCCACTATCCAACTGCGTATGGCCAATTAGCAGAAGATGATACCCTTGGGGATACTATCAAAGATTGTAGTAGATATCGTAGGGGTCAAGATCCAGGCTGATTTTGAAGTCATTTAGATTGTAGAAGATGCGGACCCCTAACCTACGCTTCTAGGGTTAGACTGGGCCATAGATATAGGAGGTATCATCAACTTGAAGAATAGAAGCATGGTGTTTGAGAATGACGGTACAAGGGTGATTATACCATTAGATCTCGTGGAAGGCGAACAATACACAGAGTCGGTGCACGGCGAAGAGGAGGTGGATCACATCTATAAGTTAACTGCGCAGGATGAAGATTGGATAAACCCCACGGTGGATGGGATACTCTTCTGGGAAGAGGATAGTGAATTCTTCTCCGACTCCGACGAGGAGATGGAGAACTGGCACAATCGATTACATAAGGTCTCTGAGTTGTAATGCCTTCGGGTCACAAAAAACTTCCACTGCATTTCCTCGGAGGTAAGAGATCTACCCTGTTTTGATGGTTCTGGTAACGTTAGGGAATTTTTGCAAGCATTTGAAGTAGAGGTTCCCAGAGAATGAAGGTTCTGGGCCCTTAAACTAGCTATGCATGTTACCCCTGCACGATGGTGGGATATGCATAAGGAAGAAATCGAGGAGTGGGAGGATTTTCGAGACATGATGCTCTTGCGATTTGAGACTCTGGTGGAGGTGCGGGTCAAGATGTTCCTTGGCCCAGGGGATCCACATGAACATGTGGTTGCATGGATGAAGATGTGGGGTGACCGGACTACAGAAGAGGGGGTTCACTTATTCATTCATGCGTTGGGTCCAATCCCTACTGCATGGTACCTGGATGCGGAGTTACATCAATGCACCCGCCATTGGGAAAATCTAACGAATGACTTCATAGGAACATTCATACTAATAGGGGGTTCTGAGGCGATTTACGAAGCTCTGCAAGACATAGATACATTTTTGTTTGGAAAATCTAGCTCCTCTACAGAATTTGGGGCACCGACATGGGAAACGCAGATGCAAGATACTATCAACTTCCGCATCTTGGCAAGGGAGGACAATGAAGATGATTCGCAGTCTATCTCTATCCCAGAGTCGGAAGGGGAGCGCACTGTGGAAGGACCCCTACTATAAGAATTTGATGTCACTAAGCCTCTCAAGTTGCTCAAAGTAAACATCGGGACGAAAGAGGACCCTAAGATTGGGGACTACTGGGATGAGGATACAGTAGGCAAAGTGGCCAAATTACTTACAGAATACCAAGACTTGTTCCCGAAAAAGTTTTCAGAGCTGAAGGGGATCACAAGGGAATTAGGGGTCATGCATATCACTCTCAAACCTGATGTGCGGCCCATAAATCAATGACCTTATAGGTTTAACCCCAAGTATAAGCAAAAGGTCAAGGATGAACTCGATAAAATGCTTGCTGCGGGTATCATAGAACCTGTTTAAAAATAAGACTGGGTCAGTCCAATGGTGGTTCAGGGGAAAAAAACTAAGGGGGAGATTCAGATATGTGTTGACTTGCGCAAGTTGAATGATGCCTGCGTTCATGATCCATTCCTGACACCATTCTGAGACGATATCTTAGACAGCGTGGGAGGACAGGAAGCATACTCCTTCATAGATGGGTTCTCAGGATACCATCAGATCATAATCGCACCTGAGGACCGCAGTAAAACCATGTTCGCCACTAAGTGGGGATATTTCTAGTATACTTTCATGCTTTTTAGACTAAAAAATGCCCCTACTATCTTCTCGCAGGTTGTTGTCACAGTATTCAAGGAATTCATCCACAAGTTCCTTGAGGTGTATTTCGATGACTGGACTGTCTTCAGCCTAGTAAAGGCACATGTATTGAACCTGCGCATGATGTTGGATGCCTGCCAGAAACACCAGATTTCCCTAAATATCAAGAAGTGTATCTTCTACGTACCTTTCGAAATATTGCTCGGCCACATAGTCTGTCGGCAGGGACTGATGGTAGATCCTGCCAAAATCATAGTTATCATGAACTTGCCAGTACCAACCACAGAGAAACAGCTATGCTCGATCGTTGGACACACAAGCTACTACAGGAAATTCATTTAAGGCTATGCGCTGATTACTTCCCCTATGGAACAATTTCTCAAGAAGGATGTGTCATTATTTTGGAATGACGAATGTCAAAAGAGCTTTGAATTACTCAAAGAAAAGATGGTTTTGGAACTTGTTCTCATATTTCCTAATTGGGAGAAGGTATTCCATGTTCATGTCGATGCGTCGAGAATTTCCCTCAGAGTTGTCCTTACGCAGCTAGGAGAAAGAGATATTGACCATCCAGTTGCCTTTGCAAGTAGGAAACTCTCTGGTGTAGAACGCAACTACTCCACCACAGAGCAGGAGGGATTCGCCATGGTCTACACTTTGCAGAAATATTGACATTACTTGTTAGGAGGACACTTCAAAATGATCACAAACCATTCAGCTCTAAAGTACCTGGTAAATAAGCCTATTTTGGAAGGGAAAATATGTTGATGGCTACTGCTATTTCAGGAATAGAACTTTGAAATCATCGTCAAGCTAGGAAAGTTGAATGCTGGTCCGGATCACTTGTCTCGAATAGAGAGTGGCGAGTAGCCAACCAACGTAGAAGCTAGATTTCCTGATGCACAACTATTTTCTATTAAGGTAGTAGATGCACACGTCCCTGATATCATTCAATTCTTGACTACTGGGATGACACCTCCAAAGTACTCTGTACCGCAGAAGAAAGAGATATTCACCCCAACAGCAGATTTTACCATAATTGCATGTCATTTGTATAAGATGGGAGCAGATGAAGTATTGCGGTGATATGTTTTGGAGCATAAAAGGCACACTATCTTGGTCGAAGCTCATGACAGAGTAGTAGGAGTTCACTATGCAGGGAAAGCAACGGCGTAAAATATCTTGAGAGCTAGGTTATGGTGGCCAACCTTGTGTAGTGACACACATGACTATTGTAAAGCATGCAATACGTGCCAACAAACAGGGATGCCATCCTGCAAAGATGAGATGCCCCTTTAGCCACAAATGGCTCTACAAGCATTTGATAAGTGGGCTATCTATTTCATCAGGCCTATCAACCCACCAGGGAAGAAGACGGGTGTGCGCTAAATTATTACTGCCACTGATTATGTAACCAGGTGGGCTGAAGCACAAGCCATAAAATATTGTACTGTAGATACCACTGCGCATTTCATCTTTGAACACATCCTGACCAGATTTGGATGTCCAAGGATCCTCATGAGGGGCAGAGGTATGCACTTTGTTAATGAAACAATCCAAGCTTTGACTGAGGAGTTCTGAATCCATCATGCGAAGAGCACACCATATAACCCATAGGCCAACAATGAAGTTGAAGCTTTTAATAAAATCTTGGAACATGCACTGACGAAGGTATGCAATGCTGATCACATCAATTGGGACATGCGCATCCCATCGGTCCTCTGGGCCTATCGAATAACCTGCAAGAAGCTAAGAATAAAAACCACATTCAGGATGGTTTATGGTAAAGAAGACGTTATGCCCATGGAGTATATTGTTCCTAGTCTGTGTATCGCAGCATTTATGAACATGGCAGAACCTAACATCATGGAGGAGCGATTGGCATAGCTTATGGCTTTGGAGGAAGATTTATTTCTTGCGAATTTCCATCAGCAAGTCCAGAAGGCCTGTGATAAAGCTTGGCATGATCGACATATTCACCAGAAGACATTCATGGACAGTGAATTGGTCCTCTTATATGATATCCAGTTTGCAAAGCATCCCGAAAAGTTCCGACAGCATTGGCTTGGTCCCTACATAGTTAAGGAGATCACGGATGGCAGAGCTATTAGGCTAGCTACCCTGCGCGGTGATATGCTACCAGGCTATGTCAATGGCAGTCAGCTCAAATTGTACTAGATCAAATGATTATATTGCCAGAGTAGCCGTAAAGGCACGGGTGGATACCCCACCACCATATTGACTCGGGACGAGTCACAAGATTGTGTTGGGGGACTGTTGGAACAGGGTCCTCCAAAGGCTGCGAATTGGGACATTTTTTAGTATTTTTGTATAGTTTTTGCATATTTTAGTCTAGCATAGGGGTTTTGGGGTGGGTCAATGCTCAGAAAGCATTGTAATGGGTCAAAGGGTAGACCTAGAGTCCACAAACCACGGTTTGCGGACCACAGGAAATATTAAGCTAGATCATTATAAATAGAAGGACATTTTGAGTCAAAATTTAGAGAAGGAATAGAGCTTGAATCGAAGAACGAATTGCTAGATCTGGATTGGGTTGTTTTGGGTTAGGACTCCTACTGGCTGTGTGCGTGGAGATCCTCTGTCCTGTTGTGTGCAGAACTTGCTAGCTGTGTACACAGGTGGTATTTGGGGAATGTATGAAGAATTTTGATATATATTATATGCGAAGTATTTTTGAAGCTTTTGCTGTTATCTAGATTTGTTCTATTATGATTAATGCAAACTAAGATCATATGATTAAGCTGCGAACTTGTCTGTTTATCTCTTTGCATTTAGTATATTACTGTGATAAGATTGAAACTGCACTTGTTGATTACATCTCTGTCAATGAACGTGAACTATCTGTGTTGACATTACTAGTTGTGATTATGTTGTTTTATGATTATAATTGTTGATGCGCACATGGATGAGAGCCTAATAAGAGTAGATTTGATAAGAACTATAGGCTGGTTACATTTGGAACCCTGTGAATCACCCTTCTGCGTAGATTTGATAGTTGCAGGCCTGCGTTATTACCTTCTCTCTCTCTCTCAGGGTGCAGAAACCTGGTTGGAGCACCCTCCCATACTACTTTGAGTGAGACTTTGAACTATGCAAGCATGTCATTGCCGAAAGGGTCAGTAGTATAGGGGTTTCTTGGCAAACCTTAACCTCCGAACCTGGGTCAGGACCCCTTGAGCCAACAATGACAAAGGAAAGAAGCTCGAAAAGGAAATAGGAAGTAAGAGGACTAGGGAGGATCAGACAGACATGGAGTTCAAAATTAAATATTGGAAGAGAGAGAGGATCAGCATGGGCTTTGACCAAGGGAATGAGAAGAACTATCAAATTGTCATCATAATTGGGGATTCACCAAGTTCATCTATAGCAGGTGGCCACCATATCTTCTCCACATCCTCTGCCACTGTGCCATTCCAACGTTAGAATGTGCAAACTCCCACATCTACTTCCACTGCAGAACAAGAGGAGGAAGACATCTATGATACATTCAGGGAGATGAAGAGAAGGAATGAGGTTCTCAAGACCAACACCTACAATCAGTTTTGGAACCAAACAGGCAGCTCCTAGAGTATATTTTTATCAGCCTTTGACTCTGGGAAGGGAAGAATGAGGATGGGATTCTTGGAGGCTCAAATTCCTCAGCCCAAAGGTGCAACAGACTACAAGAAGACATCCTTTGAGTTTGATGCAAATAACATCCACCCAATAAACTAGGTGGAGATGCACAAGAATACTAGAGAAATGATCTCCTCCACCCTAACTAGCACAACCATGAGCCTCTCAAAACTACAAGTGACTTTGTCCAATGCACCGTTAAAATTAAAGTTGGAAAATTTCTCCGCCATGGCCAAATATTAAAGGATAAAATATCTAGAGGATTTAGTGATACAACTCGAATACACTCCATCAAACATAGCAGTGGAAGAAACCCTTGTGAGGAAGAAGAATGTATACATAGCTGCTTTTAGGAGGAAACTTAAGATGCTAGTGATAGAAGACCCATCGCCAAGGAGATAGAAGCAACTGAAACACAAAAAGCAGAATTGATGCAATTAATTTTTAAACAAACAAAGCAGATCAAGAAAATTGAGGATGAGATGTATAAAATGATCAAGGAAAGATAGAAAGAAATAATGGAAGCAGTGAAGGGAGTAGGAAAAGAAGCATATAAGGCCATGATCCCCCTACAAACAGTTCCTCTCATAGTAATCCTAGCATCCACAACATCCACAAGAGCACCGGGGAAAGTACTGAGCAGCTACCCAAGGAAACAAACAGTATGCTCTTATAGTCAGTAGAGATTAAAAATTTGTAGGATCAACTCAGTAACCTACAAGATCAATTCAAAAGGAAAGTTCTACACATGCCACAGAGTTGCAGATGAGAAAAAAGCTAAATGAAAGTTTACAAAAATATCTTCAGGAGTCCTTGTTTGGCAACATGGTGGGAAGAGTCAAGAAAATCATATGGTTTGATAGAATTGAGTCTGTAAATGATATGTGGCCCTCAATTCATATATTTTTTGAACAAAGGGATCTAATTGAGGTAGTGAAGGTTTCCATTGAGAAAACAAATGAGGAACTTGGAGATAAGCCCCAAACTGCCAACAATATCATTAGATTCTTGAATTCCAAGAGCAGCCATGAATTAGAGCAACTGGAAGTGGTTGACAGAAAAGCCTCGATTCTTGAAGTTAAAAGGGTGTTGAATAAGAAGAGTCTAGTCACACAGCTAGAATAGAGGCGCGATCAGCTAGAGATTGGGGTGAGTAGGTTTTTCAACAGGATAGATCCACTGAAAAAAAGAGGTTTTACTTGCTTGTTTGTTATCAATGATAAATTGATGCCCATAACTGATTATGTAAAGTGGCTCACGAAAATCTCTAAGGACACATCCAAGCTCACAAACATGAAGAACGCCATGACTGGGAAAGCATTCTATGAACTCATCAGCAACGATGTCTTCATACAGCATTGGGTGAAGCACATTTTTCTATTGAAACCAACATTCGTGAAGTACACCAAGACTAATGAAGTCTATAGGAATCTGAAAAGGACCGAGATCGAAACTCCAAAGAGTTGGGAAAATCTATGCAGGCTCCAGGAAGGATGAAAACTCAGTTCAGTGACGAAGCTGGTAGCCCAATGAATTGTTAGTGTCAGCACATCCAGTGTATCAAATTTGTCAGCACAGTGGACTGCCACAACGTTAGATAACAGCTCCACAAGGACGTCACACACTGGCTAAGAGGGTCATTACCATGAAGGGACACTTGCATTGTAAATTCATACATGTTTCTAAAACAGTCACAACGCATCCATGCATAAGGTGCACAGACGCATTTGCAGTTACTCTTGTGTAAACGAACTTATTTCCCTTTTGGTAACGACAATCTGGTGAAAATAGTTTGAATATAGGTTCTCATTCTATAACAAGGGTTGGACCCTAGTTTTTTAAGCACTTTTGATTGCAAGTATTCATACTTTTTCAAGTTGGAGCATCAATAAAGAGATCAGTCTGCAAGATTCACGTGTTGTTTTGTCCTGGTGATGTTTTTCCTTATTCATGTTTAATGTTTTCCCATTGTAATCCTTTCATGTGTTTCATTCATAATTATATTTGTAAAGAAGGAAGGTTAGATTAAGATTTGTTGTATCAGATTACCTTAATTATGACTGTCTTTACAATTTCAATGTTTTCTTATGAAGTATGGTTTAATAATTCTTAGTTTCTCTTAAGTCATTACTGAAAGCAATTTTCCCCATCCCATAAATCCCACTCAGCTATAGACACCAGTATTCGCAGCTATATTGCCTTGCATTTTCTCTAAAATTTGATGTGTACACCCAACCTATTTTGACTCCATAGCCCAATGGAAACTGTTTAAAGAACTCCCTCTTAAATCCAACCACGAATAATCATACAAAAACATCTCGTGCTCTCAATTTAACTAGCCTAATGTCAGTAAACTCAAACAAATATAAATCTTATAGAGAGATCCCTCTTTGACTCTTGCCACTCTTATAAATTGTAGAGTGATAACATATTGGCTACCGTATTGGGGACATAACTGAAAATTTTAAATTTTCATCCAAATTTAACAAACCCCAGTTAAAAAGGCACTAAATGATCCAACTTTATTTTAAAGATTGGTTTCTTTCAATATTCAATAATCAGTTTGTCTATGATTTTGAGCTAAGTTCTAGCTCCCAAAAGAATATCCACCAGATCCAAACCCTCCTCCTATCATAGATAATCCTGAGAAAAAATTGAGGAAACATGCCAGAACGAAAATTCCAACTAGTAGCAGTGTTCATCATAGATACAGCTCCTTACCTGATAGCTTTGTCACTTTTCAAGACATTCAATTTGATTTGCATTTCAAACTAGGTTTATTTAGAACCAAATCTCATAATTGGACAGACCTTACAGTGTTTGATCGATCCATTTTTCATACCTCTACCCATCCTACTTCATCCACTATTCATCCTCCTCTACCACCTCCACCAATCATGGTAGCCAGATATGCCCCATTGGTGATGCCAGTACTTTTACCCCCTATGCACCAGGATTACCAATCTAAGGTTCCACAATTTGATAGCACTGGTCCTGTACCATCCCAACAACATATAGAAAAAATGAATGATTGTTTTGACATGAAATAAATTGATGACGACAGTGTCGCGTTGAGAATGTTTGCCCAAAGTTTATGAGGTGAAGCCATAAAAAGGTTTAGAGTTTTAAATCCTAATAGTATTCCTGATCTCCCTAATTTCCACCAAGAATTTATAAACAGATGGGAAGTCAAGAAAAACCCACTACAAATCTTATCAGAATATGAATCCATTAAGAGATCCCCAAAAGAGAGTGTGCAAGACTATTGTACTAGATTTAGTGGCCTGTACAACACACTCCTTTCTAGCATGAGACCACCCCAAGTGATAGTTCTGCTTAAATTCCTGGACGGATTTGACCCAGACATGGCAAAGACTCATCAACTTTGGAGGAAATACAAAAATATGTTGTTTGTGTAGAAGCCAATTTGTTAGCAAAAGGGGCTAGGATGAGGAATGAGAGGAGAGTCACAATAAGGGAAGAACCCGTAGCCTCTACATATGATGCCAAAATTGACAATTCAGTAAGGACTATGGAAAGGATGATGGAAAGGTTGAGTTTGAATGAAAGAGAAATACCCAGAGAAAATCAACCAACACCCTAAAACATAAATCAGAACCCAAGAAGAAATCCTCCACAAATTAGACAGAGAGAGAAAAGAGGTCCTGATCAACATATTAGGCCTCCTTTTCAAGAAAAATATTTGGATGATGATGAAGGAATGGTGGAGGAAGTGGAGGAAAATCATATTAATTTGATAGGGATTAATGAAGAGGATCATATTTTTTTAGTGAAGAAGAACAAGACTTGTTTTCACTAACCCAAACAAACCTCAGATCCAAAGAATCTGATGATTACAAACTAGGTTTTGAGAATTACATTATGGAGGTCCACAAACAATACAACTTGAGGAGCAAGAAATGTTTAGATAGTTCTAATAAGAAGGATTTAGAAAGTTCTACAAAGATAGTACCTAAATCTGGAGTCAAGAAAACAATAGAAAACACAAAGAAAAATGCAAATAACTTCTAAAATAAAAACATAGAAAGCAGTACCAAGAAACCAATAGATATTCCTACTAGAATTTCTCAGACAAACATCCCCAGTACAATCAAACAAACTGAAGTTTCCCAAAGAAAAGAGGCTGAAATAATCGAGTTGTCAAACCCACTAAAAACTCAAACTCCGTTCAGTATTGAGAGTGAACTTGCAAAAGTGAAGATTTATATCCTTATCACTGAACTGATCAACAAAAATGCCTACAAATATCAGGTCCTAAAAGTGTTAAATATAGGAGAGGTTACAGATACTTTCAACTTAAGCGATGACTAGCCTCAACTTTTTTTTGGGCGAGAGGTTGAGGGCAGACCACAAGAAGGAGGGGTCCCTCCTTTTTATGTCAGCTTAAATATTCATGACAAAATACTTCATAATGCCATGTTGGATTCGAGCACCTCACACAACCTTATGCCAAAGGCTATCTTAGAGAAACTTGGCCTTGAAATCACTAGACCCTACAGGTATTTGTACTCTTTTGATTCTAGAAAATTTAAGTTCCTAGGCCTGATCAAGGACCTTTGTGTCACTCTAGCTCAAATAAATGCAAAGAGTTAAGTGATAGATATTGAGGTGGTAGACATTCTCGAAAAATACGAAATTATTTTATCTCGCTCATGGCGGGGGGAATTATAAGGAACTCTGAAACTAGACATGACTTATGCTACCATTCTCATGTTTGGTCAATCAAGAAGACTTTATAGGGAAACATTAATGAATTACATGGTAAGTAGCTAAGAGACGCCTCACAATTACCCTCTATACTCTATTCACACTGACCCTGATTCTTTCATTTTGTATAATGATGGACTCATTGATTAACAAGTTTCCCTTATAGAAGATGATCCCATAGAAAATAATGCTAGTCAAATACAAACAGAGCAACTAGATCCAACAAATAAACCTCTTTGGAACATGATTTTTGATGGCTCATGTGTAAAAGCTGGCTCAGGAGCAGGCATTTGGGTGTATAACACAAGGGCCAATAGCGCCGAAGGTCATTCATACAAATTTAATTTTCAGTACACAAACAACATCACTGAATATGAAGCTTTGCTTTTGGGATTACAAATGTTGAAAAAACTAGGGGAAAAAAGGATCTCTGTACATGGTGACTCTGAGCTAGTCATTAAACAGGTTAAAGAGCTATCTGCGGCCAAACACCCTAGACTGAGAGCTTATAGAAAATTTTTCCTTGATTTTTTGAGGACCTTTGAATAATATGATTTGGAAGTCATTACCAGAAACCATAATGTCCTAACAAAAGACCTAGCTTTTTGAACAAGTACCTGTAAACTGCCTCACCCAAACAAACAACACACAATTGAGGTCAAACATCGTCTTTCTGTGCTAGATAACATGAGATACTGGTGATTTTTTGGCAGTGATAAACAAATCGAAAGCTTCCTGCAATCCAAATATGAATTTGAAGACAGTAATGTAGATATGGATTGTGAGGAAGACACCCTTACTGATGCACAAAGTACTGAAGAAGAACAAATTGTTTTTCCATAAAATGTTGTTTTAGAGGTAAACACCAATGTAAATATCCCAGCTAACAAAACTATATGTAATACAAAAATTCATAAAGACCTTGAAAAACAAGAATTGTAAATACTCCAACTCAAAGACAATAATATACCTCGAGGGATTCTCCCTTTAGATGATTTATTTGAGTTTAATGTTGTGGCCAAAAAAGCCAAATGGAACCAACTGGAACAAACATTGAGGAATGTAATATAGGCATGGACTGGAATGAACATTGAGGAATGTAATATAGGCATGGAACAAAACCCAAAAATCATCAAGCTATCTAAATATCATCCTAATATTACAAATAAGAAATATATAGCCTTATTCAAAGAATTTATTAATGTGTTTGCATGGAGTTATGAGGATTTGAAATCCTATGATACCAACATCATTCAAAACAATATTCTAATTAAATAAAACCAAAAGCCATTCAGACAGAAATTGCTGAGAATAAATCATGTTTTAATGCCTTTAGTTGAGAAAGAAATTAAGAAGATGTATGAAGCAAAAATCATAGTGTCACTCAGGTACTCCCAATGGGTTTCCAATATTGTCCCAACTATGAATAAAACAGGCGAAATTAGACTCTACATTGACTTCAAAAACCTTCATAAGGTATATCTTAAGGATAACTACCCCTTACCTAAGATGGATCACATATTAAAAAGGGTAGTGGGTTCCAGTAGGATATCTTTGTTAGATGGTTTCTTTGGTTACAATCAAGTGTTAGTGCACCCTGGTGACCAAGATAAGACAACTTTTCCAACTCCTTGGGGAACTTTCATGTATGTGAAAATTCCCTTTGGACTAATGAATACTGTAGCTACCTTTCAAAGGGCCATGGAAATTTCATTTGTTGATGGCATTGGCCACTTTATTTTGATTTATTTGGATAAAATCACTGTGTTTTCTAAAACTAATGAAGAACATCTAACGTAATTGAGAAGAGTTTTTGAAAAATGCCGAAAATTTGGACTCTCTCTGAATCCTTAGAAGAATTTTTTTGGATTAGAAGAAGGAAAAATGTTAGGCCACATTATCTCTAAGGATGGAATCAGAATTGACCCTAGAAGAACTGAAGAAATATTGAGAATCAACCATCCTATAAATTTGAAGGAACTCCAATCCTTCATTGGTAAAATCAACTTCCTAAGGATATTTATACCAAACTTGGCATTAATTTTAAGGAACATCACTAACATGCTAAATAAGGGATCATAAATAAAGTCGACCATAGAAGAAAAAAAATCTTTTTACTTGGTCAAACTTGCATGGACGAATATTTCATGATTTTTTCTTTTGCCTTTGAACATACTATTGTTGTTGTTTTGTTACAAAAAAACAGTGAAGGACAAGAAGAACCCATAGCCTTTTTCAGCAAGGCATTAAGAGATGCATCTCTAAAATTTAATATCATGGAAAAATAGGCTTTTGCATTGGTCAAAGCACTGAAATATTTTAGAGTCTATATTTTACATTCACATATCATTGCTTATGTTCAAAATGCAGTTGTCAAATACATTCTAACACAAAACGGTCCTGATGGAAAAAGAGGGAAATGGATTGCAGTTATCCTAAAGTACGATTTGGAAATCAAGCCTACCAAGTTGATCAAAGGCCAAGGACTAGCTGAATCGATGGCAGAATCTAATTTACACACACTAGACATCAACATGGTACACGCATTAGATGATCAAGAGGAACTGGCGACTTCACCGATTGATGAAGCATTCCCGAATTATTCATGGTATGTTGATATTTTGTATGTACTGTCTAATCTGAATGCTCCTCCTGGTTTATCCAAAACAAAGGCTAGATTTCTAAAACTGAAAGTTGTTAAATTCTGCATTGAGGAAAATTTTTTGTATTGGAAAGATATTGGAGGTGTTTTTCTTAAATGGATATTAAAGGATGATGCAGATAGAGTAATTAAGGAGTTCCATGAGGTGACTAGGGTGGCCACCTCTACCGGAAAACCATTGCTAACAAAATCATGAGATATGGTTTTTATTGGCTCACCATTTTTCCTGATTTCCATAAGATGGTTACTGATTTTCATAAATGTCAAATATTTGAAGGAAAGAGGAAGCTACTGCCCTTACCCCTGAAACCTATTTCTATAGAAAGCCCTTTCTAGCAGTGGGGATTAGACTTCATAGGAGAAATTAACCCTCCATCATCTACTCAACATAAATGGATCCTTACTACTACATATTATTTCACCAAACGGATTGAAGCCACCCCTTCTAGAAATTCCACCAACTATGTCCTCATAAAATTCCTAGAAACCAACGTCCTTTTTAGATTTGGTTGTCCTAGGAAAATCATTACAGACAATGGTGTGACCTTCAGATCCAAAAATATGGTTGACTTCTATCACTGATATCATATAACATTGGGGCATTTAACAACCTACTACCCTCAAGGTAATGGACTGGATGAATCTTCAAATAAAAGCCTAATGAACATCATTAAAAATCTTCTAGAGGAGATTAAGAAATCCTGGCACAATAAGCTAATCAATGCTCTATGGGCTGATAGGCTCACCACAAAGAAATGAATTGGCATGTGTCCATACAAATTGGTTTATGGAATGGATGCATTGTTTCCTTCTTCCTTGGGAGTTCCAGTAATGAATATAATCCAAGAGGTCCAAGATGAACCAAATGACATTCAAAGGAGGATTAATGACACCATTCAGTTGCATCAGTCCAGAGAAGAGGTTTACAACAGAACCCAAGTGATGCAAGAGAATATCAAAAACATCTTTGATAAGAGAACTAAGGTCAATGATTTCAATCTAGGTGACAAAGTTCTAAAATGGGATTCTAGAAGAGAGGATAAAGGAAAGCATGGAATGTTTGATAATATTTGGCAAGGGCCATACATCATTCATGTTTTCGGGGGAAATAATGCTTATTTTCTCAAAGAATTGGATGGTACAAAATTATCTGGAGGTCTTGTCAATGGTAGGATGCTAAACATTATTTCTTCTAAAACTCAAGTTAAATTTTCATCATTGTAAATACCATCGTCTCACAGTTTCCAATAAATTCATTGGATGAGGTTGAAGGCCGAAGTGAAGGCCCTAAGCCTAGTTGGATGAGAAGATATAACAACAGAAAGAAATCAGTTGAAGAAGAAATGAAATCAATTAAAAATGTTGTAGAAAAAAGAGCATGCAAGGCTACTGGTCTCAAGTTCTTGACACTTCTCTTCAAAAAGCGACATCCCCAGCTGGAGCCACTCTTAGTGCCCTATAAATTATAGGATCTCAAGGTGACTGGATACTTAATATTTCATGCAAGGTTTTCATTATTGAAAGGCTTTTCAAAATTCAAATGATTTCAAATAAAAAGAAAAAAATGAAAAGGAAAGAAAAGAGGGTATAAAAAATAGAGAAAAATAAAAGAAAAGAATAAAAAAGAAAAAAGAAAGAAGAACCCAAAAAAATAAAATAAAGCTGAAAGTGTTGCAAGTTCAAATGCCACTACTCTTTAGATAGGTCTGTGTATTCATACAGTTTAATCATGATTGGACAATTTTCAATTTCTGTTGATAAGGTAGAAAATAAATATTTTCCAAATTGTTCAGTCTTGGCTTATCAGTAGATAGGTAGAAAATGATATTGGTTCAACTTCTTAATCTGAACCAATATGAGAAATAAGGGATAGGGGTTAGGTTAGAATTTTAAAATAAAATGTTCAGGGTTTGCAAGTATAAATTCACCCTACAAAGGAAGAAAAAATGTTAGATGAGTAGTTCGGGTAGGAAGATATGCAAAGGAGGAAGAAACGAAAGGAAAAGGTGAAATGGGGATTTCAAAATCCTTTGAGGCGAAATCTATTTTATCCTAATCCTGGTGCAAGTCTCGCCAAGCACCTAATCACAATTCACATCAGCCATGTTAGGTCCCTGTAATTTGGCAAATTTGCAATGACCAAATAGACAGCGGTAACATCAAACCAAATTTGGAGTCCTAGGACCTAGCCTTCCTAGACTTAGAGAGGATCTCTCTATATTTGTATAAAATATATGACTTGTTTTTTCTTAGGATGTTGATTTTAGGCTATTCATAAGGATAGGGTTTGTTTGTTTTGTTTTTTTTGGTTGGGTAGGTTTTCAAAATAATAGATAGAGCGAGACAGGCTCAAACCATTGGGCTATGGGGTTAGTGAAATACTTGAAAAGGACAACAATGAATCAAGGGTGTTTCATAGGGAAAGTTAACAAAGCCAAATGGATCCTAGTAGCTTATGTGAGTGAGATGAACATTAAATTTGTGAAAATAGTAGGTTTAAAGGGAAATTAAGAATCCTTTAAAAAATAATATAACAAGAAGGGATTTCACATTCACTATGCATAAAGAAATAACCAAATGACAGGGCACACCATAAACTTCTCTCATCAAACTTCACCAAGTAAACTTAAAAGAACAACTATCCAACAAACCCTAGAGAGCAGAGAACTCCTAAATCCTCTAGTTATTCACCTTCAGAGAAAGAAAACATGTAAGACAACAAGCAAGTGATGATCAAAGAGCAGGGAACTCCTAAATTCTTTAATCAGACTTCAAAGGCCTTTGAAATGACTTTTCAAGATAGACCAAAATACATGGCAAACCATAAACTTCTTTAGGCTAAACCCTAATAAGCAACACTTCAAAAAAAAACCTCAAAAAAAATGTTTTAAGGTACACCAAAGGACAAGGTATACCATAAAACTCTTTGGCTTGACTCCATTGAACCATTATTAAGATAAAAGCTACGTGGAACTAGAGAGAAATTAAGAATTCTCTAATCTGACCTAGTAGAGTAATAGAAGCATATAGACGTAAGGTTCCTCTAACAACATATCTTTAGATAAATTTTCTATTCTATTGCAAGAGAAAGATGCACAATATGGGAAACATAAGAAGACAAGTACTAGATTAGAACAACATCACCATTAACCATGTTCATGAATCCTACAAATTTTCTTGCTCAATTTCCATTCAAATAAAAACATTCACACAACTTCAAAGCCAATTTCTTCACAACTCCAAGTCTATGATATTGAGCTCAAAAAACAACCAACAATCACAATGAGGCTTATATGTAGTATTTAACTACCAAGTGAGGAGGTAAACCCTAGATAGGTTTTCAAAATGTCATTAATTACACATTTAGTGCATTTGACCATTGAGACCATGCAAGGCCCAAGGCACAAATATCCCAAAATCAATAAATGCAAAAATAACTTCTAACATAAATTCTAAGCTAACTTTAGAGTTTTTTATCCCTTAAACCTTCAAAATACCTTTTTTCAATAACTTTGATGTGTTTTTTTGACTTTTAGGCAAGGGTGAAATGCCAAGGTACAAGGGCGCGGCGCCATGTCAAACACGTAGTGCCAAATCTAGAAAAATCACCTGTTCTACAACTAATATTTGGAGGCCTTCCCGGTGTCCAAATGAGCTCCATGATAGCTCATTGGAAAGCCTGTCCTGTCTAGTTTCCAAATATACCTTTGGTTGCTAGAATGGTGTCCTTCTTCCTACTCAAAAATCCATTCTCCAAAGATTGTTAAGGGCACAACGCCAGTGCTGAAAAGATGGCAGAAAGGTGTTTATTTTTTTATGGTTTTTGGCCCTTTTGAGGGACCTATTCCGTTCCAAATGACCTGAAATTTTCTGTGGGTGATGTGCTAGCCATGAGAAACATGAAAATTTAAACCTTTTCTCAATTGAGTGCCCCAAAAAAGAGCGTAGTGCCAATGGCATTGTGCGTTTGGCCATTTTTTCTGCTGGCCAAATAGTCAAGAATAAAAAACTTGCACCAAGTGCCAAAATTTGATATTCACCTTTCTGATCATGTTTTGGATTCTTGGAGGGATACATCAGCAAGTATTTCAAAATTTTCCTTCTCCTTTGCCTTATTTATGGCTTGAATCTTTGCAAGGGATCTTTGGAGCTTGGCCCTTGCAATCCTATTCCTTAAGGCATAATGCCTTGCCATCTTATTCGAAAGGTCAATGTCTCTTTTTGCCTTATCAAGCTGATCCTATAGGTTCACATTGGCTCTCTCTAGCCAATATTCTCTGTCATAGCCGATCTCCATGGAAAAATCTCACTTGGAGTGAGCTGCTCTTCCAATGTTGTCTCTTTCTCTCTCTCCCCGGGTAAGGCCTCCTTAAACCCAATTGCCCTTGGCCTCTTCCTAGGAAGTTGTTCTTCCTCATCCTCAATGTCATCAAGAGTGCCCAAGGTACCATATAGATTACCCTTCGCCTTTCCAACCTCTTTCGTAGCTCTGATAGCTCTAACCTCATTGATGGCCTTCTCTGTCTCTAACTGTTGGTTTTCTATCTCAAGGAAGTTGATCACATTTTTGGACCTACTAAGATTTGTTTGTAACTCCCTAATCTGGGCATCCTTTCTCTTGAGCAACATGTTTGTGATTCTCTCCTCATTCTCATCATCACTGTCAAGGTGAATTAGCTATAACTCTTGTTCAGTTTCATGCTCGTCTTCCTCCTCTTCATCAATGACCTTTTCCTTACCTTTGTCAAGTTGTTTTATTGATGTAGAAGGTAGGGACCCTTCCAAAATTTGTGGAGAAAACACCTACCTATGACCTCTTTGATAGGTCAAAGGAAAAGGCTCTGTGCCAACTATCTCAGTGTAATCTGTCTCACTGTTCCTCACTGCTTGAAGCTTGGTTATCCTGATATGAGGGTGAAGGGCTATGAGAAGATGATGTGGAATGGTCATCATGGGGTGAAGGAATGTGAATGGATGGAGATGTATGATCAACAGGAGGTGATGGAGGAGTAGATTTTGGAGGATGGGATGATGAGGGGACATCTTGCTGATGATGGCCTTATGGAGCAATAAAAACCTCATTGACAATGAAGGTCTCCCATGGAATGCCTTTCTGTTGTAGTTGGTGTATAACAACCATTTTGATAAGTGAGTGATGGAACAGGCTTTGCATCTGCTGAGGGTAGTTTCTCTTTTGCACTATGTATGCCATTTTATCAATTCTTCGGTAAAGGTAATAGGGTATGTGCAGCATCCTCACTCTAGTAAAATGCATAAGCAACTTGATGTGGTATGAGTAAAGATGGGAGAAACTTCCTTCACATGTAAAATAATTCATGATTATTCTCATCATAGGTGCATATCTATCAAGTAGGTGAGAGAAATGAAAGATGGATTTGTTGTGGTCTTTATACCCGGGCTTAAGTTATGGCTCAAAGTAACTCATGTCAAGGTCAACTTTCTTGAACCATTTCTCCCCTACACTAGGTATGCCTGTGGCATTGACAATAGCATCTATAGATACCTCAAAGGTAATGATCAGGGTTGTTTTGCACTTTTTGCTCCTTTTCACAAAATTCATAGCAACCTACATGTTTGAAACAAGAAATAGTAAAGGGAGATTCCATGAGCTCTCTTGTACTGAGGGGTTCAAATATATTTATCTTTCCTCCTTTGTGATCATGACTCCTTGGAATTTGGGCCTCCACACCACTACCACTTTTCTCTGACATTGTAAACTCTGCCTTTATAAGGCCCTTGAGTGTAAATGGAAAGGAGATGAAGGGATGGTAAGAAATGGCAGTTTTGGAAATTGAATGAGATGAGTGACTGAGGGTATAGGTGTATGAGAATGAGTGTGAGGCTAAACTTGTCAATGAAAACCCTCTAGTTTTGTAGATACTCTATATATATATCACTAACACTCTATCTACGAAGATGAAATGAGGTTCAAATAGTGATTTCAAGCTTGAAATTTAGGGTTTCTCTTAGGGTTTGATTTCATTCATTAAGAAAACACAAAAATTGCTTGAAGATGAGTGTATATTAGGCACATACCTCTTCCCAGTGATTTTTAAAACTTTGGAGGAAAATTGAAAGGTTTTTGAAGTGGTTTGTGTGGTTTTAGGGCTTAGAAACCCTTCCTGGCCAAGGGCGCAATGCCAAAGTTGAGC
Organism: Pinus albicaulis; assembly: GCA_034641835.2. Taxonomy (NCBI): domain Eukaryota; kingdom Viridiplantae; phylum Streptophyta; class Pinopsida; order Pinales; family Pinaceae; genus Pinus; species Pinus albicaulis. The sequence goes on from CM076579.1 coordinate 132,513,158, forward strand.
GGGCAATGCCAGTCCTGAGCACGCAACACCAAGGGGATTTCTTCAAAGGTCTATCGGGCAAGAGTGCAGAGCTCTTCCAGGCTTGCAATGCCACTTCATAGGTGCACAGTTCCTTCACATATTGCACAGGAGAAAAGTGCCAAGGGCGTAGCATCTTCTTCCAAGGGCACAATGCCAGTCTGTGATTGCGCAACGCTAAAAGGCTTTGCCCAAATTCACTTAGAAAACTCACGATTTTTCTCTCTTGAGTGCTCTTGGTATTTTTCAAGATAAAAATGATTCATTTAAGTGTAAAATGAGTTTTTATAGGCTTGGGAACTTGATTTAATAATGAAAAACCCACTTTCTAACGTTTGAAACTCATTTTCACTTTTTCACTATTATTCGTTGACTTTTTTCTTGCAGGTTTGATGAAGTCATGAAATTTGATTTTCTTCTGACCCTTGAGGCATGATATGTTAATTTTGACACCTTTGGGAGATTACACACACTAACATCTCCAAAATCCTCTTTTTCTTCCACCATGGAGTTCAAATTACCATTTTACCTTCTCTGGTCACTTTCTTCAAAACCCTAGGTGTCTGGAGTGCTTTACAGCAATCATCAGTGTTGTCTTCTAAGTTCTCTATAGCCATTTCAAGTTCATTCATTTTTTTCTAGTTCACCTCACCTTTTATATTTTTTCTTCAATCGTTTCTAATAGATTTTCTTCATATTTGGCTTTGTGTGTCTCCTCCGTGTCATTTATGCAAGTGGTCATTATTTTGGCACTCAACTAGACCATGAAGCTCGAAACCCTAATCTCTACAAGACCAAGTTGTTTTCATTCAGGAATAGACACTCTACCTCATTAATACCTTCTATTGGCACAAATTTTAACACTCCTGTAGAAGTGCAAAACTTTGTCCATTTTTCTCATTTGCAGACTTTGAACTGATGAGGTAATATTTTAGCTCCTTCTTGAATAGACATGTCTTGAAATTCTATTACATCTTAGCCATATTCTAGCAAAGGAAAAGTAGTGCTTGAAACATCCAATGATGACCTCAAAACATGTAAACCCTAATGACCTAGTGGGAGGGTCCTTTGACCTAATTTTGACTGGGATTTGACTTGGAGGTTTTCAAGTGAAAAATAGAGTATTGTCAAAAGTATTGTATTGAAGATCCAAAATCCAATGTACTTGATTTATCTAAAGAGCCTACAGAGATGGTTTTGAGACCATCAATTCTTGAGGGACTTGGGGAACATGGGGATGAGTTAGCTATAGGAAAACCCTAGACGGAAGGTGGAGTTTATTGATAAGGGAAAAATGAGGCAATGAGGCTATAGGCAAGGAAGGAGGCTGAAAATGATAGGTGAAATTCCATAAGGAGTTTGCAGAAGTGATAGAGTGACCATGGAATGGCAAGCTAATAAAATAGTGAAAAAGTTTCTATAAGGATAATGAAGGCAGTGAGATTTCTAAAACTCACAATATTCAAGGGATGTTGTTTTCAGAAATATATAAACATCCTTTAGCCATCTAAAGATAGTGAAAAATACTAATGACTAAAAGGCCAAATCGCAAAAATTCCTTGCCATTCATTCAGTTCACAAAATCCTTCGATCACCACTAAATCACCCAGTTTGTGATTTGTGATGTCAACGAGTCCCACCTCCTTACCACGTCACCCCCTCTCCCCACACTTCACATGTCGCAAGTTTAAATATTTACCTCCACCGCTCATACCTAAATCCGCTGATGTGAGATTTTCGATAGCCGTGGGGCCCATTCTTCCACGTCGCCTCCCTGCCCCTGTACTTCGCACTTCGCAAATCTTAGCACTTACCTCCATCGCTTATAACTAAATCTGCCAATTTTCTATTTGCGATATATGTGGGCCCCTCCCTGCCACGTCACCTCCCTCTCCCCACACTTTGCACTTCGCAAATCTTAGCACTTACCTCCACCGCTTATAACTAAACCCTACGATTTGAGATTTGCAATTTCTGTGGGCCCCTCTCTCCCAATTCACCTCCCTCTCCCTACACTTTGCACATCGCAAGTTTTAAGGTTTGCCTCTACTACTCATAACTAAATCTACCGATGTGCGATTTTCGATAGTTGTGGGACCCATTCTGCCACGTCACACATCCTCTCAACACTTAACACCTCCCACCTTACCCTCCATCTCTTCCTCTCACCTTGCCATAGACGGCCCTCAAGCCATTTTGGCCCCCCCTCAGCCACCGGGCTTTAACAAGGGGGGGGGGGGTCCAAAATGGGTGGTATCTATTACCACCCGCCCTCCATGTGGTGCACTCCCATATTTTCACACCCCCCTTCTCTATTACCACTTACCACTTGAGCCCCCCTCTGAAAAGTTGTTTCCACTGACCTCCAAACCGCTACTGCCCTGTGCCCATTTCCAATTCTGCCACACCATCTCCTTCATCACCTGTCCACTTTGTTGCGTCACATCCCCTCCCACCAATAGCATTTTTGCACCATGAATGGTCCATCGTTATCCAATGGACCTATGCCAACTCAACGGTTACCCTCCAGCCACATGTTAAAACCCAAATTTACCACGGCAAGAAAGTTTGCATTGTTGTTACTATTGAATTTATACATGTTGTGATATTTACAAACAATTGCAGAGAAGATCATGACTAGCCACCTTGTATGAAGGGTAAATTTCATATCAAAGAAGGAATAGTCATTGCTCTGTTAGCCTGTTTACAGTTCTCGTTTCAACTAATTCTTTTCCAATCCCGATCCCCTTTGGTCTTACCCCTTCCTCAGTATCATTCATACTGTTTCCCCCTTCTCTTACAGCCCATTCTCCATTGTAGGTGAAATAGAGAGTGAAGAAGCAAATCATGCCTCCAAAGGAAGATCAACAACCTTTCAATCCCATGGTCTACCCCCAGATATACTTAGACCATATTCCCTTGGCTCACAGTGACTACAAGATCCACGAGACAGAGTCAGACCTCAACCTATTCGATGTCTACTGTTGGCTCGAGGATAAGCTCCTTGACGAAGAAGATGGTATCAGCCTATGGAAGACCAAGCTTCCATATTACATCTTCCCTATAACCCATAGCTACCCCGAGTTAATTAGGAAATCTCAGTCTTGCCATGACATTAAAAAAGAGCCATAGTGAACTATGCAGGAAATATTTTTTTTATATAAATTCCCTGTCCATTCAAAAGATCTTGCAAGCCCTCGTTGTCGAGAACACTGTCGCTTTTTCATATGAGGCCCTTATAGGAATATACCAAGGATTATATTTTTCTAGCAAGGCCAAAACCTTGGAGCTTTTCATGACTCCCAATGCACCAATGTCTTCTACAAATCCCCCATATCCATCATCCACCTTCCTGAAAAGGACCAAACACATTGTGACTACCCTATATTATTTGTTAGGTTATCATAATGATCAGTGAATAGATGAAGCCATAATTGGTTTCTTGTCTATCCTCTCTCCAGATGCCCAACCCATTGTTATGTTCAACTATGCTCAATTCCTTGCCGATGAAATCCACACTAGTACATTTGGGGGAAATTCCGACACTTGGTTTCGACACTTTTGACCAAATTTCGGAAATTTCCCCAAATTTTTCAATCTCGCCGAAACTGTCACTATACCGACGTTTAGAGAAAAGTGTCACAATACAAGCACTTAGACAAAGTGTCACAATTGCGACATTTGGAGGAAGACGTTGCAATTGCGACACTATGCCCCAAAGCATCGCTATTGCGACGACTGCCTCCAAACGTCGCAATTGTGACATAATGTCTAAGTGTCGCAATTGTGACGTTTGGAGGCAGCCGTCACAATAGCAACGCTTTGGGGCACAGTGTCGCAATTGCGACATTTGGAGGCAGCTGTCGCAATAGCAACGCTTTGGGGCACAGTGTCGCAACTGCGACGTCTTCCTCCAAACGTGGTAAAATACCGGAAAAATGGTCGGCTTACAGAGCAGCGCGAGGAGTAGTTCATCGAGGCACCTTTGCGATTGCGCATAATTTGGAGAGAAAATAGTAATAATGAGAGAGGCTCTTTTAATTGCGTCTTTGATTTGTGAAGGTATGGATTTTCCACCCTGCAATTCTATGCTGTCGAGAAAGACTCGCAATCCTCTGGAAACAAGACTGTTATGAAGATGCCTGGCGAAGAAACGGACATCGGTTTCACGACTGTTGATGAACACATCGTAGTCCAGCGAAGAAGGCACCAAGGAGGGTATTCTCAGTGAATGAGGGATTGTGTGTGTGTTCTGCATAAGAAATTGAGAAAGATTGAATAAGGCCCTGTTAAAAGAGAAAGTATAACCACGCTCTGTCTATTAAAGGATGGCGAAATTTGCCTAAAGCTTACTCCCCGCCTGTTTGAAGTAACAAATGTTGGTTTGTTAAGTGGATGATCGATGGCGTAGCTTGATCTCTATGGACAAGGAAGAAACCAGAGTTAATTGGTGTTGAAAATTTAAAGCGGAACCTCGAAGCGGAGATGAAACAGAACCGTGATGCATAAACAGTAAAGGTGGTATTCGGGAATGGGTTATGCTTTTTGCGCAGGTCCACTAGTGGTAAGCTGTATTGAAATAAAAAGATCGATACCACAAAGCAAATGCTATGTGGCCCTAAGCAGATTTGCAAAACTGCAAGTTTCGCATTATTTCTGAGAATTAACGCTCGGTGAGAAAAAAAAAACGTAAAATTGCTCAGTGATCGTCCGATTAACAATTGGGGAGCGACGCCATATGGATCGTTGGATCCACTCGACATTTAAGCAAGGTGCGTTTATATGAACGTGGGCCCGAGCATCCGTTTATATGCCGTGATTTTAATTCAAATCGAAAACATAAAGGTGGTAGGCCTATATCAATGCGTTTGCAGAGTTAGCGCCCATATGAAATATATGTGGGGCCAAGTAATATTATATAGTTTTCGGGGTTAATCACAATCGAGGCTTATGAAGTTGAATGGTATGATTAAATTTCAAGAAATGGTATATGCGTTAGGCCAATATATATATATATATATATATATATATATATATATTTGCATAGTTGAAGGCGAAAGCTTGGTGGACCATAAGTACAAGGTGAATGTCGGGTTAAATGATATATGTAGATTTACTATATATGTATGGGCTCATAACCATATAGTGAAGGTAAAGCACTCCCACACAAGCAGTATACCTTGGGTGCATGGTTTTATAACCATTTGTGTAAAAGGGAAATGAAATTGACTATGGTTGAGACCATAGGTTGAGCCTTTGACAAGAAGCTCCCAATAATACTCAGCACTATTTCGATAAAATAAATAAACATAAATAAAATAAAATAAAGATAAAATTAAAAATACAAATAAAATAAATTTGTTAATTAAAACATAAAGATAAAATAAATTAAATTAAATTAAATTAAATTAATTAAAATTAAATAATATTAAATTAATAATTATTATTTTTATTAAAAATAAAATCCAATATTCCATATCATCACAAACGAACAAAATATTCAGCTCCTTCAGTAATTACACATTTTACCCCTCATATAGCACAAAATGATTCACATCTCCTCCTTCCGGCGTTCCCTTGCACCCCCGGTGCAATTGTTTGTTTATCAGATTATATGATACATGTGAGATAAAGGTTTATTATTTATCATATATAAATAAATTTTATCAATATTGTACATTTACACTTTTATGAGGTGATGTTATAAGTAAATTCATAAATATCTCTTTTTAATCCTCATTTTTACTCCATGAATATGTTTGGAAATGAAATTTCAATAGATTAATTTTCTCCTAACCTATGTATCATCAATATTGTACATTTACATTCTTAATTATGAGGTGATGTTATAGGTAAATCCATGAATATTTCCTTTTAATCTTCATTTTACTCCATGAATATGTTTGGAAATGAAATTTCAATAGATTAATTTTCTTGCTATTATATGTTTTACGAAGATATGGTAAGGAATTCTCTCTTGTTCTTCTTAGAAATAATTATATATAATATTTTTTTTCAAAATAGATTAAAAAAATTATATGAGAAAAATTATTAATTCATCAATATGTGTGTGTGTGTGTTGTGAGGAATAATTTCATATTTCAACTTAATGGTTCATTATATAATAATGTGATCATCACCAATGATATATCTTAAAAAGCAACTGAAAAGCCATGTGTACAAAATCGATGTATACTCTAGAGAGTGGTTCTCATATCACTATGTAAATTTTTGTATGCTACTTCAACAAAATTATAAGATAAAATGTAATACACATCATATATGCACCATAACAATTGGTGCAAGGTAAAACCCACCTACCACACCTTTGTACTCGATCCAATTTTCTCTGTCAACTCTTCTAGTTGTGTTTCCTCCAAGGATCATAATACCCCCAAGGCCTATGCCATGCCTTCTCACATGCGGAACTTCTTCACTTGATGGTTCTAAACCATACTATAAGTCCCCATGTTCTATGGTCTAATCCTCATCATACCTATCAACATTCAATCGCTCTTTACACACCCCGAATATAATGACTAGCCTACTCTAATTAATATATACCCCAATAAATACAAGCCACTTAGGAATTAAACCCCAAAACCTTGGGCTCACTCATGTTACATATTTGAATTGATATTCGAATGTATCAACTGCTCGACCCTCTTGTATTTCAACTGTGATGTTTAATTTATGTCGACCTTGTCAATTCGAACTCCGTCACTTGGTTTCAACCAAACGCACGGCCATTCACATAATTATACAGTCCTCCTTATTATAATCTCCACCAATCGTCAAAGATCGTAACAAATCTCGACTTTGGTCTATAACTCAATGGTCATACATAAACCATTCTTGGCTCCACAATAATTTACCTCTCAATCTGACGGTCGATGGAGCATCGCGTTAGTTTGGAGAATCCAACGGACACAATGAAATCTCGCGTAACAAACACGCCCAAGGGTTAATATGTGATGAGAATGGTTTTATAATTCCTCCCTCGGCCACATGTCTCATGGAGACATATGTCGCGTCCTTTTCACCAATTCTGCTTACCACCTCCAAACTTGCGCGATATCGTTGATTTTCCAAACGGTGGTTTTACTATGCACTTCGGTCACGGTTCCGCCTCTTATCTTCCAGGTTCCATCATGCTTTCTTTTATTGTACTCCGCCTCCGCTCCTTTGACTCGCATCTTCCTGTACTAGTTTTTTTTTCTTCAATTAAGGACTCGCACTCCATGAGGTTCCTTCACACGCCGGTTCTATGTACGTGGTAGCATCGATCGAACTTTGAATCGAAGGCTCGAGCACAATTATCTATTACACTGTGGGGAGATCCATAATTTGAACCTATGGACCCTCTCTACCATGGCATTTCCCATTGTATTACATGAGTCTCGACCACAACATTTCCATACCACTGTCCAATGCCACACCGTCCACTGTCATGGCGCTTAACATGGGTTATCACACAAACTTATTCGTCCAGAAATTCTTACACCGAGTTAAACTAATATCCAATGGGTTTAGGAAAGGCTAGAACCTCTCGCATAGAGGCTAGTAATTCAGGAAAATTCTCGATTCCTCTTTCAACATACAGGACCCCAGTAAACCACAATTATCGAGTATGTATTCCAGACTACTATACACTTGATTATCGGGACACAGAAACCTTTCACGCCATAATTAACTCGACAAATTCACTTCTCCTACATAATACAAATACTCTTAAAAACCAATTAATATATAAATTGTCATCATTCATGCTAAAATCAGTTTGAATTTTTTTAATGAATTTGCTTACAATTAATAGATTACATTGCTCACAGAATAAGAGATAATTTAGAACTATGATTTCACAATAATAAATTACCCTAGCAGTTCAAAATTCGAACATACCTTATGAAATTAAAATATGGCAGGTTAATGAGCCAATCTAGTTTCCTCGGAGCCAATCTTGAGCTCAGCCTAAGTCTGAATGCCTTGAGAGTGCGAGTGTAAGGAACTAGACGCCTAAAGTTTTTATTTTGTGCTTGTGTAATTCACTGTTTGACCATCAAGCCAAGCCACCAGCTATATTAACACTACTTCATGTTGGGGCAGATTGGCATTCTAATTTTTTAGTGCTATAGCCGTACTTTTTCACTGCTTCACTAATCACAACCTTGGAAGTTTCTAGGGCAATGGGCTTTATTCTTTCTTTGGTGTTTTATGTAAAAGAAAGGATTTTTGAAAGTTTTGTAATAGGAAGGGGAAAACTAAATTGATTCTAATTTTAAAATATCAATAATGATAAGTGGTAATTCCTTTATTAAATTTTTAATTTTGAGTGAGCCAAAAAAGTAACTTTCCTTACTTTTTGAGTACAACCTTGCAATTGCGAAGAGGACTAGTGTTGCAAAATTATTGGTAAGTGGGAATTAAAGGGCGTAAGAACGTTTTTGAAGAAATTTTAAACTTCAAAGTTAAGTCTTCTATCCTTCCTAGCACATCACGGAAAACGGGAATCCACAAATTCTAGTCGTCAAATACGTGCAAAATGCCTTATGATGGGCAAAATGGAGGACTGGTCCTATGCTGCTACATGAGTTAGGGTTTCATGTGGCAGCAGGGAACCTTGTATAGTTTTTCAAGGATAGGAAAGGAGAATATTGTCAGTTAATCATCACATGAAAATTCATCACCATTTTAAAATTGTGTCCTAATTTGAAACAAGAAGACTACCCAACTATTTCATTATTTAATTTAGATTGTGTAATACAAAAAAATATCCTAGATAACTTAAATAATGTAAGCACTTTTGCAAAAATTTAGTGGGGAGAACCTTCAACTACATTTATTTTGAAGATCCACTTGTATTTTAGGCCATTTTAATTAGTCTTTCATGGCTATTCTAGTAAAAAATTCAACCTCTTGTAGAAATTTGTTTGTCACTTGTATTAGAATTGCAAAAATCAAATGTATATAAAAATGATTTGAAATGAAAAAATCAAATGCGCGCTACATAAAAATGATTTTATTAAAAACTACATTAACGTCTGATATCACACGCGCATTCGCCCTCAGCTCTTGCAGAATAGCATTTGCCCTCAACATTTGCCCTCAGCTCTTGCAAAACAAAATTCGCCCTCATCTCTTGCAAAATGGTAAGTTCTAACTGCAGGCCCTTCCTCCTATAGTAGGGTTGAATCTATTTGGGTTTTTTTGGTCAATTCCATTGGATTGTGTTAGGCTATAGGGTTCTCTCTAGATGTCTTCCAATGTTCTTTTGGATGAGTTTCAAAGAGGATGTGTAAGATGTGTTTGTGCTTGCATGAATTTGACTTCACTAGTTTCATGAAGTTTAAGCTATGGATTTTAGTTCGAAAAACTCATCCATCTCAACACCCAGTAACGAATTTCCCTTGGTCTGATCTATATTGAAGGTGAAGTGCAAAGTGGTAGAGAATGGGAGATCGAAATTCATCAAATTTATCACAAGGGTAGTACTCCAGATCGAAAGTGATGAGCTTTAGTTCTCCAGATTTGGGGATTTTCTGATATTTGGGGATTTTCCGATGACATACCAAAGGTCACATCCATACAACCATATCAAGGTCAATGTTGAGATCATTCTCATATAGATATAGGTCACTGATATATAGGGTTAATATCATCATCATTATCCATGGAAACTGAATGGTTACAAAATCTGTGATTGTGGTTGGCTCATTTATAATTATTACCCATTTACAATAGAGCACAGAAACACTAAATATGGCCCGAGCAGAGCCTTTACAACAGGCAATGGAATTGCAGCTGCTTCATCAATAACCAATAGCTCCACTTGAGAAAAATTTTCATAATCTTGGGGCTGGATATATTGCAGAGCAAACAATTGTAGTTATCATTCGTGCTCCAATATATTAATATACTTTTTACATTGAACTGAAGAAAGGGAAACAAGAAAATGCTAGCCATCATACAATGCTTTGACATAAGAGTTTTGAGTGACATACTTGAAAAAAAGAACTCATCCACCGATATTTATAATCATTTGAGTTATTCAAGTTAAACACAATGTCAAGAATCAAGATTCAATACCCTCTATTATCTTCATCACCCAATACAAGATTTAAATTTTTCTCAAAGAAACGCTTATTAATTTGGCAGCCATTATTTCTCCCTGCTTTAAAAACCCTACATTTAAATGAAAACAAGCATTGCATTTCAACTACAAAAATCTATTAGTGTTCAAGTGTACATATGTGCATCACTTGTGTAGGGTATTCCTTTTCCACTTTCACATTATCCAAGAATGTGTGCAGTATAGTTCATATTTTTTGTGATTCAGATTATCTTGAAAAAGGAAAGGTAAATTATTTCCCATGGAAAAAGAAGGTTTTCCCTTTTTACTACTAGAAATGGTACAACAAAGTTCCATTTCTACCCGAAACTCCTACGAAACAAGAACCAAATAAAGGCCATGTCCTCAATGGACATCATTTGGCTTTGAAAATGGCCATTGCATCATGTTGTTTCTGATATTACATCACAATATTTTCTTAGGTCATTTATTGCTTCTTGAGATGAAAAAAAACCAAATAAATCGTGAAGATCCTTTCAAGAAATAAATGACCATTTCTCAATCATATCTCAACTATTTTTTATTTTATTCAATGGTTGCTTACTTTGAGAGAAATTTGACACTTTTATAAGGAATATAACATAAAAACACAAAATGGGATGGAATTGATGAGGTAGATGACCTTTAGTTGTTGTCAATTAAGAATTGATAATACACGATGCATGTTCTGTACTACAAACTAGATTCCTTCCTGGAGTTAGGACACAGAGTATTGAATCAAAGTTGTAGTTTCTAAATTCTTGTATTGGTTCATCAATATTGAAATTCAGACATTGCATGTCTTCATTGCTTCATGTTTGAATAATTTGCATTATATCGTACAATAGGAAATTAGGAATTATGATTATTATTACTTTATGGATCTGTTAAGTTACTTTTAAGTTTGCATGGTTTAGTGTGAAATTATTCTAGTGTGCCCCTAGGCCCGGGTGAAGGAATGCCAAGGACTGAGAACCCTAGTTTTTAAATGGTATTGTTTCTTATACCCAAAAACCCCTCAACATCACTTCTTATTAGTTCTTAAAAATAGTGTTGTAAGCAATTTGAGAATTGATATAGAAAAATCTAGCACTTCTCATGATAAATTCCTAAAGCTAAAGTGTGATACCATGTGTAATTCAATAGCCCCATTGTCACCTCACCAACCTCTTTTCACTTCCGACTAGCTCTCCTCCAACTCAAGGGGGGTTCTCCCTAGTAGATGTTAGGGATCTAATGGCCCAACCAAACCAAGTCAAGAGCCCCCTAACTCTCTATGTTTACTACTATCAATCAAAATATTGAACAATAGGGTCAGACATGCATCCTAAAGATAAAATTGCAAGGGTATTTTTGGGTAATTTCAAAGAGAATGTCCCCAAACACATATAATCAAGGAATTATAACGTGATTTCAAACATTAAATATCAACAAAATCATTTAAAGGATATTGAAAGGAAAAAGGTGATGGAAGATAGAAAGTGCCTTACCTAAATGCTCCAAGGATTTTTCAATAGTTGCTCCAAAAGCTTCACTTCAAGGCCCTTCAAGATCGTCTCCAACAATGCTATACCATCAACTTCAACAATGTTGCTCCAAAAATGTCCTCAAGGTCTTCACAACAAGTTTACTAGAAGTTGCTCCAACAATATATTCAATAAGGTCTTCAACAAGGGTTACTTGCTCCTTTGTTTTAGCAATCCTTTAGTAATGTTTTTATCCACAGATTAGCAATAATGCAAGGAATATCTTTAATAAATATGAGTTGAAGTTTGCTTCAAGAAGAAACAAACTCTTTTTTTAACCAAGCCCAATGTCTTCTTCCAAATAAGGTCTTCTTCTTGTTGAAGGTAAGGCTACTAAAAAAAATAGATCTATTAAGAGGATCTCCAAACTGTGCACAAATCCAAACTCCTTGACCCAATGTATGCAACAACTAGCCCAAAATATGTAACAATTTGAGGTTTGAGGTCTGCAAATAAAAGAGCTCAACAAGAGACCAAATTTCCTACTCAAATACTTCTTCAAGACCAGCTTCCTGTTGTGACTGAGATCCGCTATTTTGCAAGAGATAAATTTTATAATTTTTATGAAATACCCCAAAATTGAGCTCAGCATAAGGTCTGAAATTTTGGTATGAAGTATCAAGATCTGAAAAAACAAATGTATAGGTCTTCAAGATAAGAAATTTGAAATTTTCCAGCTGATTCGAGTATGCAATTATGAAAAATCCTGAAATCTGTACTAGATTCAAAGTATAACATACACTAGAAATTGCACTGGGAGGTGCAAGGGAACCACATAAAATAAAGAGTTGCTTGGAGGAGGAGTAACCACATGAAAGGGTGAACATAGTTTCTATTAGATAAAGAGAATGCTATAGTACCATCTATCCAAGATCATCTATGGTCCCTCAAAAGCACCTTTTCGAAATTTTGGGGTAAAAATTATAACATGTGAACCATACATGCCAATATCCAAAATAAAAGCAATTTTTTAGGTCTTCATGAAACGGAGTATGGACATAAATATCTCATCAATCTAATTCTCGTCTGTCATCTTCAATATCAATGACTTGATTTCATGATGAATATAATTTCTGAACTTATTGCTAGTTTCAAAAAACAAGCATAATGAATGGTTTGATCTGCTACCCTTGTTTCTGATACATAAATAGCCAAAATTCCTTTCCAAACAGGCTGCAACGTTTTCTTCTGATGTGTGATTTTATTTTAAAAAGGTTCTGTACAAAAAAATCCTCATTAGTAATACACTGACATTGTTTCAGAACTGGTTATTGCTTGTTCAACCAAAGTTTAAAAACCCTGCAAACAGGGATTGGACCATTAGGTGATCTGCTAAAAAATATATTTAATGTAGTATACATGTAGGGGATTTTTCTCATCTACATGAGCTAGATGATTAGGATTGCTCTAACCTACCCTTATGTTAAGGATCCCCTTTGACAACATAAAATCCCCTATTTTTTTAAGACTCTTGTCTCAAATACTAATTTGCATGCCAAAGATTACTCTCATAGTGTGTATAAATTTAGCTCTCAAGGAAAATGGAGTTGCCTATGAGCGTAGATATAAAATGGGAAAATTTGTTCCAAATAACAGAAGGAGGAAAGTCAGAGCCTTCACTGAAGCTTTTGGAGGCCCTTTATTTTACTATTATACAATTTCTCTAGCTCTTCACGGCCTCCAACCTCTTCCAGTTCCTGTGAACTAAAAAATCAATAAACTATCAATACATATTCACCTAAGACCATGCATGAATAACTCTTAACACATTTGAAATACGAAGATACAAACGGTTATAAGGGAAGAAGCAAACTGACTTTTAGTCCAAGGAAAAGACCATATGGTACACCATTAAACTTTTCTGCATGATGAAGTTGCAGTGGCATTTAAAAAAATATGTATGAGATCCACTACTTACTGGAAAGAAATCTATGTCTAACTCACAGATAAATGAAGCAACCTATAGAGCTATGATAAGGAAATTAGGAACAAACCTGATGTGTAGCTGCTACCTTAAGAAGATATGGAACATCAACAATAGGCCCAATATGAAAGCGGCGATGAAAAAGACCATCGTGGACAAACATATATGCCATCCCAAAAACAGTGATATTAAGCCCTTGAGGAATTTTTCAAAATGCACAGTAGGTTGATAGTAGAGTGACTAACATACTGCTGTTGAAAATCACCTTGACATAGCTGTTAAATCAAACTTGGTTTAAATTTACAGTGATCACATCATTCTTTAAAGAATACTGTCAATTTAGTACTTTTGTGAATTTCAATGGTAGCAATAGTCAAAACAGAGGCCAATACTTACAGCACGAAAACAAAGGCCTGGCACAAATCCTTTTTGAAAGAATCCATAAGCCAGTAATGCAATGGCTGGACCAGCGTTGATAATGGCAAACACGTCATTCAACTCAAAAGGTCCCTCCCTTGGCTTGTGATGAGACTGCCCAAAGAAAATGGATTGTCAATTACAATCTAAAACTATCATCTCGACAGTCCTGTAATCAATGGAACAAAAGGGGATTTCATAGTGCAAAACATATCTGCTATATTACAGCTGGATTGTTTTTTTTTTTAAGTAATTCTTGGTCCACATTTCTGTAAACTGTAGTTATACGTCATGCATATGCCACAACGAAGCATGCCAGAGAGCTCGGTGAGCCCAGCGATCCCAGTATTCCCTTCCAACCTATAAAAGCACATTTAGAGTCATTATTTTCTAAATATTTAGTTCAAAATCTAATACCAACAGCTCAAGTAAAGAAATTGCACATACTGTGGCTCCCACTACTAATGAAAATGTGCCAAACATCTATGTGCAGGGAATCTCTGCACCCTGCATACAAATTCCATCAGAGAACAATAAAGGTAATATACCCATGTCATCTCATACATATGAGCATAAAGACAAGAGTGACAGAACTATTGTAATATTTATTTGCAATGATAATGGTTAGCACCATTGAGTACGAACTCAAAATTCATGTTGCAAAAAATTTATTAAATACAAGTATTTCTGGGACTGCCAAAGAGAGCATGACCTGAAGCTTAGAAAAGCACATGTTAGGTAAGAATCATGTAACTGAACAATGTATAATTATAGTTGTTATAATGAAATAGATCCAGCATTTTTGTCTGGGCCAACTAAATTTAGTTATATTGCAACATTGAGTGAGAGATACCATATAAGTTCATCATAAAACTCATGGTAAACATTTGTAACAAGAAGATATCTATACGATCAGTGTGCCTAGTGGTTATCACACTGTTAAAAGGAGAATCAATCTGCTTACAAGGATAATCCAGTTTCTCATCAAAGATGCAATCTGGCCCTTTCCAATTGGAACCAAAGGATCAAGGACCTGTTTAGAGATTTCCAGAAAATTTCCATAACTCATATCTATAGGGTTGACAATTTGTGAGGCAGACACACTCTTTAAGAAGGTTTGTAGCACGAAGTCATCTCACAGCTGGATATATGCAGAGACTCTTTTAATAGAATAAGAGGATGATCTAACGAGTACCCCAAGTCTCTCAGACCCTCTAAGAAAAACCATAATAGACCATAAAAGAAAAACGGAAAGGAGCACAACCATGGTGAGAACATGGGGCCGATTAAGGAGACGTAGAATTTTTCAGCTCAAACAATATATTTCAAAGAACATTATCTCCAGGAAAGAGAGGAGAAACCCATTCGAAAGTTGTTTGAATGGAATACATCAAAAGGCATGTTTCACCAGGAACAACTAAAATAGTTACTCCAAAAATTAACGTTTTGATAGAACAATATTACAAACTGTTTAATGATTCAATCCTTTGACATACCTGTTGAGGAGGTAAATCCCCTCTGCGGACAGAGGCGATCCCTACTAGCCCAGCAGGGGTCTAGCAACAAACAAACAATGCTATGACGCAAGCTCCTAGTTACGAATGAAAGACTTGGGATAAGAGCCTACCTGGATTCCAACGCTAGATCCGAAGAAGAAGATGTCCCCGTCCTTCAGCCTTGGCAGATCACAATCCTTCCACGATCTCCGTGGATGAACACCTGCACACAGAAGAAACGAACAGATACATGCATAGGAACCAGCATACGTAACTAAACATCGGTCAGAAAAGATATTACTCGCATTAACATGATAGAAAAAAGAGTGGAACCATAATCATAGTCATCTATTAAAGTGATAAACGAATAGAAGTTACAACCAAGTTCTGACGTCGCAGCTTCCTTCGAACGGGTCTCCGGTTGTCCACGTCTCGCAAAGTTCGCCAAGGAAAGGGAAACCTCTCCAGAGTCTCGTAACAATGGTCTCCTCGCTTGAATGGGCCTTAAGGGAAAGAAGGGATTCTTTACAACACAAAGGCACTTGGGAATGGGGAGATGCAAAGCTTCAGCACTTCAAGACTAGCTTGCCATGGATCTGAGCAGGCTTTTATAGATGGGGAAGGAGGGAGTTGGGATCCCTATTATTATGGGATTGGCCCTATCAACAAGGAAGGTTCCATGGGAGGTGGCAAAACCAATTCCCTTCCATAGAACTCCCGCAGCCAAACCTCCCAACTCAAGATAGGTAGTGGTTGTGAGTTTGTTTAAACTCAACTTCCGCCATCCATATATAAAAAACAGTCCCTAAAATGGGTGGCGCGATTGCTGCTCTATGACAGAGCGCCAAGTGGCGCGACCTCTTTACAGGATTTCCCTGAGTGGCGCGAGTACTGAACTATCTACCCGCGCCAATGCAAAAAGAGCTGTTTTTCATGGATTTTGCAAGGAGATGTCTCAAGGGGAAATGAAGCTCATACTCAGAGGGATGCAATGATGATGTTTTCAGTGCATGACAGTGTTCACAGGTCACGTTATGGGTCCTCCATTGTGCGGGACGGGGAATGGTAGGGACGGAGACATTATCAGGTAATGTATGCCCCCGTGCTGAGGCCCGAGAGAGGGCAGGGGCGAGAACATGCTGGCTCCGTCGAAAACCTGCACAAAGACTGATATCTCACATGTATACAGGTAAGGACGCCAACCAATGTGAGCAGGTCCGGCCTAGGTGCGTCGTATCTATCCAACTAAGATCAAATAATGTATTAACATGCCTATCCAATCATTGAGCCATAATGACAATAATCACAACCTAATTGATTAAAAATACACAATCCAGGGTCTTGCGCTCCATCTCTCGACTCAAACAAGTACAAGTTCAAGCATGGCCTGGATTACAACAGACACAATCCAGGGTCTTACGCTCCATCTCGGCCCAAACAAGTACAAGTTCGAGCATGTGAATGTGTGAGCTGATGTCGAACATGCAAGAACATCGTCTGATTACCAGCCAATGATGAAAGCCGTTAACAGACGCGAGAGAAACCACCAATAATGACGATGGTCCTCAAGGTACTACAGGTACAATCTACGGCGTGTGAATAAATGAGCTGACGTCGAACACCCGCAGAATCATTCGATCGGAAGTCAATGATGTAAACTTCACGTCGAATGCGACGAACCTGCCATTGAGGCATGCAGGCTCCAAGGTACCATCAGGAGTCTCTAGACCAACTTCCTGGATAATGAGTTGAAGTCGACGGGAAGTGACCTTGATCGAAGGTGGGCCATAATGATTCCCACATCATCGACACGAGACAGAGGAACATAATGTTTTGTTGTGAATCGGGACCATATGAGAAACAGAGGAAGGTTGATATTTGCAGAGGCCAACTTCTCTTGAACACATAAACGGCACGACAATGGACTTGGCAGTATTTGACATCAACGGATCAAAGGTCATGGCGACGAGGCAGTGAACAGATGAGAGGTCAAAAGAGATTACCCAAACCCATGGAAGCAAAGTGAAACAACGAGATGAGATGTCCCCCACCCGACACGAATGCAGACAAGTGCCATGTTCAAGAGCGACATACTGCCGACGATAACGACGATGGTTCCATTTTTTCCCCCACCATTTCTGGCGAGTACCCCAATTATTTTTGATAACAAGCTTGAAGGGGATAGCATATGCTTGTGATATAAGTCCGCCCTTCGGGCGAATCCATCCCAGTGCATTTAACGAGTCCTAGGAAGGAGAAACTCGGAGAACGTCATTTCGACTAAATCCAATGTCATCAGGGTTTAACGAGTCTGACAAAGGAAGAACTCGGCGTCTTTTCATGTTTAGAGAGTTTGAAAAGACAGCGGAAAAGAAAACTCCACAGGTCCCTTTTCGTAAATAGTTCCCCAGATCCGAAAAGGTAGAAAACAATATCCGGGGAAACCTCCTAGTCGCGATAGGCTAGGGTATTCCTTTTTCGTAATCGATCCAGCCCAGCCCGAAAAAGGGTTAAACTTATACTGGGTGAATGTCGATTCGTGTCCATTTTAACGAGATCGAAACGACAAGGGCCTCGGCGATCTTTTCATATTTAAAGAGTCAGAAAAGAGCTGAAAGATGACTCCAGAGTGACTTTTTCGTGTTTTTACCGAGTCCGAAAAAGTATAAAATACAACTCGTTTCCACCTTTTAAGTCGCAAAAACCTGTCACTGCACATACCCAACAAGCGTAAAATCCATTTTCGACATAATACATGCAAATATTTGACAAGAAATAACTTTTAAAACTCATTTTAACGTCGAAAAGTTATAAATATGTTCAATGGTAAAAAAATAAAATTACTTTTTACTATTTACCTTGTGGAGAGCAACAGTGGTCCATTTGGAGCAGAATCTTCTGACGGCGATTGCGACCAATCCAGGCAACCATTCAGCGTCTCGTCTGTGACAGGTAAGAGGCGCTCCTTTTCTCTTTCTTTCCATGCATTTTTTAATGATTTCCCCTTAGAAATCAGCTCTGTGAGGGCACTTTTGAAATTTTAGGGCCGGGCTAAGTGGCGCGGGTATCGGGCACGGACCCGCGCCACTGAGCTCTTTTCACCAAAGGGCCCGCACCACATGGCGCGACTGTCAGCAAAACAGTCGCGCCAGCGGCGGAACCCAAATTTTCGCCTAAAATCCCACTACTTATGCCAAATTTCTTGAATTTTGAGGCTCACAGAAGATCTAATTAAGGGCTTTGAACCATGTGAATGCAGATAAACAGTCAGAATGGCAATCGAATGGAAGGAACGGGAACACGGAGATGAGGACGAAGAGGCCATGCAAATCCAAGCATGTATGAATGCTCTAAGAGACTGTGGCTTAAAAAGTTCTTCCTCACGCCATGCTTACGAGCTCAGCCTGAGCTCCTCCAATATCTGATCAACCTCTGGGATGAAAATGACCAAGTATTCAGAATACGAGACCAGGTGTTGGAATTGGAGGTCGATGAAATTTATTTCGTTACTGGATTATCCCGCAGGGGTCCAATCCCTGTACTGACTGGGAGCAGACCATCAGGGGAGAAGATGGAAGAAGTAATGGCGCGGGTGTGCCGCGGGGCACAAACAGGAACAGGGAGTAAGAAGGTATACATCTCAACCATCCCTGACCTAGCACTGAGATTTGTAATCCACACCATTACGCGGGCTGCTGGATCGCAGGCACCGCACGAGGCTACAAAGACTCAACTCTTACTGGCCTCAGAATGCATGGGTCCCCGACTGTATGATTGGGCAACAGCTGTCACGATCAACATGAAAAGGAAGCTTACAAAGTGCAAACAGAACAAACTGAAGCAGTTTGGGTATGGTTCCATCTTGGTATCGTTCATTCTGGAACGCATACCAACCTTCCAGGGCCAAGAGGCCCATGTGGCGAGTCCGGTACCACGAGAGCCGAGAATGGCTCGCTGGGCAGCACTAATGCCCAGATCTGGAGGCGGGCAACAGATGTCCTGGAAGCCCGAGTTCTTCAGGTGGTTACGGCGCCAACTGATCGTTGTGGAAGATTGGCCCTATGCGGGAACTGACTTTACAGGGGACCCGGATCTCCCGCTACCAGAAGGAGACCACTGGGATGAAGAGCTGGGTAAGACCTCATATTTTGATTTTATGTTTATGTGTTTTTTTATTAATACACACTTGTCTTAACACAATTATATATGCATGCAGATGTAGGACCTGAGAGACCAGCCGGGATGTCTCCTATCTTCCGGAGGACACAACTCGCCCCTGAGATCCAGGGGGAAGGTACCAGAGGAGAGGCACTGGTTCAGAACCTTGAGGGGATCGTCCATGGGATACCAGACTATGCCCGACTGTCAGATGTACCGATGGAGTACCAGCGCCATACGGTGGGAGTCCCAAACCGGCTCCACCGAATCCTGAGGCGGCTAGTGCGTGCAGTAACGTGCTATCATGAGCACCATGCTGATTAGTCTCTAGGATTTAGCCACACCTATTTTTTGAGAGACACAGTGTCTCCGGATGTATTAAGACACTTATGTATATTTTTTGAGTTTTATGTGACACACTTCTATGTAAACATTTCGATATCTATATATATGCATATCTATTTTTGGATGAGTCTTCTTTACATGTGATGATGATTTATAAATTGCGCAAATGTCTATCTAACACCAAATTTGCTACTGCATCTGTTAATGTATTCAAATGCCTGGGTATATGATGATATGTAATATATTCAAAATTCCTTTCCAGTAATCGAATACGCAAATACAATCATAAAATGGACGGGTTTCTTACCGAATAGTGCCCGTTCAGCTGCAACACTACAAGCTGTGAATCTAGGTACACGAGCAATTCACGGATACCAAGGTTTATTGCCTCGGTTAATAATTCCAACACGGCTCTATATTCCGCGATATTGTTCGTGGTACGTCCTAAACAAACACCTTGCAGGTCGATCAACTCACCAGCAGGATCGTAGATTACCCAGGCTGCAGAAGACAGATTCCTGGTACTACGGGAGGCACCGTCCGCGAAACCAACAAATGGACGAATAGACATCTGCACAACCAGGAAGACCCGATCAACAGAAAGATGTTTACAAAGCACACCACACCATGCACACAAATGACAATCACACACCTATGTACACACACCACACCAAGAAATCATTTCAGGCGTAGTACTTCTTAAGGTACAGCCCATTTCTGGGCTGCGCCAATGGAACTCCTTCGTAGTCTATAAGTTCGTAGGCCCCATTTTTCACAACACGTTTTACTATATAGGGACCGTGCCACATGGGCTGGAGTTTACCGGCACCAAGCTTATCATGTGCCTGATCGTACAAGAGGACTAGGTCTCCTTCAATGAAAGAACGGGGAGAAACAGATTGATCAAAATGAGATTTGACCCTCTTATTTTGTGCTTCGATAATCAAAGCAGCTAGATGACGGGTTTCATCCAACCGTTCGAGATACAGAAGACGCTCTTCCTCAGGAGAAGTATCCGGTAAGAGCTCCACAGCTAATTTGAGCGAAGGAATTTCACATTCAACCGGCAAAGTAGCTTCCAGACCGTACACCAGTTGGAATGGTGTGAATCCGGTTGCACTTTTAGCAGATGTTCGGTACGCCCAGAGAGCTGAAAACAGTTGGAGATGCCAACTGGATTTATGAATCCCAACTGTTCGTTGAAGCATAGTGACCAAAACCTTGTTCACTGCTTCAACCTGACCATTCGCTTGAGGGTAGTATGGCGTTGAGCTGTCGTGACGCAGGCCCAACGCAGCTGTCAGCTCCGCCATCATGTAATCACGGAAATGAGTACCGTGATCAGTGACGATAGCTTGAGGGACTCCGAATCGTGCAATAACATGGTTGAATAAAAAAGAAGTAGCCGTTCTTCCGTCAGCAGCAAGTGTAGGCATCGCCTCGGCCCACTTAGTGAAGTAGTCGACGGCGACGATGATATACGCATGCCCCCCGGCCGAGTGAGGGTTACACGTCATAAAATCTACGCCCCATTTCGCGAAAGGGCCGACGGTAATAACGGGATGCAAAGGAAACGGCGGCGCGCGCATCTTGCGCTGAAAAATCTGGCACGGATGGCATTTTCGGACTGCGGTGATGCAATCCTTGAATATAGACGGCCAGAAGTAACCTGCCCTCAGAATCTTTTGGGCAGTGGCATATCCGGACATGTGTCCACCACAGGCGCCACTGTGGCAGTCATTCAAGACTTTCTCAGCCTCGTCCAAGGTAAGGCATCGTCGGAGCACCGAATCTACTCCAATACGATATAGGGTATCTCCCACTATGCGGTAGGGTTGGGACTGGTGCCGAATCCGACGGCGTGCGGCTTTATCCAACTCAGACCGGAATGTCGCGGTCTGAAGATACACTATGATGTCCCCGTACCAAGGATCACGAGTATCGATAAGAAACAACGTTTCGTCCGGAATATGATCTTCAGTGTGTTCAGGAAGAGAGTCTGTAGGGAGAGAACAAATCAAATCCGCGAAGACCAGTGATTTCGTTGACTTGGCGGTGGTGAACTCCAAATCAAACTCCTGCAGGATGACAATCCATTTGGAGTACTTGCCCCCCAGCAATTGTCTAGAAAGAATATATGTCATGGGGTTGCAGTCTGAAACCACTGTTATCGTGCGCAAAAGGATGTAATGGCGAAAGCGCTGTACAGCGTGTACGGCTGCTAAGGCCAACTTCTCAACATGTGCGTAACGCGTTTCCGGGTTGAGAAGGTTCCGAGAGAGGTAATAAAAAACATGTTCATCACCGTTCTCGTCATCCTGCACCAAGACCATGGCGATGGTGCTTAATGCGGCGGCTAGATACAAAGTAAAGTCGCGGTGGTAGTCCGGAGGACGAAGCAACGGAGCATTGACTAGCAATGTCTTCAGCTTCTCAAAGGATTCTTGAGCGATTTCGTCCCAATGAAAGGGAACATTCTGCTTCAACAAACGAGTGAATCCTTTGGCCACCTCGGCGTAATTTGGGATGAAGCGCCTAAGAAAATTCGCTTTCCCTTGCAGACTCTGCAACTGATAAAGGGAGGAGGGTGACGGGAGATTTATAATGGCCTCAACCTTCAGAGGGTCGAGGCGAATTCCGTCTTTCGAGACTATAAAGCCTAGAAGACGGCCATATTCGACGCAGAAGACGCACTTATGAGGATTCAGCCTAATATTGTAGCGTCTGCAACGAAGAAATATCTGGCGAAGATGTTCCGGATGATCCTCTCGCTTACCCGAATGGGCAGGCAAGTCGTCCAGGTAAGGCTGGACAATATGGCGAATATCATGAAAAGCATATGACATGGCACGTTGAAACGTGGCGCCGGCGTTCTTTAAGCCGAACGGGAGTTTTTTATATGCAAAAGTGCCCCACGGACAGATGAATGTGGTCTTATGTTGATCCTCAGGTGCAATGTTAATCTGGTTGTAACCTGAGAAGCCGTCCATTAAGGAGTAGATCTCACTTCCGGCGCAATCGTCGATAATCTGATCGATAAACGGAGTGGGATAATTGTCCTTAGGACAGGCGCGATTGATATCGCGATAATCTACACAGAATCGAATGGTACCCTGCTTTTTATCGACAGGGACGATATTGGACACCCATTCTGTAAGGGGGATAGGATAAATAAACCCCGCGTTCAGAAGTTTTTCAACCTCTGCCTTGATGGCGGCGGCTTTCCAAGGATGCATGGGACGCAAGCGTTGGCGCACGGGTTTCGCACCTGGATAGG
The DNA here is from genome assembly GCA_034641835.2 of Pinus albicaulis. Classification (NCBI taxonomy): domain Eukaryota; kingdom Viridiplantae; phylum Streptophyta; class Pinopsida; order Pinales; family Pinaceae; genus Pinus; species Pinus albicaulis. The sequence goes on from CM076579.1 coordinate 132,536,427, forward strand.
TTGGAATCTCGTGCACGACAATACTAGGATCAATTCCCGGCATTTCCTCGTAGGACCATGCAAAAACATCTCTGAACTCTTTGAAAAGTTTCGTATAGACCTGGATCTCTTCGGGAGAACAGGTCACACCCACATGAATGTTCTCAACAATCCCTGGTTTGACAGAGATGTTGATAGGAACCGTTTGAGTAATGTTACTCAGATTGCCTTCCGAAAAGACCTCATGCGTCAAGATCGGTGTTTGAAGAGGAGGGGAAGGAACCCGAGTAGCATAGCGCTCGAGACAATCCGTCATTGCCCCCAAGCTAGGCATAAACGAGGAACGATGATGCCCATCGCCCCAAGGTAGCTCCTCCAGAGACATAGTTTCAATTATAGCCTCATCTGAGGGAAAAGTCTCTCTAAGAGGATCAGGTGAATCAGCCTGACCAAGCCAGGGGGATTGCGAGTAGACGTCAAGAGCCATGCTCATCGGAGCATGATGAGGAGGTGGAGGGTCCGATGCAGCAACAATCTCACAGTAGTTGATCTCTACTGGCGTTAAAGGCATGGACTCTCCAAACTCATATACCTGCTCAGGTGTAGGAATCAGCCAGGGGTCATCAGTCCTGGACAACATGTTGACTTGAGCGGTATTCGGTGGCGGCGCAGGAAAAATACCCATGAGGACTGGGTCTTTGAAAAGACCAGGTCCTATGCTGTCTGGGGGATTCGAAATTTGATCCACATACGGCACGTTGTTCTCGGAGCTAGAGGTAAAAAATGACAACTGGTCTACCGTGACAATCTTGCCCTCGTGAGGGAACTTGATGAATCGAAAGACGGTAGACGGCACACAGAGCATGGCATGGGTCCAGCTGCGGCCAAGAAGTATATTGTAGTTGAGTTTAGCGTCAACCACTTCTACTTCCACGTTGACAGTTTTTTCCTGTAATGTAATCGCCAGACTCTCGAGAACTCCCAGGGGTTTAGATTCCCGGCCATCAAATGCCTCAAGGGCATTGGGAGATGACAATAAGGTTGGAGAGCCGATGGCTTTCCAACAAGCGGAGGACATAACACAAGTAGATGCACCCTCATCTACGACGGCTCTGTGAACGTTCAGACCGTTAATCCCGACTTGAATAACCCAAGCGATTTGATGTGGAAGCCGGGGAGTAAAATTCTCCAGATCAAAGGTGAGAAGGCTCGAATCGGCGGGATCAATACCACCGATGGCAGACAATAAAGCCTTTCGTTGTGAAGGACAACTCTGAAGAACCTCAAGTGCAGACATGGCACATGGCGCCTGTGCCAGATCCTCAACAATACTGTAATGTTGAGCGGCACGAGCGTTTGGATTATAAGAGGATCTCCGAAGAACACCCTTGGGAGGTGGCTTCACAACGGGTTCGAGAGTCGGCTTCTCAATTTCCAACGAACCAGAAGCAGATGCGGGAGGCGGTCCATCCGCCACTGCCTTCCCGGGTGCCTGCTGCTGATTATTGTAATCCTTGGACCTCGTAGCGATAGTGATAGGTGCATTAGTCTTCATCATGAAAACTTGAGACCCAAACGGTACAGATGATGAACCTTGTTCGACCATCTGGGTCTGCTGAGATGGAAATGGCTCATTTAAAACAGCCGGAGTTCCCTTTGAGCCTTTAAGAAGTTGACTGACTTCGGATCGTCTTGGACAATCTTTAGTGTAATGGTCACCTTCACGGATGAGGCAAGGAAATTTCGGCTTACGTTGTGAGCCATCCTTAGATCGAGATTTAGATTCCGGTTTTGGGGCATCAGATTTTGATTTGCCTTTGCCCTTCTTCTTCCCCTTGGAGGACTTGTCCGCAGGATTGGCCTGAACGGCATTTACCTCCGCGGTTTTACCAGAATCGGATGAGGCGGGATTAGCGGAGGTATTGTTGGAAGAATTAGCCTTCTGCTTCCCATTCGAAGACTTCTTCAAATTTTGAGAAACGGAACCAATGACACCATCCACCGTAGGGGTGGGCGGGGCCTTTTTGGCTTCGGGCCGTGGTGCATGAGGCAGGATGTCATAAAGCGTGCCAGACTGTGAATAAACAAGATAGAAGTACTGGGCACGCGCGATAGCTTGTTCCTCCGTCACACACGCTCCCATCGCGATATCCTGAGCGATTTTGTTCACAAAGGAGGTGGTGAACCAGTGAGTCAAAATCTGATCAGGTATGTGAAACTTGATCAGTCGACGACGGCGCCGCCACTCATGGATGTGATCCGAGATGTGAGTGGCCGAGTCCTGCTTCAGGGAAAACAGGAGGTGCGTCCCAGTCTCATACCGGACTGGTAACTGGAAATGCATGAGGAAAGCCATAGCTAACGAGTTGAAATCTTGAAAAATACCACGGGATAGCTCTATGTACCACTTAGCAGCAGCTCCTGTTAACGTACGCTGGAAAAGACGCAAACGAACCGAATCGTCAGTCCAAGAGTTAGACGAGCACCCGAGGTGATACGTCATCACATGCGCCTGGGGGTCTTCTCCAGATTTGCCCTCAAACTTGGGACAGTCTCCTGGTATCTTGGTCGGAACCGGGGGCCAATATGGATTATGAGCAATCGGATCATTGGTCAACTTCGAAACGTCCGGTAGATCCAAGGTAGCCGGGAACGGCAATGGAGGGTTAATTCCCATGCCAGTCCCAGAATAAGGTCCGGTACCCATGCTCCACGATGGTTGTGAATATCCCTGCCCCCATGGGTTCTGTCCCATAGGATTCTGACCGTGAGGGGCATAATTCGTATAGCCAGACTGATTTGGTTGCTGGTAACCATTGTGTGGGGCTTGATAACCAGGGTTCGGGCCCTGATTAGGCGTCTGCCCCGTATAAGCAGCGTTTGGATTTGGCTGCTGAGCATAGTTAGAACCGGGTGGAGGAGGATGATACTGAGAGCCTCCAGAGTGGTTATATTTCGGTTGAGATTGACCATGAGGATAATAACCACTCTGAGGATGAGTAGACTACTGATAAGTGGAACCCTGCGGAGCCTGGTACGTAGGGCGCAGCTGTTGATTTGGCTGCGGCATTGAGTGAGCAGGCTGCTGAGCAGAGTGAACGGAATGAGAGGGCTGCCCTGAATGAACAGGTTGACCCGAGTGGAGGGGCGGCCCTGAATGAACAGGTTGGCCCGGATAAACAGGCGGCGCTGGTTGCGCAGGCTGACCTGGTTGTAAGTGAGCCACAGGTTGCACCGAATAAGCCGGTTGGCCTGGAGGCGGGACACCAGGTTGTACCGGATGACCCGTTTGGCCTGGTGGTGGAAGAGGACCAGGTGCTTGCTAGAAACCAGTTTGACCTGAAGCAGAACCATAAAGTGGTCCTGGCTGATAAGCAACGTTAGAGACAACAGGATATTGCGGTTGCATCGGTAAAGAAGGCTGGATTTGCCCCCCAGGTCCATAGGCCGGTCCCTGTTGATACCCCGGCTGAGGCTGAGCAGGTTGACCAGCAGGGTTATAATATGGTCCTTGCGGATTATAGAATGGCCCTTGCTGGCCCTCAGAGTAGCCTTGAATGGGCTGTCCCTGTGGGTCGTACTGATAGCCAGGTTGTCCTGCAGGTTGACCTTGGAAAGGTTGTGCCTGCAAGTTCTGAGCCTGGTTGTACGGTAAACCTTGAACATAAAGATAGGCCTCGGGAGCAGGGAGACGCAAAATGTCCCCATGCTCGTCAAGCTGACCCGGAAAACCATACACGGGAGTGCCGTCTTGTGCATAGTGCGAAAAGAAAGATCGGTAAGGATCCTGGGGGAGCTGTCCAGCTCCGGCGTTCGGCTGCTGTAAAAACAACCGATACTCCTCCGGAGAGATATTCTTCGGTATAACAGTAGCTAGATAAATGTCCTCTGGAGTTGGCCCAGATCTAGAAGCAGATGCTGAGGCAACAGCAGAAGAGGCAGCCACACAAACAGTGGGTCGCACGGGAACAGAAGTGACGGGCGTCGAAGGAGACACCCCGGGTGTAGTGGCAGTTGGCCTCGAAGCAGGAGATGATATTCCCATAGAGGCAGCAGCTGAGATAATCTGACCCAGAGATCTGTATCCCTGTGGCAAAGAAGGACCAGCTGACGATGTGGTAGCCAGCTCGGACTCGTCTCCCTCAAACAATCTACGAGGGATGCGCTGATAGTCATCAGACCCGGGAATTTCCTCACCAGAATCACTCATGGTTGATCTTGCCGTTAAATCACGCAGAAGACGGCGAGGACTAGGAGGAAAAACAGCAGCAACAAACGGTGAACCCGATGTAAGAGAAAGGAAATCAGCTCCTAATCTCAATTCAGACACAGGGTCCGAAAAGGGCCAGTTGAACTCAACTGGTTCTCCAAAGGGTTGCTCGGCGAGGACCGGTCCCCCGTCAGGGAAATCGGAAACAACAGGCTGCTGTGGTTCAACAGAAGGCTCAGAAGCCTCTGAAGAATCGTCCGTGTAAGGACTACCAGTAGACGAAACCGAGGGTTCCGCCACCGTGACAAAAGACTAGAAGAAGAGAGCACACACACACACGGGCTGAAAACGAATAAAGGCACACGATCAAACAGTCACAAGCAATATCTAAACGGGTGTGTTATCGTGGGAGATTGATTTTACCACATTGGAAAATAAACAAATTCTACCGTTTCATGTTTTAAGAGTCGAGAAACGATAAAACGATGACTCTATCTCTTTCAGAGTTGATACAAGCGTGAAAGGACAAGCGCTTGACGGTCTTTTCAAGTTTAGGGAGTCAGAAAAGACCAAATGACTGCTCAGGAAAAACTAGGCACAAAGGGTGTACCAAATATCCGTGAACTGCAATATACACCTTGGTTTCAAAAATGAAGCAGAAATCGACCAAGGACTTTCCGTACGTGCAGGTAGTCTCCCCGAATGCTGTGTTCGGTGTATCACGGGTATAGGGCGGCAGACTCGGCTTCCTGTGGATAAAGGATTGAAAACCTATAGGGTTCTCCCTTTATATACGCGACGGTACGGGGAGTGCAAGTCCGTGCTAGTGCTGTCTAAAGCCAACAGGCGAACGACAGCTGCTAGGTTTAACGACGCCGGAACACGTCTCTAGCCTAGACCTTCTAACTATGTTGCGTTAAGTTCCAATGTTGCCTTAGGTTAATTGAATAAATTTTATAGTTGATCTTCAATTAAGTTTCAATTTCCAGGCCCTATCGTATGTAGTGTCTCCTAAATGCAAGCTATATGCCACGATGCAACATTTCGTTCGATGAAAACTAGTTAAATGAGGGTTGAGAGCTTTTATACAAACGAAATGAACGGAATACAAACAAGAATGTCTCTAATGCAACTAATGCAATTGCACACTTTTCATCCAAACACTAATCACTAGCAATATGGAAAGGATCACAATTTGCACTAATTTAACAAAAGCAAAAGAGATTATTTTTTGATTTTCAATGTTTAATGGCTAATGTGCACTGAAAACAAAAGGAACAATTTGAGAAATGATATCTAAGAGAGCGAAGCAAACAACATTCACTCAACGAAGCAAGCAACCAAATCTCTAAATCGACCCAAAGTCCCTCAAAGCAAAGAAAGACTCGAAAACACCCAATGGACCGTGTGATCTAGGTCCAAAGCAAGGGCAAACGAATTTTGAATGAAAGAATGAACAATCACTCAAAAGACGCAGCAAAACAACCAAAGACTGTTAAGAGAGCGTGGAGAATCAATCAACAAGTTGACAGGACAATCAAGACACCAAAACTCCCAAGGAGGGCTCGATTCACTATGCCACTAGATGCCCTAGGGCTCAAATCGTGAAATCGATAGACAAAGGCAAACAACCAAAGGATAGCGGTGAATTCCAGTCAAACAAGACTCCAACACACTCAGACAATCAGGAAATCAAGAATAAAAGTACTGGTCAAACTCAGAAAGCCAAAAAATGAAGAAACTCAAAAAAGTCACAGGGGTGGCGCGACTGTGGCCTTGAAACTAGCGCCAGAGGCCGAGTGGCGCGACACAGACAAATGCAACAAGCGCCAAGTGGCGCGACTGTCGGGTTAAAACCCGCGCCAGTCGAGTTCTTCAATAAAAAATAAAAAACAAGCTATCCTAAAAGTAGACCAATACAAGCTAAGCAAACCAAGAGGCTAAAATAATGAAAGAATCCAACCCAGAAGGTTCATCAAGCAAGGAGAAACAATCAAAGCGAACCAATCATAAATGGGACAAGGAAAACCGGACGATCCCCAGTGGAGTCGCCAATTTGTTGAGGAGGTAAATCCCCTCTGCGGACAGAGGCGATCCCTACTAGCCCAGCAAGGGTCTAGCAACAAACAAACAATGCTATGACGCAAGCTCCTAGTTACGAATGAAAGACTTGGGATAAGAGCCTACCTGGATTCCAACGCTAGATCTGAAGAAGAAGATGTCCCCGTCCTTCAGCCCTGGCAGATCACAATCCTTCCACGATCTCCGTGGATGAACACCTGCACGCAGAAGAAACGAACAGATACATGCATAGGAACCAACATACGTAACTAAACATCGGTCAGAAAAGATATTACTCGCATTAACATGATAGGAAAAGGAGTGGAACCATAATCATAGTCATCTATTAAAGTGATAAACGAATGGAAGTTACAACCAAGTTCTAACGTCGCAGCTTCCTTCGAATGGGTCTCCGGTTGTCCACGTCTCGCAAAGCTCGCCAAGGAAAGGGAAACCTCTCCAGAGTCTCGTAACAATGGTCTCCTCGCTTGAATGGGCCTTAAGGGAAAGAAGGGATTCTTTACAGCACAAAGGCACTTGGGAATAGGGAGATGCAAAGCTTCAGCACTTTAAGACTAGCTTGCCATGGATCTGAGCAAGCTTTTATAGATGGGGAAGGAGGGAGTTGGGATCCCTATTATTATGGGATTGGCCCTATCAACAAGGAAGGTTCCATAGAAGGTGGAAAAACTACTTCCCTTCCATAGAACTCCCAGCGATGACCTCCCAACTCAAGATAGGCGGTGGTTGTGAGTTTGTTTAGCTCAACTTCCGCCATCCATATTTAAAACGATCCCTAAAATGGGTGACGCGATTCTTGCTCTATGGCCTTAGTAGCGCGGAAACTCTTCTGATTTCCCGATTGCGATGAGCTCAACCAGGCCCATCTCACCAGCGGCCGATGCAAAAAGAGCTGTTTCATGGATTTTGCAAAGGAGATGTCTCAAGGAAATGAAGTTCATACTCAGAGGGATGCATTGATGATGTTTTCAAAGCATGACAGTGTTCACAGGTCGGTCCTCCATTGTGCGGGACGGGGAATGGTAAGGACGGTGACAAATTACTGTGTAAATAACAATACCTCAGATGGCTGTAATCATAGGCACCACAACCAGGAGCGTAGAAATCTAAAACAACAAGCTCGTCTCCAGCAATTAGAAGAGAATCAATCAATTCCTGAGTTGAATGAACTTCTACCATATTTGATGTCACTCCTCTTTCCCACCATCTTGATAGGCGGGGCATACATGTCTGTGTTGCATGAACTTGGTAAGAAAATCACCCAACCAGAATCACTCTTAAAAATAGTGTTCTCATTGCTCATGGTGTGCTTTGGTAGCAAGAATCTAAAGATGCATGGAATAGGCAGTGTATATCTTTAGCCACCAGAATATTTTTTCCAATAGTAAAGCTTCCTTAGGCCTTGCCATCATCTTACACAGAGGTGGTCTTGTGCTCCATAATGAGAGCCTATTAATGTGAGTTCTGTTGGAGTATATACACATTTCAATCTGTTGCTTTTCTAGTGTTTTGTTTCAATTTTTTTGTGATTTATACACTACAAACTCAATAATACTGAAATTATGAAGCTAATTTGTTTCAATAATTAATATACCTTTTGAGATTTTAAAATTTCACTACAAATAACCCAGTTTAGTCTCATTGTCAACTCGTCTCTTGTTTGGGTGCCTTAATGTGCAATGACATGTTTCCAGGTCTGAATTCAATGCAAGGCATATTTGAAACTCTAACTTTGTCTTCTGGTGTCTTATTAGAAATTATTTCAGTTTTCATTTTGTGTTTTCAAGTTATATATTGTTTTCAAGTTTTTAAATTTATAATTTTATTTCAATGTGGCAGACTGATCAGGGTAGTACAGGAACAACCCCGAGACGGGATGATCACGGAAAGAGGCCAGCGGAAGAACATGTAAAGTGCCAGCATTGCTCTATCTTCAGGTATTTTAGTTATTTACATAATTGAAATAATATTAATTTTGTTCAAATATGCAGACACCTATCCATGGTACACCTGATGATTCCCTCTATGATGAATATCTTTCTTCATCCCTATCTCCAGTGCTCTTGTTGCGAAAAAAGGCACAAAATGCAAGGTCGAAATTTGATACTTTGATAGACGTGCCTCAAACACCTGAAACAGAAGAGAGGATAAAACAACTTATGACCCAGCTAGAAACATATCAGGTAATAATAAAAATTCAAAAGGAAATTTTTTTTGTTCTACATGAGATAAATTGTGATAGTTTGATTTTTAATTTTTATATTGACTAAACTAACAAAAATTTCTTTTGTATGTAGCGTTTTTTGACACTTGCTGAACCTGGTGTTGGTGGTAGTGGGACACAAGGTCAAGATATTGCCCAGAAACCCTCTCATACACCTTCTACTCCTTTAGGTTCCAGCCAAGAAACACACCCTGCCCAAGTAGACACTGAACCAACTGCTGAACGTGTTGGCAGTGATGAGGCTGATATGGCCAACTACATTATTGCGTTTCCTGGAGATACATGTGTCAGCTCCATAGGGACCATTAATGGCACGTTGTTGGTGAACGATGAAGGTGTCCCTATAAAGCATGTACAATTCCCAGGTAAATTTTAATATTTTAACTATTTCATGTACTCTATCTAAAACATATTTATCATGATTTTTATTTTTAAATTAATGATAATATATTTTTTTTCTGTGTAGGAAACAATGAGTTCTACGAGTTTTTGGAGAGCCATGCGTTGGTAATTTTTTTCCCAAGCATACGCACAAGGTGGAATTCCCAGAATTCCACCCTGAAAAAAGAACTTCTAGATCATCTAGAAGCCCTTTTTGGGGTCGGCACATTTGACAGAACAGCAGTGACTCGGGTAGCCAAAAAATATTTGAAATATACCAGGGACACCTATAGGACACAATTGAAATTTAACCCTAGATACGAGCATCCTCTCACAGTTCCAAAGAGTGAGTGGAGAGCACTCATCCATGACAAAAAAGAGAAAAGGGCAAAGAAAGAAGGAAAAATGCCAACTAGACCCGCAAGGTAAATTAGAACTTTAATTCAATAGCTTTAATTTTCTCTATGTCTAAAATAAAAGTGTACTACGTCATATCTGACTTCAATATTTTGATGATAGGTTGCCTGACACCTCGAAGGCAACCAAAGCTAGGATTGAAAAAAAGGGCTATCACAAGCTAGGCCAAGGCGATTACTTGAAATTAGCCGCAAGAATTGTAATTAAGTAGCTAAACATCTTATAATTAATTGTATCACCTTCCAACATTTTTGTAATCCTATCAAATATGATTAAAAATACACAATCATATGTAATGTAGGGTGATGAATTTGGAACAGAAACTACAGAGGAAGATAAAAATATCGCTTTCCATTTCGGCTATCAAGCCGTAGTTGAACATTGCAGAATCTTGGTGCAGGTCTCAAGATCCAAAATGCCTGATAAGGTAAAATATTAACCTTTCAATATGTTTTTTTTCGTCCATAAATTTAATGTCTAACAACTTTGTTTAAATCAGGGGAGCAGCACTACTGACGAGGCAAATAACCTAGTTATAGAGCCAGATGTAGATGTTCCTCACATGAAACCTGATCATTGTAGTGGGGACCAGGCCGACAATGCTACTATCAGTGAGGGCCGTGACGGTAATTAATTTCCACTTATAGTTTTTTCTAATTATACCTTGATGGTTGTCCTTATAACGTTTTTTGTTTAAATGACAGAGAATGTTTCCCTTCAGGATCTTACCACCAGAGAGGAAGACAGGGAAAGAGTCCCAATGACGACAACTGGTGCACCAGGTAAATAATCTCATTGCAATTTTTTTTATTAATATTATCGAACTAGTTCAATGATATTTAAAAAATGACAACTAAAATTTAATATTATCTATTTTTGTAGGCGATGCCCTGTCACTGGATGAGACCAGACATCGTGACTATGCAACTAGGTCAGCAGTGCGGGTCGAAAGGCATGAAACAGGAGCAGAGCGCGATGATATTGATGATGTAATTAGGAGCTTTAGAAATAGGAAGAAGAAAAAGAAAATTTGATAATGTAAAAAATTGTATTATTATAAGACAAATGTTACCATACTTGGAACGTTTTTTGCGTTATATAAAAAACTCATTTATCATACTATTTTTATGTCAAGCATTAATTGCAATGTTTCCTTGCGTACTTTTTGTTGAATTGTTTTTTTATTAGTTATTGAATATTTTTTTTTTATGCTCATGAAAGTAAAAAATGAAATATAGATTGGGTATTGGGGAATTGAGAGTGATGTGAGGGGGGGGGAGGGGCCATAAGATCTTCCACCTTCACGTGGTTGGCCCTGTTTAGTAGAGAATAATTTATTGGAGCGATTTAATCTTGGAGAAAACCTCCCTCGATCCAACGTAGCAACAAAAAAGTCACTGTTGACTTAGTTGCTACTCTTTCAGATCATGGGAGGTTTGTTCCAAGTTCATGCGACTCCAATAAATTTTTCTTGAAAGGAAGAGGAGCTTATTCATGTATGTTTTGACATTTTCAACATATGTTCTAACATTATCATAAGAATGCATCTTAGAGTAAAAAATACTACATCAATTACTTGTATTTATTGTATAGATAATGATGGATTTTGATTGACTTGGTAGTGCAAGTACAAATCCTCTTGCATCATGAGCCATACAACTTGTCAACCAGGGTCATGTCCAGGATATTTTCTCTTGTGCGCTTGACCAAGTTCGTAATGTCACATTTTGTAAGTTCCTTTACAATTCATAATTCAATATTAAGCTTGTTCATGATTATTATCTAGGTTTTTTGTATGTGTTTTTTCATCTATTTTATTGTAAGCAACTCTGCATGTTTCCTGTTGTTCACTATGATTTCTCCCATTACCACTCCCAGGATGAATCCAACTTTATTGTTACATAGGTTACTTTATTTTTACTATGATTTCTCCATTTACAATTTCATTGGTTACATCATGTAAAGTTGTCAATCTCAGGTTGGTGGTGAGCTTTAGTTCTCTAGATTTGGGGATTTTCTGATATTTTCTCCCTCATGTCATTCCTGAATCACCTTGTTGTTTGAGCATGCCAATTTTCTACCACTTGTACCAATTGGCACATGTCAATCTCTGAGTGGTGCCACATTTCACCTATTTTCGGCACACTTGACCACCTGAAAAACTCAAATCCACACACCATGTGTATTTATCATGGAGTGCCACATGTCCTAGATATTTAGGCCGATAGGCCTTCTGTTATGAAAGAGATCAATTTTTGTTTCGTCAACACTTCTTATCTAGGCATGACACCTGTTACTTGTTTCATCTGACAGTCACAGTTTCTCGGGTTACCTTCTAGGTTTGACATACCACTGGTTTCTGGTATATTCCCATGGAATCGGTTTGAAAATACTAACAACAATCCACACACCTGCAACCGTCGACAGACCTGCCATTTTAGTAGTTGAATTTTTGCAACTGCCAATACACCTGCCGTTTTAGTTGCTACATTTCAGAAACTGCCAATACACCTGCCGTTTCATTCTCCTAGACTCTGTGTATGCATATTTTTCATATAATTTTACCACGAAGTTGGGTGCAGTGCTTTGAAATGCCTTTGAATATTTTTGTAAGTTAGAATAAATTTCAGGCCAGAGCTATTGAATAGACTTGATGAGATAGTTGTATTTGATACTCTTTCTCGTGATGAGCTCAAAAAATTTGCTAGACTACATATGAAAGATGTAGTGATTCATCTTGCAAAGAGAGGTGCTGCTTTAGGGGTTACAGATGCTACTTTGGATCTTGTTCTTCAGGAAGCCTATGATCCTGTAAGTAATCACTTTGTTTTGCTTTCTTTCATATTCAGAGTCTATCTTGCCAGGGGATGTGCCCGTTATGGTTTGTTATGAGACCGTTGTCAATTTCATCACCCTCCCTCATAATATGTTTGATTGTGTTTATAAATAATAAACAATTATTACACCAAACAATAAACAATTAACTATACTATGAGTAATATGATATCTCTAAATAATTCTCATTATAATTTCATAACCTCTGCTCTCACTTGGTGGTGTCTATATCACTAAGTGTGTCTTCTTTAAAATTATAGTTACAACAGACAATGAACAATCAACTACACTGTGAGTGATATCTTGTAATAATTCTTATTATAATTTCCTAACATCTACTCTCACTAGGTGTCTATATCACTAGGTGTATCTCTTTTAAAATTATAGTTTCAATGGTAGATAAATTGTTATCTTAAAATTATAGCTTTGATGGTGATACCTTGTGATTGATAATGCAGTTTGAAGCAGCTTTGGCTTTGACTAATATAGTCTCAGGAACCTCTGAGAATACAAAGGTTGTGATTGACTACGGGGCACTGCCTATATTTGTGGAACTTTTTACCTCTGGGAATGATAATGTTCGAGAACAGGTAGCACGTTTATTTTAGAGGCATAAAATTATTCTTCCCAAATATCTTTATATGTCTGTAATTTTGGAATTTGATTTAAAAAACTAGTACCCAACTTTGAGTTCAACTGGTGTTCGTGTAAGGTTGTTTGGGCTTTGGGAAATATTGCTGGAGACTCTGCAACATTTAGGGATCTTGCCCTCAGTCATGGAGCTCTGAGGCAGGTGCTTGCCCAATTGAATGATACTGCCAGAATTTCAATGATAAGAAATGCTACATGGGCTCTGTCAAATTTTTGCTATGGTAAACCCCAACCACTATTCGAACAGGTAAGCAGAATACATTTTCTGCCTCTTCTTCTTAGTTCGCAGATACTGTGGATTTTTTTTATAGATCTTGGTGCTTGGTAGATTTGGACATAATATGGACCTAGGCACTTGTTCATTACAATGACTCTGTCATTAGGTTTTAGAAAATGCTCAGAAATTTGGGTTTCACAAGGGGATTACCCTTGCTTGCAATTATTGATTATCAATCACATTCAAAAAAAGTCTTTCGTAGCATTGCTGAGCTCTTTGTAGGTGAATTTCCGAGGTAATTTCACAATATCTGAACTAAATTTGTCTGTCCTTTTCAATACTCTGCGCTTGTAACAGAACCAGACAAACAATCTAGTGGCCAATGCAACAACAACAACACCTCCTATTGCAATGCCTGCAATTCACCCTCTCTACACACATGAATGACTATGGCACCCTCTTTTGTGAACAGGTACTGGAGCTGAAGGTACTGGTTTCCATTAGGATCGTGGAATTCAACATCCAAAATAGTATCAAATTCCACTGCAATAGTATTCCCCGGCGAGGGCAATAGTTCATTGAGACCTATTGGACTCATCACCCCCAAATAGCCTCCAGGGCTACCCAGAGTGTGATCATCTGGAGCAATAACAAATGCTCATCCATCCCCAATTGAAACAAGAACAGGACCCACATTGGTTACAGAAAAGGAGAAACATGTTTTGAAAGAAGAAGAAACGTTTGTATTAGGGTCTAGAAATCTAACTGGTCTATTGTAAAATGCCCTACCTGCACTTCAAATTGGTACTCCCAACTCCATGCTAAGGCTCACTGTGCCATTCTTCAGATGAGCATCTTAACCTGAAGTTTGATTCCAAAAACCCAAGTCCCCTGTTCTATGCCCAAGACCTCTGTTACAACGAGTAGAGTTCTGAGCGAAATACTTCACAATAGGAAGCAAAAGAAACATCGCAAAATTGCTCGCTTTAGACTGATAATTTTCTGTGCGAAAATTCAACTGCGGACAGTAAAAACATAATATCAAACACAACCAATCCACAATGGAATTTGAACATGAGGATTTATAACTAGAGAAAACCCTCTCCAGGTTAAAAGAATTCCAGAATGGCTTTAAGATTCTACTAATGAGCGCTTACAACACCATAGCAATTACTGTCACAATGAAATCTGCTGGAAGCAAAGCCCTTGTACAGTTTCTACATTTCCACAGTGGAAGTAAGAATCTTGCTATCTCTCATGATCTGGTTCTGTGGTCAAATCCTTTGCTATGGATGTCTTGTTCTGCTAAACATGGATCTGTCTTAGCTTTGGCTCTGGTTCTCATTTAGGATCGTGGCTATCTGATCTTGCTGTGGCTTTGACTATACAAACTTGTTCAATAGGAAAATGTTGACTCTGCTATATATAGGAGCTTCAATGGGTGCTCTCAAACTGCTCTACTATAGTAGTTGCACTCTCAATGGACTTCTACAGCAATTGGCACCATCAATCTGCTTTGTTACAATGATGGCTCATGTCAACAAACTGTGCTACAACCATTGGCACCATGAATATTCTCTCTGCTTCGTCAAATGGTTGGCACCATCAACTGACTTTGCACTCCTCGGGGTGATGACAGTGGTAAACACTTTTTTGGGTAGCTTTGTTTTGTCTTTGATTCAAGGCAGAACTATGTTGGCCTTGTTTTTTTAGTCCTTGGAACTTAGTTCTCTCATATTTTCCATCCTATCCCCAGTTTTCTACCGAGAAAGACATAACTTCACGATATCAAAATTGACAATTTTTGGCCATTTATCTTTAGTAATGGTACAACTTTAATTTGGTGCATTCGTACAGTATCTGAAGAGCACTCTTAAGTTGTTATTTAGTATTTTAGAATAACTACTACATTTAGTTGCCATGCTCTAATATTTATATCAACCATAAGCATTCTTAAGGTAGTTCCATGTTTGTGAAGCAGAAAGAATGCTTCTGACAGCTTCTTATCATAGTGGTACAATTTTGTTCGCAGTTTATCTTTTATAAATCTCCAATTTTCCAAACGTAGTAGAGACTATAGTTTGCATCTCAAATTTTGGACAAATCTGTTTAGTATTCTACAGAAAATGAATTAAGAATACAATTTTGTGTCTACTAAGCACAAATAATTGTTGTACTGAGTCATCTAAACATCTTGACATCCTTGTTTTATATTCCTTTTCTGTTTTCGCAATGTTTCCTCTGCTACGGAAAATGTAATTATATTAACTTTTTTCCATCGATATACGGATTGGATCTAATTAGATGTAAACCCTTGCTACAGTGGTTATTCGAATGGGTCAGAATGTGCATTGTTATTTGTTTCTTTTGAAATACATGCATTACCACTATGCGAGATCTTTGCATTAATTTTGAAATGTCGAGATCTTTGCATTGATGTTGCCTCTGCTTGGTGGTGTCTCTGAGATTGAGCTGATCCAAAGGAAATGGATGTGCATCAGCGGTCAATTGCTCTTTGCTAGTACTGTAATCCAAATCCTCTAGCATGCAAACAGGTGCTGCATCAATTATATCTAGGATTGATCATTTTTTTTCTCACCTTCACTTTAGGCTTGGAAAACTTTGTTCCAGATTTTTTAGCATTTGACTCACCTGATAGATAGTGATCTATGTGGGAATTTAAGGCTATATTGGATGTAGATGATAAATATCTATAAACAGGACAAACCTTTGGTATCATGGCCTCTGGAAGAGATCCTGGATTCCCAAATTCTTCATTCTTCCCAGGATCTGCCTTTCTCTTCTCCAAAGTTTGGATCTGCCTTGTAGGTTCCTCCTCTTCTACACTGCTTGAATTGGAGCACCTCCATTATGATATCAAATCATCCGCTACTATGAAATGACACAGGTCGCAGATGCTTTGATAGACTTACCTTTTGGGCACTTCACCGCGAACCAAGTTTTAAAATGTCACAACCCACTTGATATTTATCCCTAGCAAAAGTGTCACATGTGAAGATCAGGCTTTTGATGAAGTGAATAACTTGGTAAAGAGAATTTTTGATTACTTATGTATTCCACCCAACAATATAGATTTTGATGCACTATCATTTTTAACCATGTGCTGAAAAACATACAAAAAAATATGTTTTTAGTGAAATTTGAGTTCACAAGAATCGATGCGAGTCAAAATCAAGACCTTGCTCCCAGCTTACTGGTAAAAGGTGGTACTCATATTTCATGCAAGTAATGGAATGTCTTTTTCATTGTTTTATCTCGTCTTATTCGAACTTCCAAGTCTGGCATCAATGATTGTCTTATGCTTCAGAAAAATGTCATTATGCTTTAGAGAAGTGTATCTACTTCTTATTATACTTCTTAACTTCCAAGTCTAGCATCAATGATTATTTTATGCTTCAAACATAATCTAGTTTTCATTATACTCCTTGAAACATTTTTTATTAGTTGAATGAGACAAACTTAAAAGGAGTAAGCTAATATATTTGCAAAATGATTTCTATCACAAATCTAAGATTCTTATAGGAATTCAGTGGAAATTTCAGGCATCACCTGATTAATCTTCAGTGTCTACAAATTTTGACATCCAGAGAGAATTTTGTTACAAAATTAGGCAGCTCCTACTTGAAAGCATGTTGATTTTGATGCGTAGCACT
Source organism: Pinus albicaulis (assembly GCA_034641835.2). Lineage (NCBI taxonomy): Eukaryota > Viridiplantae > Streptophyta > Pinopsida > Pinales > Pinaceae > Pinus > Pinus albicaulis. The sequence goes on from CM076579.1 coordinate 132,553,097, forward strand.
CTCCTTCATTTATAGCCATGTTGAGTCTTAACATATATTAGTAAGGAGTATTATAGTAGTTCACACCTGTAATACTCACAAAGGGAACTCAGACAAACCATCATCTCTCCAAAATAGTGACTAAGATTTTCACAGTTGGTTTCTTCAAATTTATTGATGCCACAATACCATATCTCTTTCAGATTACTTCAAATTCACTGAATGCTTTCAAGAGATTGTCATTATGAATTAGTCAAAACAAGTTTCAGCATACGACAAGGATTTATATGCACTGGATTTGGATAGTTTAACTACCACTTCGCACATTTCCAGGAGTTTATATGCCAAGAAATACTGCACTTTTAATCAGGGTGTTGGAAAATTTTGTTTCATATTTTGACATTATTAATGCCAACCCTAACTTGCGACTCTTCGAAATGAAGATTCAAACAGTTGAGTAATGTGGTTATTAAGGGAGAAGAGTTAGATTATACAAGTATCAAGGTAGGCTTGATCCAGATGAACTCCATCTGCAGATTACAGATGTCTATCAACACTTGTATCCTTCAATAGTGTAGTCTGCAATACCATGTCATTCAGTATTTTGGTGTTCAAGAGTCAAGATCAATAAAAATGCATGAATCTTTCTTGGACTACTTATATTGTCAAATCATCAACTCTAAACCTTTGAACACCATGCAAACAAAATTGAGCACCTGGTCACTGGATTAAAATTTCTTGCATGGCTACATTGTGTATAAGCTTCTCTTACCCCAAACATCTCCCACAATCCCCCATAAATAGAAAACAATGGTAATGGTTTGCATCCCTCTTATTTGACAATTTCTAAGATAACTTTATGGAACCTCTCTAGTTACCATAAACATATCTTGGTTGATGGGGTAAAAACCCACAGTCCCGATTCTTCTCTCATTTCCAAACCTCAAGCTGTGTATAGATGCCTTCAAAATTCATTCCGAAATTCAATTCTAGGAAAATTTATAATACCGATGCGGAAGCACTTTTCAATAGTTAATTGGTTACAAACCCAACCAACCCAGAAATTCAATCTAAACACTGCAAAGAGAACTGCATAGAGCTGCATAGGGAAGAGGAGGCCATTGTATCAAAGATCTGGCCGAGGACCAGGAGACTGTAAGAAATTTCATTTAGATAAGGAATCTGTTAGTATTATATGTTCGTTGATTGAGTAAGTTTTCTGTGTGTGAATATATGTACACATCCTGGAGAAAGATAATTGAAATCCCGTGGTAATTAAGAAACCTTGTGATGAGGTTATGTGCATATAGAATGGCTGAGTTCTTGATGGAACACGAGCTAATGACTCAGGACTTATGAGCATTGGTGAATTCCACATATTACTATGTCAAACAGTGGGGGAATTTCTCTATAATCAGTTGTGTGAACAGAGGGTGAATTAGGTTAATGACATTCCCGTGTGCCTGTGGTAGAGCAAGGAGATGTTGTGCTCGAAACTCCGTGAGCTAGGTAAGACCTCGTAATGAGTGTTGTGAATGTGTAGGCGATTGAATGAACCAAGGACTGGTGTATCGATTTTCAGAGTCGATACTAACCTTGTCGGAACCATAAGACATAAACCGTGGCATATGTAATGCGTTGTGTCTCCTAGAAATGGTCATGCCCGAGTTCGTTTGGTATGGCCGCGCGAAGGATGAACAACGAGGCAGAGTTCAATGGCAGTAAGGCGTTGGCAAGCGGACAGAACCTAGAGTAAATGTAGTCGGAACCTTGAGGACCGCACAGTAAAGACGGGTTTCCGGCATATCGCACCGCCTTTGTACAGTAAGCGGTATTCTACATTTGGACGTGATCAATGTCAGAGGACGACACATGGCCTTGAGCAGTTTTGAAAACCCACTCTCATCATGAGTTAACTATCGTGCAACTAACTCGCGTGATATCCAATTGGATCGTTGGATCGTCAACGCCAGAGCAATGTATTCTCCACCGTTGGATGTGGAAAGGCTGCTAGTGCTCGGCCCCACGCGTATATACATCGACTATTGTTGTCCTAACTAAGGTTCAACGAAGGTATGTGCGGTTGTTTGCATTGACAAAATTTTATTCATATTTATGTGTCCAAGCCTCATATGAAGTCCCAGTTATAAAGTGAATGTCAACACTAAAGGTTAGCGGGGTCTAATCTTATTATATGATTGTTTATAGTCGAAGTGCTGTGGGGTGGTTTATTATATTAATATTTCACAGTCGAATTATGTTCATAACAATTGGAACGCCCACAATTCATAACAAATATTGGAGATTTACTGTCCTGTTTTAAAGTTTCATTTTTTTTTTAAATTGAACCCACCGTCGGTATACCGATGCTTTGTAAGCGTCACTCTTCTGATGCCTTATAAGCGTCGGTGTTCCGAAGTTTTGAATAATTTCCATTTTCGTCAGTCTTGTGACGTCTGTTAATATTGTGACAGTTCTTCCTGGCGTCGGTATTGCGATGCTTTTGGAAAGCGTCGGTATTGCGACGCTTCTAGAAAGCGTCGGTATTGCGACACTTTTGCAATGTGTTGGTCTTGTGACACTTTTTTACAGTGTTGGAATTGTGACAGTTTAGAAACGTCGGAAGAGCGACAGTATAAAAACTTCGGAAGAGCGACGTTCAAAATTTCGGACCACATTTCATCGGAATTGTGACAGTTTACAAATGTCGGAAGAGCGACGGTTTGGGAAACGTCGGAAGAGTGACGGTTTTGGAAACGTCGGAAGAGCGACGCTTGTTTGGAAGTGACAGAAAAGGTGTCGGTATTGCGACACTTTGTCAAGGCGTCAGAATTGAGATGTTATGGTGAACCACGTTTTGTCCGTCCTCTAACTATCGCTCTTGCAACGACTATGTGTTGGAATAGCGACGAAGTGGCCGTCAGAAATTGGGCCAAATTTTCTAGTGCCACGATTAGTTCTTTAAATTTGAAACAAAAGGGGTATTCAAATACACCTCTGTGTTGGTTTACATGTTTAATTGTTTTCAATCCATTAAGTTCAAATTTTACATGATAAAGAAAGATGAAGACTCTCAATCCCAATTTGTCGTTTTTTGGACAACTCTATTGAGAAAGGAGCAGGAAGATTATTCATACAAGAGCTTTGTAGACCTATTTTTTCATCCAGAAATCAGTGCACTAAGTAGCACCAAAGAGCCCAGGGTTAGTGAGGAAATCAAGAAAGTGATGCAGTTGACAGAGCAGATCAGGACAACGGTCTGGTATCTCTACCAAACTACTCGAAGATCAGGGTTTATGGCAGTGAATTGGCCCCCTATAAACTACCCAAATACCTCTCCATGAGGATTCTTGGCCTTTATTATATTAGAAAAATGATAGATGTTGATGAGGTACATTTTGTTTCATCCAAGAAGAATTCATAATTCAGGATCAAATCCCAAATCGAGACATTCATCTGCAACAGTAGGGTAGCAGGGGAGAGGCAGCTAAAATGCTAAAAGAGATGAAATTCACACACGGTTTCACCTAGTCCTATGATCCAATGGGGATCATATCCAAGAAGAGGGTGGAAAACAAGTCCACACCCTACATCCATACCCATATACTGGATATAGAGAAGTACATGAACCAAGAAGAATGGGTGGTAGACACAGTCCAGGAGTCTGAAGAGAAGGTAATCTCTACTTCAAGAACCCAAACACCAAGTCCAAAAGAGAGGAAGGCACAAGGAGTTCAAGATTACAAAGGAAAGGAGACTGAAAAGGAAATAGGAAGTAATAGGAGTAGGGAAGATCAAACAAACATGGAAATCGATTCCTCCACTAAGGAGTTCAAAATGAAATATAGGAAGAGAGACAGGATCAACATGGGCCTTGACCAAGGCAATGAGAAAAACCAGCAAACTGTCATCACAATTGGGGATTCATCAAGTTCATCTCCAGTAGGTGTCCACCCAATCTTCTCCACATCCTCTACCACTGTGCCATTCCAACAATAGAATGTGCAAACTCCCACATCTACTTCCACTGCAGAACAAAAGGAGGAATACATCTATGGCACATTCAGGGAGATCAAGAGAAGGAATGAGGTTCTCAAGACCAACACCTACAATAATTTTTGGAAGCAAACAGGCAGCTCCCAGAGTAGTCTCCTATCAGCCTTTGACTCTGAGAAGGGAAGGATGAGGATGGCATTCTTGGAGGCACAAATTCCTCAGCCCACAGTTGCAGCAAAATATGAGAAGGCATCTTTTGAGTTTGATGCAAAGAACATCCACCCAATAGACCAGATAGAGATGCACAATAATACTGGGGAAATGATCTCCTCCACCCTAACTAGCACATGCACAAGCCTCTCAAAACTACAGGTGACTTTGTCCAATGGATAGTCATAGTTAAAGTTGGAAAAGGTCTCTTCCATGGCCAAAGATTCAAGGATAAAATCTTTGGAGGATTTAGTGATACAGCTCGCATAAAATCCATCAAACATAAGAGTGGAAGAAACCCTTTTGAGGAAGAAGAATGCAGACATAGCTGCTTTGAGGAGGCAGCTTAAGATGCTAGTGATAGAAGACCCTACGACCAAGGAGATAGAAGCAAATGAAGCACAAAAAGCAGAAATGTTGCAATTAATTGTTGAACAAATAGAGCAGATCAAGAAAATGGAGGATGAGATGGACAAAATAATCAAATAAAGATAGAAATAAATAAGGGAGGAAGTGAAGGGAGCAAAAAAAAAGAATCTAAGGCCATGATCAACCTACAAGCAGTTCCTCTTACAGTGATACCAACAGCCACAACATCCACAGGAGCACCGGGGGAAAGTATTGAGCAACTAGCCAAGGCAATGGAGAGCAAGTCCTTACAGTCAACAGAGATTAAAAAGGTGTAGGATCAACTCGGAAACCTACAAGATAAATTGAAAATGAAATATTTTGCACATGCCATAGAGTTGAAAATTAGCAAAAATCTAAATGAAAGTTTGCAGAAATCTCTTCAGGAGTCCTCGATTGGCAGCATGGTGGGAAGAGTCAAGAAAATCATATGGTTGGATATAATTGAGTTTGTAAATGATATGTGGCCCTCAATTCATTTTTTAACAACGGGATCTAATTGAGGTAGTGAAGGTTTCCATTGAGAAAAAGAATGAGGAACTTGGAGATAAGCCCCAAACTACCAACAACATCATCAGATTCCTGAATTCCAAGAGCAACCATGAATTGGAGAAACTCGAAGTGGCTGACACAAAAACCTCTATTCTTGAAGTTAAAAGGGTGTTGAATAAGAAGGGTCTAGTCACAGAGCTAGAAGAGAGATGCCATTAGCTTGAGATTTGGGTGTGTAGGTTTTTCAATGGGATAGAGCCACTGAACAAAAGAGGTTTGCCTTCCTTGTTTGTTATCAATGATAAATTGATGCCCAAAATTGATTATGTAAAGAGGCTCACAGAGATATTTGAGGACACATCCAAGCTCACAAATTTGAAGAACACCATGACTGGGAAAGCATTATATGAATTCATCAGCAATGATGTCTTCATACAGCATGAGGTGAAGCACATTTTTCAGTTGAAACCAACATTCGTGAAGTACACCGAGACTGTTGAAATCTACAAGAAGCTGAACAAGACCAAGATCTCGACTCCATAGATTTGGGAAAATATATGCAAGCTCCTAGAAGGATGACAACTTTGTTTAGTGACGAAGATGGATTAGATCCACTAGCACTGTAGACTGCCACATCGTTAGATAACGACTCCACAAGGACGTCGAGCACCTGCCAAGAGGGCCATTTTTTAGGTCCCTATATTACTAGTATAGTCCCTTATTTTTGTTAGTGTAACCCCCTTATTGTTATTGTTGTACCCCTGTAACCCCAATATTATTATTATTGTGCACTTAGATTATTATTGTTAGGTCGGCTAGGATTATATTGTGATCCCATGAACTCCTATATATAGAAGTAGGTTTTTTTCATTTTTATCATCCAAGAATTGTTCATTTATGTAATGTATTGGAGGTTCCCCCCTCTAAGTGGCTTATTTCTAAGGCATTGATCTCTCTTTTCTTCTATTTTGGAGTTGGTTTCATAACATTTGGTATCAGAGCTTTAGATTTTAGGGTTTCACTACTCCAAATAGGTCATCGTGGAATTTTTGCTATAAATGTTTCTCTACGAAGGTTCAGAAGCTTAAATTTTTACAGATCGAAGCGAAAATCCTGAGGAATGTCGTGTAAAAATTTCAAATCTTGGTTCGTAATTTTTTTGGAGATATGAGTTGTGGAAGTTAGGGCATTTTTAGGCTCCCCAATTTCACCTGAAATAGGTCATCGTGGCATGTGTACTATAACTTTATCTCTATGAAGGTTCATAAGCTAAAATTTTTACAGAGTGAAGCCACAATCCTAAGGAACCTCCTGTCAAAATTTTAAATCTTGGTTCGCAATATTTTCGGAGCTATGATCTATGGAATTTAGGGTTTGTTTAGGCTCCCGAATTTCATCTCAAAGAGGTGACCATGGGAAAATCATCATAACTCTCTCTCTCAGCATCAGATTGGAATTCTGTAAAAAGTGCCCACAATCACATGGACTTTAGTTTCATTTATATAAATTTTAGAGCTGAAGGAGGAACTATTGACACGTGGCGTGCCGTACAATTTCACTCTACCGAACTAGTCTATAATTAGGTCATTGTGGGAGATTGGGAATAACTTTGACTTGAAGCATCCAAATCAGGGAAGACTTGTGGAATTTGAAAGAAGCTTCAGAGGGCTACTACAGGGCTGAATTTCAGATATTGAGGATCCACAATTATAGGGAGAATTCAATTTCATTATCGAGCTCCTTAAAAGCAACAAAAAGGTGTGTATTTTTTTCGAATTGCATAAGTCTTGTGTGAAAATCAGTTGAATTGATTCCAAGGGCATATTTTAGAATAGATATCAGTATTGGGTTCTAAAATTTCTCCTAAATAATTAAATATCCATTAAGCCTTTAGAAGGATCTACTATGGCTCATGAAGACGAAGAAATGCAACATGACATGTCAAAATTACAAGAGCAAGTGCACCAAATGTTGCTCTCACAAAGAGCAACAAAAAATGAAATGGAAGTTTTGAAGAAAGGCATGGAAGATAAGATGGATGGCATGGAAGCTAAGATGGATGACATTGAAGAAAAAATGAAATACAACATGGAAAACATGAAGAATGATCTAAAAGTAGACATAGAAGTTTTTACAAAGTTGATACAAGAAATGTTTCCTAATGGCGAAAAGATAGTAGAAGAAACTCATGATGAGAACAAAATAAATGTTAATCGTGGTTTTATAAACTCTAATGTTGGATGGAAGAACCACCATATTCCAAAGATGGATATGAGGAAGTTTGATGGCAAGGATCCTGCAACATGGATACTATAGATGGAGCAATATTTTGATCTCAATAATGTGCAAAACACACAAAAGGTACGCTTTGCAACTTTACATTTAGAACAAAATACATTTGTATGGTATTGATGGATTTGCTCCCATAAACAATTTTTCACTTGGTCAATTTTTACAGAGGAAATGATAGCACACTATGAGAATGAAAAGAGCAACACCTTCTTTATCCAATTGATAAATCTCAAACAAAAGGGTTCCGTGGTGGAGCACATTGAGGACTTCCAAAAATTGAATATAAGAGTAATTGATTTTCCAGAGAAACACACGATTGATTTTTTCATAGGGAATTTAAAGGAAAACATCCAACATGAAGTTTTTGTTTGGGAACCTGATTCATTGGAGAGGGCACTCAGGTTGGAAAGAAAAAATTTATGCAAAATTATGGCAACAAGGAAGCCTACCACTCACATCTGTAAATATGGAATTTTTGATATTCCTAGACTTCCACAACCTACAAGGTTGACACCACAACAATTGGAAGAAAAAAGAGCAAAAGGGCAGTGAAACCATGAAGGGACACGTCCACTATAAATTTGGACATCTGTCTATAAACAGTCACAACGTGTCCACGCATAAGCCGCACAGACCCATTTTCAGTTACTCTTGTGTTAAATGAACCGATTTCCATTTCAGTAACAGCTATCTAGTGCAAATAGTTTAAATATAGGTTCTCATTCTGTAACAGGGGTTGGACCCTAGTTTTGTAAGAACTTTTCATTGCAAGTATTCATACTTTTTCAAGTTGGAGCATCAATAAAGTGATCAGTCTGCAAGATTCATGTGTTGTGTTGTCCTGGTGATGTTTTTCCTTATTCATGATAAATATTTTCCATTTGTAATCCTTTCATGTCTTTCATTCATAATTCTAATTGTAAAGCAAGAAGGTTAGATTAATATTTTTTGTTTCAGAGTACCTTAATTCTGATTGTCTTTACAATTTCAATGTTGGTTTAAGAATTCTTAGTTGCTCTTAATTCATTACTGAAATCACTTTTCCCCATCCCATAAATCCCACTCAACTATAAACACCAGTATTCGAAGCTAGATTTCCTTGCATTTTCTCTGAAATTTGATGTGTACACCCAGCCTATTTTGACTCCATAGTCCAATAGAAATTGTTTAATGAAACCCCCGTTAAATCCAACCATGAAAAATCATACAAAAACAAATCCAGCTTTCAATTTAACTATCCTTATATCAGTAAACTCAAACAAATCTAAATCTTATAGAGAGATCCCTCTCTGAGTCTAGGAGGGCTATATCCTAGGCTTCAAGTGATTTTGATGTTGTTCTTTATAATTTAGTCTTGCCAATATTATAAATTATAGAGTGGTAACATACCTGACACATGACCTTAAGCTAACAGTGGTCATTCATGCACTGAAGATGTGGAGGCACTATCTTCTTGTCAGGCAGTTAGTACTGATGAGTGATCACATTGGGTTGAGGTACTTATTTTCCCATTCGAATTTGAATGTTAGGCAGGCTAGATGGTTGGGCACGATTAATAAATTTGACTTTGAGATCAAGTACATTAAAGGAAAAGAGAACAAGGTCGAAGAAGCTATTAGCACATGAGTACTAGTAAATCCCTTAGCAGCGATGGACCCCTATGGGACAGAATTTTAGGATAGGATCTTGCAGGTAGGTTAGTAGGATCACAGGTATATGGAGATTGTGCACAAGTTTCCTGAGATTCCAGATGGAAATGGGAGGCCATTTCCATGGACTTCATCACGGATTTTCCTAAGACATCTAGGCATCATGATTCCATTATGGTTGTTGTGGAAATTTTAACAAAGGTTTCACATTTCATACTGGTGAAGACTACATACTCAACTAGTTATGTAAAACAGGTGTTTATCTGAGACATAGTTATATTGCATGGTGTTCTAAAGAATATTGTGTCCAACTTAAATGCAAAGTTATCTTCCAATTTTTGGAAGGATTTGTTTGCAGGTTTGGGCATTGAGTTGGCCTTCAATATAGCTTATCATCCACAGACATATGGGAAGACTGAGATGGTCAACAAGATATTAGAGGATATGTTGAGGATGTATGTGATGCATCAAAAACACAAGTGGGAAGAGTATATTGCACTGGTAGAGTTCACCTACAGCAATGGGTATTATGAGTCATTTAGGATGAGTTAATTAGAGCAATTGTATGGGTGAAGTTGCAACACTCCTATCAGTTGGAGTGATCCAGTTAAGAGGGTATATATTGGACCAAATATGTTGGCAGAAATGGAACAAGAAATGTAGGTGTTCGAGAAAAAATTGAAAGCAACACAGGGTAGGTAGAAGATTCATGGAGATATCAATAGGTTGTTCAAGGAGTTTCAGGTTGGGGTCAGGTGTATTTATGTATCAATCCCAAGAAGATGTCCTTCCGGATTGTATCATGTGCCAAGTTGGCACCATGGCCTTGTGGAACCTTCAGGATCATTGAGAGGATCAAATCAGTGGCATATCAACTTGCACTTCCTTCCATAGTGAAATTCCATGAGGTTTTTCATATATCATTGCTTAAGAAGTATGTTAAATATGTTCATCATGTGATTGATTAGTCTGTATTGCAAGTGCAACCAGATGGATAATTCCTACCAAAGCCTCAGTTTATATTGTAGAAAAAGGTTTTCATGCTCTGGAACGGAGAAATAGAGAAATTTAAAGTGCAATGGAAGCACTTTGGGCCTGATGAAGCTACATGGGAGATGGAAAATCAGGTGCAGGCCATATATCCTTCCTTATTTTTTGGTTGAGGAAAAGATGTTTTGGTGTGATGTTTGTATTTGTTTAGCATATGTTATGATTATGTTTTGGAATATGTTTTTATGTGATGGTTGGATGTATGTACATATGCATATGGATGGAAATATTGCCATGATATATGTTATAAAGCTCCAATAAGCGACATGGTGTCATGTAATTATAGTTGTCATGTTGTTATGATGTCATGTTCTATTTCTTTTTAGCATGGTGATCATTGTAAATACTGCATTAAGCTATGATATAAATATCCATGGGATGTATGGATTGATTTTCAGTGGCTTTGCTAAGGTATATGTATGGTTGAACACTGAGGATGGTGTCCCCCAAGGGAGAGGTTTCTGTAACAACCCTGGTGAAAATTCCATGTAATAAAGTTAAAAATAATAACCATGGTTGATGGGGCCCTTATTCCGAGCTGAATGTTGGGAAAAACATTCTGGGGGGTGTTGATTTGGTTTATTATGGCTAAGGAAATTGGAAAAGGAAAAGGAAAAGACTTTGGAAAGGAAAAATGGAATTTTTGGTACATTTATTTATGAAAATAATGGAAATTAGGAGAAAATGGAGATGAAAGGTCACAGGTTGCATGTGAGGAGGAAAATGAAGGAACATATTGGAAATGAAGAAAATAGATGCCTCTTCTATAAAAATGCTTATGAGGACCAGTTGGTAACCTTTTGTCAATTCATTTTTAGGTCTCACCCATTATTCTCTCTCACACTCGTGGACACTTAGAGTTTCTTGGAGCACTTTGGCATTTTGAGTAAGAAAGTCAAGAAAGCAGGAAAACGGATGAAGCAAGCAAGGAGGATCAGGAATCAAGTAGCTACAGTAGAATTATTGACAAGTATTGATTTTCATGTGTATTTTCCTTGCTACATTTTGCATGCATGGTATTGCATGTGGTTCTTTCTATCTTAGCATAGGTTTTTTTCAGGAGTGATAGTTATTTCAGCCTAGCCTTGCCATTTCTATATAGCCATGGTGTTGTGGATTTCTCATGTTTTGGTTTAGCTAGATTTCTGGATGGATTCAAAGCTGAGTGGGGTAGGTCTCCGAACTGATATAACACATGGCCTAGTTTTCCTTGAACTTGAGTGTTGATCACGATAAACCCATTTACCTAGTAACCCCAGAGCCAGATTGTGGGTTACAGTAAATCCAGGATTGTGTTGCCTCCGTGGGCCTAGGAATCCTCGATCGGTGAATGGGGGTATATACAATAAATCATAGAGGTGGACTACTCTCCATTTAGTCCTAGGGATCTCGGGTTTGTGATTACGGTAATACTGGAGATTTTGTCTCCGTTTTAGGCCTAGTTACCCCCGATTCAAACTGTGGGTTGCAGTAAATCCTGAGAGACTAGGAGACAAGAAAATTCCTCACTGTGTAGGTAGAGGGAATTCGGTGATATCCATGCTTTTATTGGCCTAGTGATATTGTATATATCACGATAAATCCTAATTTTTATTTGATGAGGATGAGGTGGTTTAGCTTGGGGATTCCCAGGCTAAACCACTTCCTATATATCACTTCTTCACCCCTGTGAGCATCACCTGATGCAATGAGTGCTAAGTGGACTATTCAAAAATCATGAGAAATTAGTCAGTTACGACTATCTCTCATGGAAATGGTCATAGATGAATGACTAAATTAACGCAGTTGAATCCCATAAAAATGATATCTAAGAGGATGAGGTGGTTTAGCCTGGGGATTCCCTAGTTGGTTCGTTTGGTTTAAGTCCCACATTCATTCTTGGAATATGGTGCGGGGGTGATTGGTTGAGGAGAGATTTGGCTCAGCCAATATATGGTTGAGTGGAACATGGAAGTCCCATCTCCGGTTGGTTTTTACATTCAATATTAAAGAGCTCATTCCTTTGGTATTTGTTATGAAAATGTACTAATTTTTTTGTGGATTTCATTAATGATATATCCACAGTATTTTTGTTGCTATTATGCTTGTTATAAGATTGTATTTTATGAGTGATGATGTATGGATCTATCTATGTTTATGTCTGTAAATTATTATACAATGTATCTATGGTCAAATGGATTGTATTGAATCTTATTATGTAATGGAGCAATTCTTCTTAGCGATTCTCAGAAAAGTATTAGACCCCTATGTTTAATTATGATGTTTAAACCTGTAGATGTAATGTTTGTGACATGTTTGATGAAATATCTATCATGGTTGGGTGGGTTCGGATGAGTTCCTAATGATGTGATTTCTCCCATTTCTTTTTTTAAATGTATATTATCCTCTCATGAAGTTATACTAATTTCTGGGCAGTGAATTGGGCTAAGGGGCTAAAAATGTGGCACAAATCCTGGAGTTGCAGGCACAAAATTAATATTTTGTGGTCCTAGCCACTACCTTGCGAATAATATCCCACAGATAAGGGTATATAGATGCTCCCTTACCCTTAAATTCCCATGACTAGGGCTCAAGAGTGTCAAAATTCATCCCCCCTTCAAGTTTCACGGCTCTGGTAGGGTGGTTTACCCCTTAGAGGTGTTGTTGATGTCGTGTGCAGTGTGTTTGTTTTGTTTCCATTGATTCCACTTCCTTAAGGTCATCTAAGAGGTTGAATCCCATATTACTAACTTGTCGGCACATTTTTACCCAGATTGTCCAGTTACTAAGGTAGATGTTGGAAGAGGGTGTTGCACTATCCACGCCTCTGAGCCCACTATAAACAATTCTTGTTCTATTAGTCTCCTTTTCCATGCATCTCGGGATTTTCCACACCTTTCTGACTGTATATATATATATATATAATAACTATATTATATCTTTGTACTACTCTTTTCTCAGTGTCCAACTGCTTCTATGATTAAAACATCATATGTCTCCTGCAGACGATGAGGCTCTTGAGCTTTATTAAAGCTTTTGAATTTGGATTCCTTGTGAATATGATGTGTATCTCTCTTGACCTTACACCCTATGCACACATGCACTCACAGTCGTTCAAATGTGCATTCCTCAAGGATTCAGGCTGCTTATCCCTCCTAATTTTTTCCACAGGGCACGCACTTGTAAAATTTATATGCTTATTAATATAATACACAATCAAGGGAAAATTACTCCACACAGTAATTATACAAATTTAAATAAGTTAAACGATATACATAGACTATACAAAGTTGACCATCTTTGTCTTGATTATATATTATGAGGTACATTCTATTCTTAAGACAAATTTGGATCTTTTAGGCCTCGCTTGCACACACTCACACTCAAACTAACTCACTCTTGTCTAATATGATCCATAAAATATTATTATTTTAGAATAAATGGGATTATGAACTAAATTAGTTGAGATCCTAAAATCACTCACCAAAAACTTTATCTTAGTAATTCAAAGATTCCCAAATTTCTCAAGGGATCTAACCACCCCTTTATTCTCTCTAAATATCTTAACATTCCAAATATATTTCCAAGGGAGTAGATCAAATTACATATCCAATTCCTAATTATATCAATTCTCTAGAAATCTCTCAAATATTAGGAAAAAAAAAAAACTAATTACATAGAGTAAGGATCCAAACCATTTTTAAATGAAAGTACATGGAGTTGAGGGTCAGATGCTCCTGCATCATACTCCCAAGGTCGAAATGACATTCTTCTATGGCCTCCTAGCCATGCATTAATCTAGATTGCTACTTTTCTGTAATAATGTAGCAGTCTGGTTTGTTCCATTTCTTGGTATCCTCCTAGGTCAAAAATCATGCCTCGTTATGTTATTCTTGTGTTGTTGGTTACTTTGGTTCTCGAGGTCTCTAGATTTATGTTGTAATATTCCATTGTCTTTCCTAATGAAAAAAGTATTTTTATCAGCTTCTCCATTATGCATTTTTCATTTTTGTTCCTATTGAACGTGTAATTGGTCGATGTCCTCATCAATATCCACATTTCTTCAATCATTATTTTTATTGGTATCTCTAGACAAATTTTGTTGTCTATATGTCTTGATTGTTTCTCCCCTTCTTGATGTTCACACTTGATAATTGTGTTATTTTCAAACTTATCATCCTCTTCTATCCATTCCAAAAATTCATTTTCATCTTCCTAATTGCTTTCTTCTTCATGTACGAGGTATTATTTAAACATATTCTCATTAAATTTCCTTGTTACTTATGTATTCTCTTCCATAAAAGAGACCCAAGGTTTTTTTGGTTCATCATCCTCTGCTACAGCAACTCCAAGTTACATCTCCAAACAAGTGTCCATAAATCTTCTCTATGCCAAATGTCTCATCCATGATATTAAAGTCTTCATTCACCTGCATGAACATGTCATATTTTTGTTGGTCCAAACCTGCAAACATATACCAATCATTAGTATTAAAAACATAGGGCTGATTTCCCATTTAGTGTTTATGTCGTCCCAAGTTCAAGATGCTATGAAGGGACTTCATAGTCCAACAAAATGCTGATGAACTCCTCCTCTATAAGGTTGTCCTTCATCATCAAGGAACCCAATATGATCCAAGAACTCTGCTGCAAACATGCTTTGTCCATCCTCAATGGGGACACAATCATCCATATTCTCACGAGTTTCTTCTTCACTCATCTAATTGTCCACTTTATTCTTCCTTCCTGCATCTATTTGAGTTGATTTCCTCTATCCAACCTTATCTCTTTGACTTGAATTTTGGCATCTTTATAATTTACTTCTTCATATCCTCCAAATCTTCTCCAAACTTTAAAAAATGATCAAATATAAAAATAATAAAAGCAACCAACACCAATTTATCATGCTTCTGGTCTTTTCCTTACACAACGTAAGTACCTCTTCCTGAATTATTTCATGAATTATTCCTTCTATGGAAATTCTGTGAGATTGCTCCTCCACTTGCTATCTTCCATCAGCATATTTATTTTCTCCTAGCACTTCCATATCTTTCTTACTTCACCTACAAACACATCACTATATACATAATTATAATTTGAAATATGAGATTTTCTAGTGTCAAGAGATGCCTCCAACACCTCATCATCATCATTGTCTCCAAGTATTGGTCCTTTTTCATGTTCACAAATTACTTTTCTAACTTCACACCGAACTGAGTTGGATGATTATTCCTCCTCTATCTTCTGCATCAACTTCTCTTCTAATAAATCTCTAACGAGATACTTCACTCTTTTTCTCACATACACTCCTTTCTATAATTCCTTCATGATTTCTTTTTTTAGTCATTAGATTTGTTCTTATAGCCTTTGTTTCACCAGAATTAGCTCTTCTCTCATCTCTACCAACTCCTTATAATTCATCTTTTTCTTTATAAATTTAATATTAGTTTCCTTCTCTTCTTTGCTATGGATTCTTCCTCTTATTTCTGTGAGCTTCTCCATGCCCACTATGAACTGCAACATGGCCTTTGCAATAGAAATCTCCCCCATTTCTACAATGCCTCACCAAGGCTCCTCTTGGTATTTTTTCACTTTCTTGGTTCACCTCGTTAGAACCACTATAGATTCCTTGCTCTTAGGTAAATCCTTTCTCATTATCCTCTGCCTCTTCTTACTTCCTTTGAGAATTCACTATATATTTAATGCAATATGTTGCCACTCGTCTCGATCACCAGCTTCTTTATGAGAGTCATGCCTGCTCTCTTCTCCTTTGTCTCTTTTGTTGTAATTATTTAGCTACTTCTTGTCTGCCATGTTTCTCTTCCTTTCTCCGCAATTATTAATCAATGGACCTTTCATATACCAATTTATCCTTGGAATTAAACCTTCTAACTAAATCACCTACAATAATCCTCTACCTTTATCTATTTTTTTGAATTCTAAAATATAAACAAACTTTCAAAAAATAATAATAATAATAATAAAATAATAAATAAATCCTTTACCAATACGTCTTTGCACATATATGTCTCCATATTCTATGTGCATATTCAACATCATTTATATCTCATCCTCAACATCCTCTATAATCTCTACAAGTTCCCAGTGATGTCTTTCTCCATTTCTTTCCAATTCCACACTTCCTTTGAATTTTTCATTTTTATACTACCTTTCTTCAACTAAATTTGTGTCCTTTTCTTTGTTGCACTGTATTTTTTCTTCTTGTCACGTCGTCCCCAACAACGCTCCCTATGCAACATTTTATCTTCATTATTCTAAAAAAATTTGTAATTCGCGTTATGATACCATTATGATACAACCTTGGTAGTGAAATGGTCAATATTGCTTCTATTCCAAAAAAACATCATTCCAAAAAAACACCAGAGCCTTTCCTAGTTCTCATACATTAGTCTAAATAATCATCAAAGTCAAAGAAATTATAAAACTATGTGCACAGTTCTAGGTCTGCACATGCACTAATCACTCAACTTTCGTAATGTTTATGTGCATATGTTTTCCTTCATATCCTTTCCAATCCGTTGATTCATTCTATTTCTACTCTTTGCACCTCTGAGCCCACTATAAACAATTTTTTTCTATTAGTCTCCCTTTCCATGCACCTCGGTACTGTCCACACCTTTCCGACTCCAAGTTTGTATAATAACTATATTGTGCCTTTATACTACTCCATTTGTGGCTTCAGACTTCTTCTAGTACAATTAATAAATTGTATGTCTCCTACACAAGATGAGGCTTCTGAGCTTATGCCCTCTCCACACACGCACTCACATTCATTCAAATGTGGACTCCTCAAGGATTCATGTTGCTTATCTCTCCTGAGTTTTTCTACAATGGGCACACTTTCACAATTTCTATACTTATTAATAAAATACATAATCAAGGGAAAAATACTCCACATAGTAAATATACATAATTCAATAACTGAAAAAATAATACACATATTGTACAAAGGAGGCCCTCTTTGGCCTAGTTTTAAATTATGATTTCCATTCTAGCCTTAAGCTAGATTTGTCCCTTGCAAGCCTCGCTTGCACACTCTCACACTCACACTAAATCACTCTTGTCTAATATGATCCATAAACTAGTACTATTTTACAATAAACAAGACTATGAACTGAATTTTTTCTTATCCTAAAATCACTCACCAAAACCTCTATCTTAGGAATTCAAAGATCCCCAAATTTATCAAGGGATATAACAACCCATTTATTCTCTCTAACTCTCTTAAAACTCATGAGATATATCCATGAGAGTAGATCTCATTACAGATCCAATCTATAATTATATTAATTCTATAGAAATCTCTCAAAACTTAGGAAAATACAAAAATAATTTAATTTCATCGACTAGGGACACTTCTCGCTTGTAAATGAAAAATCCATGGTCTTGAGGGTTAGATGCTCCTGCAAAAATAGTGGTGTTCGACACCAAAAATCATAGTCACTATATAAATATTGTAATGATATCTTGAACAAAACTTGAGAAGATTGATAGCAGAAAGAATCTTGCAACAATTTGAAACAAAGAAAGGAGTTCTTGGAGAAACAGATCTATTGATATTTGCAATTGATAGTTAGACAAAACATTTTTCTTGTAGGTGGAAACAGTCGAAAGAGAAAGTGAGAGAACGCGGTAACCCTTATAACAAATGTTACATAAAAAATATAGAGAAGGACAACTTCCAAGTGAGATTGAGTAGAAGTTGTTGAGACAAATCCATAGTTGCAAATGTGGGTAGAATTATCCAAAGAAGAGTAGGTAAAGCTCTTGAGAGTGAGTAGACTATATAAGCCTAAAGGAGTAGAGGAAGCTTAAGAAGTTCTATATAAGAGAACCAATGTTACCAAAATGCCATGTTTAGAGAAAGAAACTTGGTGAGGTAATGGTTGAAGGGTGAAGCAAACTTGTTATTACAAAGTATTAGTGAAACTCAAAAGTGAACAAGGTGAAGTTCACAAAGGGAAAAAGTGAAGATGACTACTAATAGTCATGAGAAAGGGTCAAGTAAAATACTAGTGTAGCCCCTTATTTTTATTTTTGTTTCCATTTAGTCCCCATATTGTAATTATTATTCCCCATATAAGCCCATTGTTTTTTTTTGTTCCCTCACATTATTGTTGTTATGTCAACTCTGAGTATATTGTGGCCCCTTAGACTCTTATATATAGAAAGGGGGTTTTTTCATTTGAATAATACAAGAATTTTTCAATTATCTAATGTAAATGATTTCCCCCCCTCGAAGTCAATAAGTTTGAAGTCATTTATCTATCTTTTCTTCTATTTTGTGAGTTGGTTGCATAACATTTGGCATTAGAAATTTGGATTCTAGGGTTTTGCTTCTTCAAACATGTCATCTTGGAATTTTCACTATAAAAAATTTTATACGATTCTTATGAATCTAAAATTTCTACCACGTGAAGTAAAAATCCTAGTGAACTTTGTGTAAAAATTTCAGATCTTCGTTAGTTATATTTTTAGAGTTATGATCTGTGCAATTTATGGCTTTTGCAAGCTCCAAAATTTAGTCTCAAACATGTGACCTAGGGAAAATTGTCATAGCTTTTAATTTAGGCATCGGATTTTATTTCGATAAAGAGTGACAGAAAAAGCACATATTGTAGTGTTTTGTGTAGTCATTTTAGGGCTGATGGTAGAAACCGTGAAACGTGATACTCCATACAAGTTCACTCTACCGAAACAACCTATAATCAGGTCATCGTGGGAGATTGGGCATAATTATTTCTTGAAGACTTCAATATCGGTCTGACTTGTGTAGAAATTTTAATACAATTTATGTAGTGCTTGGATTCTCCTGATCTAACAATTATATGCCACTATTCAATACATAACCGCCTCTACAAAAATTCTCGTGGAATTTAAAACACGATAGCCAATTGCAATATCAAGAAGAAATATCAATCACACATAACGCAGATGTTTTTATTGAGAAAAAATAAATCTAAAAACCCCACTATCATATATTATTTATATATCATGGATCATGAAGCAATATCATACAAAAATCTAATCCAAGAGCTTTCAGTACAATATACAATCGTCTCACACTGTCATGCAAAAATTGGCAAATACATGCGCCAATTTACTGCCTCTAGACAACCTGTCACCACTGCGCAATCCCAGCTGATAGTAATCCCTGAATGAATGGAATCCTACTTGCCTTGACTACAAAATCCTTATGGGCACATCTAATGTGTGTGTAGTTGCATGAGTGCACCCACTAATGTCACAACTGATAATCAAACTGTCCCTTTCACCTACATCTCAACTGGGTCCCCACTGGATCTGACATGCATGTAGTTAACTGTAGTAAATCTTCAGTTTCATTTGAGAACACTGATTTTGAATTAATTAATAATTAATTCACCGATCTCTCACTAGTGTATGTTCAGTTACAACTAGCACAACTGTTTTAACTCACTTAACTGAGTTAAACTCCTTTACAACTCACATAACTACACATCCAACTCTGTTACAACTTTGAATCACTCAGTTACAACTAAGTCTACTTGCATGTCCCACCAACCAACCTTTGAACTTGAATTTCCTATAGCTAACTGATTTTCCACTTTAGTTAACTATTTCCAAGTGCTCATTTAGAATAGATTAATTTTTATTTTCCAACTATTATTAAGGGATAATAATAGTCGACATGCATCTATAAATAGACATGTGATCTATAAATAGAACTCGCACATACATCTAAAAATAGAACATCATCTATACATATAATTTTCTCACCATCTATAAATATAGTACACCATCTATAAATAGAATTTTCTTGTGCATTCTAAAAACAGACTTCCACCTAAAAACAGCCTAAGGCTCCATCCTAGTGTAGGTGCATAATTTTCACTAGGATGTTCTTGTTGAATCTCAACACTCCCTCTCAATAAGAAAGGGATTATCATTCACCCCAATCCTGTCTCTATGGTATTCGAATTTTCTCCTGGTGAGTGCCTTCGTTAGATATCTGCATCTGATCTTCCGTAGGAATGTACTGAAGCAACATGATCTTCCATTGGACACAATATCTAATATGATGATACCAAATATCTATATTCTTAGATCTATCATGAAATACAAGATTAATTGAGAGTTTAATGCAACTCTAATTATCACAATTAATCATTGTCGGATCCAAATTAGAACCAAACAAACCAACAAGGATCTTTCTCATCCAGAAAGCCTCACATGTAGCTTGACTTTCTTCCATGTATTCCACTTCTGTTGAACTGAGTGCCACGGATCTATGTTTCCTGTTGTACCAAGAAATATCTATAGATCTGAAACTAAAGATCCCACCCGATGTGCTCTTTCTATCTATTGGGCTGCCCACCCAATCTACATCCATAAAGCATGCAAATTCACCTCATTTGTTTGTCTATACGATAAGTCATACTCAGATGTGCCCCTCAGGTATCTCAGGACATGCTTTCCCACCTTCCAAAAGAGCTTGGTAGCCTTAACCATCGCTTGACTTAGTTGTTTAACCACATAGCATATGTCTGGTCTCGTATTCATTAAATACATTAGTGAACCCACTAACTATCGATACACAGTAGCATCCACTACCTCTCGAGATGTAGCGTCCTATTTCCTCCAGTTTCCTGGAAGAGGAGTATCCATGGGTTTGCAGCCATCCATGTGAAACTTACCCAGTATCCCCCTTGCATACAAGCCTTGAGACAAAAGAAGTTCACCATCTCACTGCCATATTTCCAATCCAAGGAAATAATGAAGGACTCCCATATCCTTCATCACGAATTTCTTTGCAAGGTCCTCCTTGCATGAGTGTATCGGCTTCTGATCACCAGTCAGTATTAAATCATCAACATAAATAAAAATTATTAAAAGCTTACCTTCCACCACAATTTGGTATAGGTTTGCATCTGCATCACTCTTGGTGAAGCCAAGTCCGGTGAAATAGTTTTCTATCCGAGTGTACCAAGCACGGGGTGTTTGAATCAGCCCATACAACACTCTTTTGAGTCTGCACACATGCGACTTGCTGTTAAAGATCTCAAATCCTTAAGGCTTCTCTATGCACATCTCTTCCTCAATGATCCCATTGAGAAACATAGTCTTCACATCCATCTGATGAATGCGCCAACCCATTTGCGTTGAGAGAGCAAGGATAGTCCTTATGGAATAATACTGTGTGATAGGTGCAAAGGTTTCTTCAAAATCATTCCCCTCGATCTGTGAGAAGCCCGAGCCACAAATATAGCCTTGTATTTCTCAACACTCCCATCAGCAGCTTTCTTTACCTTGTAGATCCATCTTGAACCTACCACTGATTTATCAACCAGCCTTGGAACAATTTCCCAAGTACTGTTTCTTACAATTGAGTCATTTTCCTCCACCATTGCATCTACCCATGTGGGCTCTTGCACTGCTTCTTGAAAGGAATATGGCTCAGTCACAATAAATTTTCTCATGAGAGCCATGTATCCAGCAAATCATTCAAGAGCCTATCTTTGTTTGCGTTGTGAAGTAGGGGCTCCTACATTCTACGTAGCATCAAGTCTCAACCTATCAGCCTCTATGGTATGCCTTTTTCCAGTTCTGATGTTTGGCTTTGCGTGAGTGGACTCCTGCACTCCATGAACCTTCTCCTGTGGCTGATCCACATGTAGAGACTCATCTTTGGGAACCAATGATTTTTCCTCCGCATGGAAGTCGAGCTCCCTCTCAAGTGACAGCTGCATGGCTTTCCCCTCATTGAATTTTATATCCCATCACATAATAGTAATATTATTATTAGGAAAATACACACGATAATTATGGGGTGTTTCTTTGTACCCTATAAATATCCCAACTTCAGCGGTTGGCTCGAGCTTCTTCCTGGCTTTCTTGGTCACATGCACATAAACAAATGAGCCGAAAATCTTAAAGTGAAAACATCTAGTTTCATACCAGTGAAATCTTCTTTAGGTGTACTCATGCCAAGTACTCTAGGAGGAAAAAAATTTTGCACATAAACTGTAGTGTTGCATGCTTCCACCTACAAATACATTGGTAGGCTATGATCATGAAGCATTCCTCATTTTGTACCCACAATCGTTCTGTTCTTCCTTTCTGTGACCCCAATTTTTTGTGGATTATGAGGTGGTATGATTTCTCTTTGAATTCCTTCTTTGCTGCAGAAGTATTTGAATTCGTTAGAGATGTATTCTCCACCGTTATCTCTCCTCAGAGCCTTCACCTACTTCCCCGACTCTTTCTCCACCAATGCCTTAAACTCACAGAACTTTGAGAATTTTTTATCCTTATTCTGCATGAAGATGATCCATCATTTACGAGAAAATTCATCAACAAAAATAACACAATACCTATGTTTTGTTGTTGAAGCAACCGAGAATGGTCCACACACGTCTCTGTGAACTCTCTCCAGGATCATCGAAGCACAGTTCTCCTTTTCATGAAAGGTGGACTTTACATACTTCCCCATGGTGCAACCCTTGCACTGATCTAACTGAGCAAGTGTTCCCATTGGAAGTCCAGTAGATATTTACTCCATGACTTTCCAGGTTCCATGATGAAGATGGTCCAATCGTCTGTGCCATAATTTGCCCTCATCCTGGCTCACCACGTTTTCTGCCTTGCCCATCATGGAAGCGCAACCATCTACCTCCATCTTGTAGATATTATTAACTCGAATCCCCATCCTCTTGGCTTGAACTATTGTTTTATGTCACAGGAAATCTTTTCAATCGTTGAAAACAACGTCATAGCCTCTGTCCTCCAACATTGCAACTGAGACCAAGTTTTTCTTTAGACCTGGAACATGCATAACATATTTCAATTGAAATGGTTTACCTGATTCCCTCTCAAAGGTAATGGTACCAATGCCGGTCACACTATATCGTCCATCGTCACCCATCTTTATATGCATTTGGAGATATTTCTCCTCCAAGTCACTGAAAAGATCCTTATCTCCCGTCATGTGGAAGGAAGCGCCACTATCCAGATACCACATCGATCGCAATGCACTTGACACCATTCATGCGATCAAAGAGAAATCAAGTTCGATTTATGAGGCAAGGGCGCTGCATCTCCAACAACCTTATTGTTCTTCTTCTTCTATGGACAGTTAGTAACAAGATTCCCATGTTCATGACAGTGAAAACACTTCACCTTGGAAAAATCTAGCTTCTTGCCTTTAGACTCAGATTTCGAATGGAATTTCTTCCCCTTCCCTTTCCTTGCCTTGGCAACCAAATCACAATCCTCTTCATCATCATGCTTTGATGAAGAGCCATCTCTGGTGTTCTGCCTGAACTCCTCCTGCACTAGATACGACCATAGTTGTTCCCAATCTGGCAGTTTTTCCTGTCCATTGACAGAGTCTTCATAACTATGCCAAATCTTAGGAAGTCCCAAGAGAGCCAAGCTCACCAAATAATCATCAGCAATAATGATTCCCACACTCCCCAATTCATCCTAACATTGGACAAAATTTGTGAGATACTTTGGAATATTGTCGCTCTTTTCCATCTTGATCTTCCTGAGTTTATCTTTCAACACCAATTTCCTATGGTCATTTCTACTTTGGAAAATATTCATCAAAGCCTTCCACATATAATATGATGTGGATTTCCCATGAAGGATTGAGAAAATGTGGTCTCATACACCTTCCAACAAAATACTCCTCGCATTTGCCTCTTTCTTTTTCCATGCATCACCATTAATGCAGCATGAATCGAAGTGGGCTTAGGAACATCATTTTCTATGAATTCCTTCAAGCCATTATCTTCGAGCACCGTCTCCATCCTTTCCTCCCAGGAAATTTAGTTTGAGCTGCCCTCAATTGCATACTCTAGTCGAAAGCCAGTGTAAGCCATTTCAATGTTTACTCAACTGTAGCACCAAGAAAATCTTTCTGCAAATTCAAATTGTTTCCACCAACAAACTCAACTCCTGCTTCAAAATTGCAATATTTTGTGCTCCAATACCATGTATAAATTTTAATACAAATTATATATTTCCTATATTCTCCTGATCTAACAATTATATGCCACCGTTAAATACAAAATTTATTCTACAAAAATTCTTGCGGAATTTAAAACATGATCACCAATTGCAATACCAAGAAGAAAGACCAATCACACATAACATAGATGTTTTTACCGGGAAAGAATAAAGCTAAAAACCCCAATATCATATGCTATGTGTATATCATGGATCATGAAATAATCTCATACAAAAAACTAATACAAGAGCTCTCAGTACAATATACAATCATCTCACACTATCATAAAAAAATTGGCAAATACATGCGCCAATTTACTACCTCCAGAAAACCTGCCATCACTGCGCAATCCCAGCTGATAGCAATCCTTGAATGAATGGAAACCTACTTTCCTTGATTGTGAATCCTCATGGGCACATCCAATGTGTCTATGGTTGCATGAGTGCACCCACTAATTTCACAACTCATAGTCAAATTGCCCCTTTCACCTACATCTCAACTGGGTCTCCACTAGATCTGACATGCATGTAGTTAACAGTAGTAAATATTTAGTTGCATGTGAGACCACTGATTATGAATTAATTATTAATTAATTCACTAATCTCTCACTAGTGTATCTTCAGTTACAATTAGCACAACTGAGTTTAACTCACTTAACTAAGTTAAACTACTTTACAACTCACATAACTACACATCCAACTCTGTTACAACTTCGAATCACTTAGTTACAACTAAGTCCACTTGCATGTCCCACCAACCAACCTTTGAACTCGAATTTCCTATAGCTAACTGATTTTCCACTTTAGTTAACTATTTCCAAGTGCTCATTGAGAATAGATTAATGTTTATTGTTCAAATATTAATAAGGGATAATAATAATCGACATGCATATATAAATATACATTTTATCTATAAATAGAACTCACACATACATTTATAAATAGAACATCATCTATAAATAGAATTTTCTCATGCATTCTAAAAATAAACTTCCACCTAAAAATAGCCTGAGTCTCCATCCTAGTGTAGGTGCACAATTTTCACTAGGATATTCTTATTGAATCTCAACAACTTGTGGGGTTAGACATTATATTCAGAGGGATACAACAAGACCAAATTTTATACATTGGAGATCCTAAATTATAGAGTTACAACTGTTTCAAGATAAAGCTCCTAAAAGAAAAAAAAAAGTGTGTATTTGTTTTTGAAATTGCATAACTTTTGTGTAAAAAATTAGTTTGAAGTGATTCCAATGAATCATATATATTAATATTGGGTTATAAAGTACATCCTAAACAAAAAATTCCACACCCATTAAGCCCTCATAAATTTCTACTATGACGCATAAAGAGGAATAAATGCAGCATGATATATCAAAATTACGACATCAAATGCAACTAATTTCTCTCTTGCAAAGAGTAACCAAAAATGAAATGGAAGCTAAGATAGATGCTTTGAAGAATTGTTTAAAATAAGACATGGAAGGTTTGAAGGCTGGATTAAAAGTAGACTTGGAAGGTTTCAAGGATGGTTTAAAAGCAGACATGGAAGGTTTGAAGGAAGGTTTGACAAAGTTGTACAAAAAATGATTCCTAATGGCATAAAGGTATTAGATGAAACTCATGATAAAAAAAAAAGAAAATTTATCATGATTTCGTAGAATGTAATGTTGGATTGAGGACCCACCATATTCCAAATATCTATATGAGGAAGTCTGATGGAAAGGATCCAGTAACATGGATACTATAAATGGTGTAATATTTTGATCTCTATAATGTGCAACACACACAAAAGGTACACATTAAAACATTGTATATATAACCCAATAATTTTTTATGGTCTCGATGGATTTTTTCTCATAAACCACTTATCACTTGGTCAATTTTTATGGAGGAAATGATAGAACATTATGAGGATACAAAGAGAAACACCTTCTTTAGCCAATTGATAAATATCAAACAAAAGGGTTCAAATGTGGAGCACATTGAGGACTTCCAAAAATGAATATAAGGGTAAATGATATTCTAGAGGAACATAGGATTGATCTCTTCATAGTGACTTTAAAGGATAACATCCAACATGAGGTTTTCCTTTGGGAACTTGATTCATTGGAGAAGGCATTCAGGCTGGCAAGAAAAGTTGAAAGAAAAATTATGGCAACAAGGAAGTTTACAACTCACAACTATAAATATGGAAGTGTTGTTGCTCCTAGCCTTTCAAAACCTACAAGGTTCACACCACAAAAATTGGAATAAAAAATACCAAAAGGGATTTGTTATTGTTGTGATAGAAAATACACTAAAGGTCATAAGTGTGCCGAGAAGAAATTATTTTACATATATTGTGAATAGGAGGAAGAACAGGAACAATAAATGTAAAAAGAAGAGGCTATACACCAGGAACCAACCCTAGAGAAAGAAGAAATGAATATGATCATATATTGTAATCCGTTGGCGAGAATTACCACTCAAACTCTCAAGATAAAATGACATATCAAGAATAAAAAGGTAATAGCGTTGATTGATTTGGGTAGTACCGATAATTATATTCTTTGTAAGATAGATAAGAAATTGAATTTATTCTTGTATCCAACATCAGAGTGTCAACTAATGGTTGCAAATGGAGTAACTATAAATTTCTCTGGAAAGTGCCATAATATCAAGCTAACCATGGGGGAATACATATTGATAGTCAAATTCTTTCCATTCCAATGGGTGGTGTTGATATTGTACTAGGAGTCTAATGGTTATAATATTTGGGTATGATAAATTTTAATTTCCAAGAATGTTTCTTAAAATTATTTTTGGAAGGAAATGGAATTGAATTAAGGGGTATCACATGGAAACTAGGAAATATAATCAGCTCTAATGACATGAAAAATATTCTAAAGAAATAACAACGGGGCGTAATTGCATAAATATGATCACTAGAGGTTCCAACATCGAAATAATCTACTTCTCTAGATATCCAAAATGTCTTGTACAATAATTCCAAGGTATTTGAGAGTCCCAAAGGCCTCCCACCTATTCATGACCATGATAATGCTATTCATTTTATTCAAATATGTTTTCCTCCAAACATCAGGCCTTACAGATATATGTATGCCCAAAAGAGTTAAATTGAACATATGGTTGCAGAAATGCTTGAGGATGGTATAATTCAACCTAGTCAAAGTTCTTTCTCTGCTCCAGCAGTATTGGTGTATAAGAACGATGGATCATGGCACATGTGTCCGAATTATAAGCATATCAACAAGCTCACTATTAAATATAAATTTACGATTCCTTTCATTGATGAATTGTTGGATGAATTACATGGAAAAATTTACTTCACCAAGTTGGATCTTCATTCAGGATATTATCAAATTAGAATGAAGACTGAAGAAATTCCAAAAACAAAATTTAGAACTCATGAGGGTCATTATGATTTTTTGGTCATGCCTTTTTTCCTTACTAATGACCCTTCTACATTTCAAGGTGTGAGGAATTCCATTTTTAAACCCTTTCTTAGAAAATTCGTGTTATTATTTTTTGATGATATACTAATATAAAAGAATTATTGGAAGGATCATGTTCAACATGTTGACAGGGTACTCAAACTATTGAACGAGAAACAATTATATACAAATTCCTCCAAATGTTTCTTTGGAGTACAGGAAGTGGAATATCTGGGTCATATTGTATTGTATGAGCGTGTTAAGGTAGACCCTAACAAAGTTAAAGCCATTAAGCAATGGAAATTCCCCACAAACATAAAGCATCTTCGAGGATTTCTTGGGTTGATAGGGCATTATTGCAAGTTTGTTAAGAGTTATGGGAGAATAGAGGCACCTTTAACAACATTACTAAAAAAAGATTAATTTTCTTGGACTTTAGAAGAAACTAATTCCTTTGAACAACTTAAAGAGACAATGTGCCAAGAACCAGTCTTAACTATGCCAGACTTCACAAAAACCTTTAATGTGGAATGTGATGCCTTAGGAAATAGAATTGGTGTGTTTTAATGCAAGAAGGAAGACCCATTAATTTTTAAATTCATCCAATGAAAGGAAAGTTATAACACAAACCTATTTATGAGAAGGAAATGTTGGCAATACTACATTCGCTAAAGCAATGTCGACCTTACCTAATGGGAAAACACTTGAAGGTAAAAATAGATCATGATAGTCTTAAATTATTTTTGGAACAAAGATTAAATTCAAAAGAGCAAAAAAAGGGGTCATAAAGATGTTGGGTTATGACTTTGAAATGATCTACAAAAAAAGGAAGAAAAATGTTCTTGTGGATGCACTCTCAAGAGAATATGAGGATGTGGAAGCATTTCGTTGTGTTATTTCTATCATCCAACCATATTGGATAACCGAAGCAAGGGATGAATGGAAAAATGAAGAAGAAGTGTGGACACTCATTCAAACGTTGCAGCAAGATCCCTTGAATACATATTAGACATTTAGCTGGAAAAATGATTCATTATGGTACAAATATTTCTTATATATTTGTAAGAATTCCCAACTCAAAAAAATATTCTTTTGGAATTGCACACCTCTCCCTTAGGATGACACTCGATATTTTTAAAAAATTACCACATGGTCAAAAAGGAATTTTTTTGGGATGGCCTTAAATCTGATATTCAAAATTTTCCTAGAGGAATATTATGTTTGTCAGCAAAATAAGGTGGAGACAATTAAGACTTCGGGTCTGGTACAACCTTTATCAATTGCAATTCAACGTTGGGAGGACGTTTCAATTGATTTTATCATATTTTTACCCAAGTCTGAAGGAAAGAGTGTCATCATGGTGGTAGTTGATAGACTTACCAAGTATGCACACCTTTTTTCATTATATCATCCATTTAAAGTGAGCACAGTTGCTACTGCATTTATAGAAACAATTAAAAATCTACATGGAAACTCAAAGATTACTGTAAGCGACAGAGATTCCATTTTTACTAGAATTTTTTAGATGGAATTATTTTCATGTCTGGGTACTCAATTAGCTCATAGCTCATCTTATCATCCTCAATCTGATGGGAAAACTGATATAGTGAAAATTTTTTTGGAAGGATATTCATTGCTTTGTATTTGATAAATAAACACAATGGGTCAAGTGGTTACCTCTGGCTGAATGGTGGTATAACACGTCTTCCAAAGTGCAAAAAAAATGACCCCATTTATGGATCTTTATGGATATCATACAATTTCCATCACATCGTATTTAAGAGAAAATTCCAAGGTTCAAGCAGTGGAATATCACATTCAGCATCAACAATAAGTTATCCAACTCCTAAAGGATAACCTAACTTTGGCGCATAATCGAATGAAATAACAGGCATATCAGCATTGCAACGAAATAAGTTTTCATGTAGGCAACTGGGTATTTTTACGACTACAACCATTCAAAAAAATGTCCCTCGGGAAACCTAAGAAGGGTAATAAATTATCAACAAATTACTATGGTCCTTACAAGGTGTTACAAAATATTTGTTAGTATGCCATACAAATTGGAGCTTCTTTCATCTTCCTGAGTGCACCTAGTTTTCCATGTTTTATGCTTAAACAACGATATAGGTGACAAGCTCCCAGTTCAAGCAGTATTGCCAGAACTTTATGATGAAGGAAAAATAATATTGGAACTTGAAGTGGTTATGGAAACAAGAACCCACCAGCTACGAAATCGATCAATTTCATAGTATCTCATCAAATGGAAGAACTTACCCATTGAAGATTCCACAGGCTAGGATGAGAATTTTATACAGAAGCAACCAGAACTACTCAATCGTTGAGGAAAACACTTTTTTGAAGGAAAGGGGCATTTTAGGCCCTATAATACTAGTTTATCCCCTTATGGTTATTTTTAGTATATCCCACTTATGGTTATTGGTGTGCCCATGTATTCCCCATATTATTATTATTATGACCCATAGAATCCCATTTTTGTTACTGTTTTTCCCTTACATTATTATTGTTATTTTGTCTCTGATTATACTTTGAACCCTTGGACTCCTATATACATAAAGGAGGTTTAGTCATTTGAATCATACAAGCATTGTTCATGTATGTAATGTAAAGGAGATTTCCCCCTCGAAGTAGATAAATTTGAAGTTGTTGATATATATTTTCTTCTATCTTGTGAGTTGGTTGCATAGGAAAGCTTCCAGCTGAGATTGGGTATACGTTTTTGAGACAAATCCACACTTGAAAATGTGGGTAGATTTATCCGAAGGAAGAGTAGGTAAGGCTATTGAGAGTGAGTATACTGCAGAAGCCTAAAGGAGTAGAGGAAGCTTAATAAGTTCTAGAGAAGAGAACCAATGCTACGAAAAGGCCATGTATAGATTAAGAAGATTGGTGAGGTAATGGTTCAAGGGTGAAGCAAACTTGTTATTACAAAGGCTTAGTGAAACTCAAAAGTGAACAAGGTGAATTTCACAAAGGGAAAAAGTGAAGACGACTACTAATAGCCATGGGAAGGGTTCAAGTAAAATCAACAATATAATGGAGGATAATGATGAGGATAATTGCATGAATATGAGTGTGATAAGTCAAGAGGATTTTGAATGAAAAATAGTTGAGATGAAGTTACAACTTAGTGTACTGATGGAGCTACTACAAGATAGTGAAAGAGACCAAATATTTGGATGGAAAATGAAGAAGTAAGCTAAATGGCATGTTAAGGAATTGTTTGCAAGAAATATAAGGAATAAGATGATTCATATGATGAGTATTTGGGTGAAAGAAGAGGAACTAAACACCACTTAGTAGGAGAAAGAATAAAATCAAATTCAGGATGAGTTCATGAAGAACTTGGAAATTTCATATCAGCTTGAAGATTTGATGACAATGACAACAATGGAGTCTAGAAAGCCTTATGTTTTAAAAATTTATAATCTGTGTGCAGGTGTTGTAGGTATTGAAGGTGAAGGATAGCCATTGAACATTTTCATAAGCATAGGAGAAAAACATAATCAAAATTCAGCTACAAGAAAGGAAGAGTCATACACAGTGAACAAGTGTAGTTACGAGGGAAACGTTACAAGAGTCTATTGTTGCAGTGAACAAGGAAAGGTTGATTTATGAGGAAATTCAAAGGAAGGATTGAGAAGATGAAGAAAAACATTCAAATACTATCTTAATAAAATTTTATGATTAAATCAAATCTTTGAAGAGGTTGAAGAGAGAACCTCAAAATGAAACTTTATTTCATTCAACAGAAGAAGACGATGAGATAAACAAGAAGATTCCAACATGTGAAATGAAAGATGACAATCTTGAAAATCCAAATTTTAATGAAGAATTAAAC
Source organism: Pinus albicaulis (assembly GCA_034641835.2). NCBI lineage: Eukaryota > Viridiplantae > Streptophyta > Pinopsida > Pinales > Pinaceae > Pinus > Pinus albicaulis. Next base: position 132,584,463 of record CM076579.1, read on the forward strand.
ATGTGAGACGAATGGTTATTCAATCCTGTAGAAACTAATGATGATTATTCTATTTTTTGTTTACTTGAACAAATTATTTTATGTGTTCTATAGTAAATATTGAAAACTCATACACTATAAACTTTATAAAATCAAACCGTGGAAAAAATATGTGTAGAAACGATATCTGAGCAAGAATAAATCATAGACACATGAAACTGTTTTTCTGGACCAATGTCCCTGGAAAAACCCAATGTAGGAAAATTGATGCAGCATATAAGGGTTTATTTATTATGCAGTAATTTTGAATACAATATGGGTTCCTTAATGGCCATCCACACAAAACATCTAACTGACAAAGAGCTTGTGACGTTACCTCACACTGACACTAGAAAATCGAACTGGCCAAACTTTGGACGATGAGAACTATGTTATGCATCCTCTGTGTAGTCTCTGCATCACTCTACATGGGAAATATGTCACTTTTTATTGCTCGCTCTTCTATTGGATGGATCCAACCTTCTGGCCCCTTCTAGTCTCATACCCTGGCTCTTTGGCACTAGATCTGACTAATCGCCAACTAAATCACGAATCTCCTCAAGGTTGCAATGCTACCTCTGCTGGATATGTGTATTTTATACACTCCCTCTCTGCATACTTCCCTCTCTCTTCTCTGTTATGTATTCCCAACTTAAGAAAATATCCAATCGGAAATTATCTTTGCCCCTCTTTATGAGAATCTTCTCGATCAATCTTCTCCCTGAACACTACTCACTAAATAACTTCGATCTCTATACTCTTTCATTTTCTCAGTGTAATTTTCAATTGATCTAGATGGCTCCAGACTCCCTCAAGAGACCAATATGGCTTAGAAATGGTCAAAATTCAAAGTGGTAAGAATTATTTTGAACTAGGACAAGATTTTAGTGCTCGCCGCCCCGATTCCAATGGCGTGAATGGCACTCACGTACGAGTATGTATGAGAAATTTATTGCGGTTTGAAGCTTGTATCAAACATCAAAAAATAAGAATTCAATGTCAACATTATGCCACGTGGAAGGATGTATGGATGACATGCGGTAGGCCTAGTGGTACCAACAAAGATAATTTGGTAGACTAGTCAACAAAACAAGTGGACCCATAAAAAGGTTATATGGTAGCACCACAAGTCGACACATGGCAAGTAGGTGGTAGAGGTGGCATATGATGTGGACCGATGAGGGCTTGCCACATATCCCAATCACATGGTGTGAAATGGCAGCTAAAATTAGGCCGAAGTGGCCTTGGATGGTGCAACCTCCATTTTTTGTCTTATTCTAATGTTTTTGGGAGTCGTTACGATATGGACATATGAATCCTTATATTATATAGTTTGAAAATAATTATATTAAAACTAAAATTGGGCTTTAAAAAAATATTGGGAGTCAGTGGGAATTGAACCCAAAACCTCTCAACAACAATTATCTTAACATAATTATGCCAACCAATGTGCCAACCTCACACTTTTTCTTATTAACCCTCACACTTTGTTATAAAATGACATTCAAATGGTTCAAGGAAACCATGGAGAATGATGGAGAATACATGAGAGATGAGGGCACAAGGAGGCCAATGGAGCCGTGAGAAAAGCAGAGGCAGAATGTGGAGAAGACCAGCGTGTTCTTCAACGAATAATATTTTTTTTATTGCAAGTGCAAAACCATGAGTGGTTCGAGGTGCAGAACCTTACCCAGGAAATATTGAGCGGCATCAAAAAGATTCCTTGAGGTCCCGAACTTGCCAGATTTAGAGTTTGAAAAAATTATGTCAATTTATACCTCTCAGCAACAAGAATCCAACGATAATGTCCATTTCAGCAGCAAAGCTTCCCATTTTTGGCCATTTTTCCAAATTAGAGTGATGGTGTCATATTCGCAAGTGTGGACAATCGATTTTATGCCTCTTGACACCATGAATTCGATGGTGCAGCCAGATTCAGTAGTTGAGAATCCACTTCTTCAACCAACTTTAGGGGTTGAGGTATATGTAGTATTGAAGTCATGAGCTTCTTTTATCATTTTATATGAGATGTAATATGTTTTTTATATCCTTGCTTGATGTATGTTGCAGGATCTATGTTTCTACTTCATGTCAGATGTATTTTCCATGGTTTGTTATGATTCCTATATAACCTTGTTGTGGGGATTCTCATTGTCACCTTGTGTGAGATTATGTCATGTTGATAGGAGGCCCATTGTGAGTGAGAGTTCTTGTAGCAGAACGTCTCGTGGACAGACAAGCCACTCATGATGAGGGCATATATCCTTATATGACAGAAAACATTTTCCATGTACATCATCACCATTTCCAGCACTATATGAAGTGGCCTACCCCATCTTGACACCAGACCCAGAGACGTAGTCCAAATTGGACGAAATCCATTATCAACGTCTCGTGTTCTTATGTTTCTGACTGTTGTATTTTTTCTTCTTGCTTAAAGCATGCATATGTGTTCTTTTAATCCTATTTTAAATGAAATTATAACCACATCATAGAAGTAAAAGATCATGGGTAAATTTGGTAGCTAATGGACACGGATACCAAATACCCCATCAAGTCCTTCTTATAATATTTTGATTGAGACTTCAATGACCAAGATTAAATAGTTAATCAACAGCTAAGATTAAATTGATTTGATCTTCGTCTTCTCTAGAAAATTCACACTATGTTTTAATTAATATCCATTAACTATTTTAATTTCCTAAGTTTAGACTTACGGTCCCACTAAAAAAATTAATTATTTTCATAAAATATGATTTGAGTGGAATTTCCCAAAATTATTTATGGGTTCTTTAGAATACATGTGCCTATGCATCCCTTCCAATTTTGAGACTTAGATCACATTTGATGCTACCACAAATCAACATACCCTCTTAGCGAGGCATGTGCTCTAGCAATACATCCAACTGAAGTATTGCTCTAATTCTAAAACATCTCCCTCTGTGTTGCTGATGTTTGACACTGCTGCCCACCAACACTACGTTGTTGCATCTGAGCTGTTGCTCACCTTGCATGCTGATGTAAATTGCCACTGCAGTACAACTATGTTTCTTACTACAATAGAAAAACATCCAAAAATGAACTAAGTGGTTAGTATGATGCATCTCGTACTGAAGATATGACTGGTGCTAGTATGTACATTGACCCTATGAATCCTATGTGCTACTGCTAGCTCCGCATTGTGTTCGCCTGCACTACTGCCAACTCTGGTCTACGCTGCTCAGTTTCTGATGCTCCCTAACCACTACATTGTCACTTCTGCACTCCTCTACACCAACTGAACTTATCCATCCTGCCACTTCATATTTGGGCTCCCGTAGAAAGTTGATGATCAGAGAGGTGGACTCCTCAAGTATCTTATCCATTTGCAGTTTTGTTTAACTATAGCTCCAGATCGCCCCAATTATCCCCAGGAGATATGTGGGTAATCATCGCAAATTATTCCTCTTCAATCCTTACAGTTGCAACATGAAGATCATTCTTCTCATCTTTGTTTGTCTTCTTGAGAGGACTGTGTGTGGTGTAATGGCCCATCTCACCATACCAAAAGTACTTGATCTTTGAGATTTCCTTCTTATGTCTCCACTGCTCCTATTGCCCGTTTGATTCAAGGGTTGTGTTCTCTTCCTCCTCCTTGGGCTTCATCCCACTGTTGTTGCTACCATCAAGTTTACACTTGAGTAGATATCTCCTCATCTCTTCTTGCTAAAGATTTCCCCACATTCCTTCCCATTCCAACAACTTCTTTCTGCCTAGGATGCTCTGGAAAAATACCTGATAATCTTCTGAAATGGAATTAAATGAAAACCTAACCATATATGTGGCATGAGGAGCGTCTCCCACAACTTCCAGTTGATCTCGTACCTCATAAAGTTTAGAAAGGAAGGGATAAACACGTTCTCCCTTTTTCATACTAGTAGAACTCAACTTCTCCTCCAAGAACATATTCCTTTGCTAGGAAGACACATCATAGAGCGTAGCCAATGCTTCCCACATCTCCCTAGCTACCCCTTTTTCAAAAATGTGAGAGACGATATGATCCTTGACTTCATCAAGGATCAACCATTCTTCCTTTGTCATAATCTTCATGAAGGCTTTCAACAGATCTGCATCTGCAGGTTCAACTACTACAATGTCAATGAAGGTTTTGAGCTCATGCTCATCTAGAAGGAAGGATATCCTTTCCTTCCGTATTACATAGTTGGAGGCACCCTCCATCATGTCCTGATCACACAACCCACTGGCTGCCATCTCACCCAATCAACTATCGATCTGTTGTCTCTAGCACTCTGTGCAGTTGGCTCTACACACTCCCTACTGTAGCAAGCCAAAGAATTTGTGAAATCAGAGTTTGTTGGGAAAGAAACTCTCTAAGATCAAAACTCCAAAAAATGTGTATGTTTCTTCTCTTTAGACTCTTTCTGCACTAGAAATCACTGCTATAAGAAAAATGTGTCCCATCAGCTCGTTGACCTGTGCTGAATTTGCGACACTTATCCCCCTGCCTCTGAAAAACCACAAATTGGAAAATCATACCTCTATGTAGGCTCACTCAAAGAGATATTTCATTATGGATCTGACCCTCCTAGCTTGGACTGCATAGTTACTGGGAAATCGATGTGTTGCTTACGTATCTCTTTGTTAAACACACACATGGTGTAAGAGGAAAGATAAACACACACATAGAAAGATAGGCATTCGTTGCATCTTTATTACACATAGATGTACATTTATAATACAATGGTGTGACTCTTGGATTCATCTTCCAACGTCACTTGGACTCCTTTGTGACTCTTCACCTTCCACACCTACCCATAGAGGATTAGGTGTTCAACATTCCCCCCCTTAATCCGAAGGGGTGTGTGTGAGTCCAAGAAGAGAGTTGTAATACAAATTTGAAAAGTATGCATGGCAACACTTAGGCTAAATCATCTCTTTGAAATGTTGACATAAAGAGGTGGTTTAAGGATGACCACCAACACTGGAATGCAATGCTTATTGCAGTTCCCAAAACTCTTCCAAAACTGGCAAGAAGCTAAGGGCTTCTGCTAGAGGAATTGTCCCTCATATTTGAAAAGGGAGACCTTCAACCTAAAAGAAGGGAAGTCTACAACCTGTGATGGTTTAAGGATTACCACCAACAATGGAAGGCTTGATGCAATTCCTAGAACTCAACCAAAATTGGCAAGAAGTTGAAGTCTTCTGCTAGATGAAGTGTTCTGAAAGAGGATGGTTTAAGGCTGTTCACCAACCAAAGGCAAGCTCATGGGAATCCATGTCTCTAGCTACAACTTTGAATCTGGAATGAAGAATTGTGGCTTAGGCTCACTTGAACTGCTGTGTCTCTGGCTACAAATCTGAATCTAGAATGAGAGATTGTGGATCAGGCTTGCTTGATGTGGCGTTGAAGCTTGTAGATGACCACCATTTTCCCCCATGTTAGGTAAAAGGTGAGATGATGGAGAAAAATCAACTGCAAGTTTGTTCAATATTCGAGAACAAGTTTTGACATGCGACTTAAACATCTTCTTGGCTGTTGATGCCCATTGCCAAAAGCGACCCATCCAAGATGAATCTTTGTTCTTGCAGGAGGCTTGTTTCTAAAGCATTTGTGTGAAGAATGGGTGTGACGACCACAGTGCTTGCATGGATGAAGATCAAAACAGTGATATTTCATATGGCCATCTCGATCATAGTGTTGGAATTTTACAATTTGTTGTTGTTGTTGCTGTGAAAGAGGAGCAGAATCTGGAACAGCTGCAGGTGAACTGTCATAAAGAAATCCGGCACTCTGAAATTTGATGGGCTTGGAGTAGTCTGGAATATGAAAGGACACATCCTTGTCATATCCAAGACCAGTTCTGTGCTTGTTGTGGACAAGCTGTTCCCAAGGTTTGATGATGGGCTTGGGAAGTGCATACTGAGCTGCTGCATCTGCATGTAAATCTGCTCTTGTACAAGGAACTGAATGTGAATCGACTGAAACTTTATATTCTTGTTGTTGATGAGAGTCTTTCTCAATGTTCTGAATAGAAATAGGTTTAGAATGATGACTCTTTTGATGAAGTTCATCTTGCTGAAGTTGAGACTCCAACTACAAAAACTCAATCTTGTCTTGTCCATCTTGCAAGCAAGTTTGAATATTAAAAAGAGCGTTCTTGCTCATTTTTACCATATGATGAACACTGGAATGAATAAGGTTATTCAAAAACTCTAATGCATCATTTATTTTAGCCATTTTTCTCAAAAACTCAGGCTTCAAGAAATAAAGGGTGTCGGCTTCAACCGATAATGCACCCGTTTACAATGTGATTCAACTTACTTTCAAAATAATACAAGTGACTTCAAAGACCCTTTTCTTTCATGAACTTCCAATTATGGAATTCCCAAAGAACAAACTCTGATACTCAAATTATGGAGGACCTCAAGGTGTAGACTTGGTTGTCTAATCAGCAAGCAACAATGACTCACATTATAGAAGTATACAACAATTTCTCAACAACTCAAATTTATACTTCAAACATTGATTGCAACTATGAATTAAGAAGCAATATCCACTCTCAATGTTAGTAAAATTCTGCAAATATTTTGTAAATATGCAGAAAAAACCACTGTGCAATAATATTTTATGGCAGATGATTTCTCTCTTCTTCAAAGAACTTTTTTGTACACCAAAAACTTTAATTCAACAAAAAAATGTTCACAAGCTTGGATGTTTCACTATCTGCGCAGATGGTCTTGAGCTTTCTGTATTACTGCAGAGTTTAAGATGCACAACGTTGCTCTTCACAAAACTAATTTCTAAATGCTGCCAAAGATTGATGAATGCTGCAAAAATCACTTCTTCAGAAAATCTCTGAATGCTACAAAAATGACTAGAATTTTTGCAAATATACACAAGCCACAAAAACAAATGGCTCACTCAAGGTTGAGCTGGTTATGAACGTATCAGCTCTGATACCATGTTAAGTGCACACATGGTGTATGAGGAAAGATAAACACACACATAGAAAGATAGGCATTCGTTGCATCTTTATTACACATAGATGTACATTTATAATACAATGGTGGGACTCTTGGATTCATCTTCCAAGGTCATTTAGACTCCTTTGTGACTCTTCACCTTCCACACCCACCCATAGAGGATTAGGTGTTCAACACTTCGACTTATTCTTCATTGTTGGATCCTTATGATCTTCTCTCTTGTTCCTCCTGCACTGCTAAAAAATCTTTGAAACCATGTGAAAAATCCGCTACATAAAATCCTACTGCAGCAATCATTGAGGATTCTTCTATTTGTTTTTTACTTCAACAAATTATTTACAAGATGGGAGCTCGAATGAAAAAATAAGATAATAGTGATGATAATAATGATCATGGTGAGGAATGGATGGAAAACCCTCATATTTATAACAAAATATTGGGTTATTCTTGAAAAAGGAGAACAATAAAATATTATTAACCATAATCTAGATCTAACTGCTTGGAATAGTTTATTATATGTTTTGGAGGGAAAATATATTTATTGGTTAAATACCCTTATTTAGAAATAATAAACAAATAAATGATTTATTTATTATTTAACGGAAGTGGTTAAGGAACAATAAAGAAATAAATTATTTTTTTAATCATTACTAAGCGAGTTAGTCAAATTTTACAAGGAATATTAACTAAATAATGATTTAATTAACTATTCTTAAAAAAAAGGAAAAAAAAAACAATTTATTTAATTCTTTCTCAAGATTGGGTCAAATAAGACAAGGAATAATAACTAAACAATCATTTAATTAATTATTCCTAGAGGAAAGTCAAATAAATAATGATTTATTTAATTATTCCTCATGGGGTTTCATGTTTTAATTAGAAACAACTTAATAAAATATGGTTTATCAATTTATTTCCTATAGTGAAAGCAATCTTACCATGGTAAAATTGGTCTTACATGATGAATTTTGATCAAATTAGTTAGATATGGCTAATTGATCATTTTTTGGTGATAAAAGATTCCCCCCTAATGGATAAGCGTTAAGATAAAATCGTATGACGGAAATACATTGTAATAACACATTCACTAAACATCGAAGGGTATTCGGAGAGATATAGATAGACATAACTGAAGAAAAGCAAGAAAGTACTGAGGGGGTGAGACCTACTAACTAACATAAGTCTCCTTTCGGTTTGGAGTACATGGCTTCAATGACGTGGGGGAGGCATACCCATACCCTTCGAGATAATTGTTTACAAAGAATAATGATGATCCCAACAATGTGGGACTAAGCTACATAATACATGATGTGTGATACATGATACATGACATGCTGGCATCAATGGGATAGAAAATAACACAACGGATCCCATATACATAATGTGCCTAGAAATGGGGATAACCATTCTTATTGTTATGGGTAGCCCCCTTATTTTTATTTTTATTCCCATGTAGTCCCCATATTTTTATTATTATTCCCCATATAAGCCTATTGTTGTTATTGTTGTTCCCTTACATTATTATTGTTATGTCGGCTATGATTATATTGTGACCCCTTAGACTTCTATATATAGAAAGGAGGTTTTTTCATTTGAATCATACAATAATTGTTCATTTGTGTAACATAAAGTAGTTTTCCCCCTCAAAGTGGATAATTTTCAAGTCATTTATCTATATTTTCTTTTGTTTTGTGAGTTGGTTGCATAACATTTGGCATCAGAGCTTTGGATTATAGGGTTTCGCTTCTTAAAACATGTCATCTTGGAATTTTCATTATAATGTTTTTTTATATGAGTCTTAAGAATCTAAAATTTGACAATGTGAAGAAAAAATCTAGATGAACTTCATGTAAAAAGTTTAGATCTTGGTTCGCTATATTTCAGAGATATGATCCAGGCAAGTTATGGTTTTTGCAAGATTCAAATTTACTCTCAAACATGTGACCTAGGGATAGTTATAAAAAATTTTGATTCAGGCATTGGATTTGAATTCTGTAAAAAGTGGTTGAAATTACATAGACTATAGTGTTTCATGTAGAAATTTTAGGGACGAAGGTAGAAACAGTGACACATGGAACTTCGTACAAGTTTTACCTACTAAAATAATCTATAATCTGGTCATCGTGAGAGATTGGGCATAAATATTTCTTGAAGAATTTAATATAGGTATGAATTGTGGGGTTGGAAATTAGATTCAGAGGGATACAACAAGACTAAATTTTAAACACTAGAGGTCTGAAATTACTGAGTTACAACCGCTTGAAGATAAAGCTCCTAAAAGCAATAAAAACATGTGTATTATTTTTTTTTTTAATTACATAATGTTTGTTTGAAAAATAAGTTTGAAGTGATTCCAAAGGAATATTGAAGCGTATATATTAGTATTGAGTTATTAAATTCCTCTTAAACAACAGAATTCCACACCCATTAAGCCCTCAGAAAGCTCTACTATGATGCATAAAGAGGAAGAAATGTATAATGATATATAAAAATTACGAGACCCAATGCAAATAATTTCTCTCTCGCAAAGAGTAATCGAAAATGAAATGGAAGCTAAGATGTATGCTTTCAATAATGGTTTAAAATTAGACATGGAAGGTTTAAAGGATGGATTAAAAGAATACATGGAAGTTTTTAAGGATGGTTTAGAAGGAGATATGGAAGGTTTGAAGGATGGTTTAAAAGCAGACATGGAAGGTTTGAAGGTTTGACAAATTTGCTACAAAAAAATCTTCCTAATGGCGTAAAAGGTATTAGATGAAGCTCATGATCAGAATAAAAGAAATTTTATCATCATTTAATAGAATATAACATTGTATTGAAGACCCACCATCTTCCAAATATCGATATGAGGAAGTTTGATGGAAAGGATCCAAGAACAAGGTTACTATAGACAGAGCAATATTTTGATCTCTATAATGTGCAATACACACAAAAGGTACGCATTTCAACTTTGTATCTAGAACCCAATCATTTTTTATGGTATCATTTCCTTTTTTATCATAAACCACTTATCACTTGGTCAATTTTTACGGAGGAAATGATAGCACATTATGATGATACAAAGATAAAAACCTTCTTTAGCCAATTGATAAATCTCAAGCAAAAGGTTTCAATGGCGGAGCACATTGAGGACATCCAAAAATTGAATATAAGGGTAAATGATATTCCAGAGGAACATATGATTGATCTCTTCATAGGACTTTAAAGGATAAAAACCAAAATGAAGTTCACCTTTGGGAACCTAATTTATTGGGAAGGCATTCAAGGTGGCAAGAAAAGTTGAAAGAAAAAGTATGTCAACAAGGAAGTATATCACTCGCAACTACAAAGATGGAAGTTTTGTTGCTCCTAGCCTTCCAAAACCTACAAGGTTGACACTACAACAATTGGAAGAAAAAATAGCAAACGAGATTTTTTATTGTTGTGATAGAAAATACACTAAAGGTTATAAATGTGCTAAGAATAAATTATTTTATATATATTGTGAATAGGAGGAAGAAAACGAACAACAAAAGTCAAAAGAAGAGGATATACATGAGGAACCAACCCTAGAGAAACAAGAAATGAATATGACCATATATTGTTATGCATTGGCAGGAATTACCACTCCTAAAACCCTCGAGATAGAAGGAGATATCAAGAAGGAAAATGTAATAGTGTTGATTGATTCAGGTAGTACCCATAATTTTATTCATTGTAAGATAGCCAAGGAATTGAATTTATTCCTATATCCACCATCAAAGTGTCAAGTGATGGATGCAAATGGAGGAACTATAAATTTCCCTTGAAAGTGCCATAATATAAAGCTAACCATGGGGGAATATGTATTGAATAGTCCAATTCTTTCTATTCCAATGGGTGGTGTTGATATTGTACTAGGAGTCCAATGGTTCTAATCTTTGGGTACGATAGCTTTTAATTTTCAAGAACGTTTCTTAAAATTCTTTTTTGGAAGAATAGGAAGTTGAATTAAGGGGCATCACAACGAAACTAGGAAAGATAATCAGCTCTAATGACATGAAAAATCTTCTAAAGAAAGAACAACGGGGTGTAATTTCACAATTATGCTCACTAGAGGTTCCAACATTGAAATCATCTACTTATCTTGATCTTCAGAAAGTATTTGATAATTATTTCAAGGTATTTGAGACACCCAAAGGCCTCTTACCTATCCGTGATCATGATCATGCTATTCATTTGATTCCAGGACGTACTCCTCCAAACATCAGGCCATATGTTGTTTATAAGTATGTTATATGTTAAATTGTTGATTGTTATATGATAGTTAACTTGATGATTATGTTACATGTTTTTGATGAGTATGTTATATGTTAACTTGTTGTTGTTATATGTTAGTTAACTTGATGATTAGAGTTATTGCATTAAGATATTGAAGTTATATGTATCGCGATGATCTCGATTGGTCTGTGTATATGGTTATGGTTATGGAATTCAGGTATGAGATGATATATTTGTGATATTGTGTTGTAGTAATTTATAATGACTGTGCATATGTGATTTTTATGCATGAATGACAATTGTTTATGAGTTTATGATGTGAACATGTTAACCTATTGACCTTATTTATGTTTGAGGTGATGTGTTGTGAATTTATATCATGCTAATCTATATTGATTGTGCATATAAGATATCATATCCTGAGATACATTTAGGTATGAGTTGCTTATGTCGTCTTTTCGTGTTTGAATGTTTGATTATGTCATCTACCTGCTATTTGGTGTTTATTAAGTTGTCTATATATTTTTTTACTATTTTATTAATTGCATGGTATGCATATGTGTTTAAAATATTTCCTAAAGGAATGATCTTGTTTCAAGATGATGGTACTAACACACTATGTGTTGAGATAGTTGATATACACTTGAGTATAAGTGGGTGCTAGTTGTAGTGTTATGATTTATGACTATGAGTTGACTGTTGGTTATGCCATGGTTGATAGTCTTCGTAAAGCTTAATTCAATTACTAGATATGATTTCTTGATATTTGGAACATGTGGCTAACATGAGTGACGAGTTGCAGGGCAACATGCTTGGCATTAGTATGGCAAGGTAATAGCTTATTTTTTTATAAAAATAATATTTGGGTGATGTGACAATGCCTAGTAAGACTCAATTGTAGTAAGGAAAAGGTATGAGAAAGGAATTGGGTAAGAATTCCTTTGGCTATGTTTGGAAACCCAAATTCCAAACAAATGAGTGTTTTTCATTTATTAAGTCTTTTTAACCTTGATTTTGTTCAAAATTATGTGGATATGTTTTACAGGCATAACAACTAGTTTCCAGTTATGGCTAGATTCGTCAAGGAAAATGGAGTCCCTTCAGAGATGGCATGGACATGGTCAGTTACAAGGAAATTTTCTTGTCACATCAAGGTAAGGTAACCGCTATATTGTTATATTTATTTATATGTTTAAATTTATGATTTTACGGAAGTATGATGAAGGGAATTACATGGAAAAAGAGACTGCTATGAAATCTTGAATAAAGCTTAGGTTAATATTTCCCTTGGAAGAATTGGGAACCCATGGGGATTGATTCATGGTGTTTGTTGCTAGTTTTGTGTTTTTGGACTTTTATGATTTGTTTCACTTTATTTTCGGTCTTGATTGTATGTAGTGGTTGATCATGGCACCTTGTTTTTGGTGTTGTATTGTTATTATTTTTCATTGTTTTATTATTGTTTGTTCCTTGTTCTTACCTTTTATGTTTTGAGGGTCATGGGAATTGATTTGGGAAAGAGGAAATTTAACGAATCTCAATAATGGTTGAATGGAAGCTGGTAGGTAATGTAAGACTTAGAAGAAGCTTGGTGCATGTATAAGGGCGGCGGAAGGTAAGAATATGATAATCGGTTGGACTGGTTGGGTCCATTGTGGTAAATGGACGGTGGTAGTATATACATGAGAAAGGTAACCATAAAGGTAAATTAAACGGATTCAAGGATGCCTTAAATATGTTGGGGATTGTTGTTCTAAATATTGTGCATGTTTTGGATGGATAAAGGGAATTTTATTAACCTTGAACTTATGCTATCTGGTAATTATGTTGTGATCATGACTATGTTGATATTTATATATGAAGACATGTATGTATGTATGTATATCGTGTCTAACAAGGTCGTCATGGATCATGATTGTTTTATGTTAATGTTTATATATATATATGCATATGTTTATGGTGTTTTCTAATAGGGTCATCTGGGATCATTCTTATGGAATAATTCTTACTTATTCAGGTGAATGGTATGAAGAGGTTCCTGGTCTTATGAGGAATCAAGTGGGAAGAGTAATCCATAACTTATCTACAAGGTCAGTATCATGTGGGTATGAGTTTATATTATGTGATTATACTATCTATATGTGTATGTTATGGTAGGTAATGTTGAGGGGTACATCAGTGGAATGAAAGCAGTGTGATCTGCTGAATGTTGAAGCATGCATGAATAGTGGAGAGGCACTAGAAGCAAGGTTTCTTGGTACAGTTAGTGTGTGGCCTCTAGATGTGTAGTTATACTCTTGTATATATTTTGTACATGTTTCACCTATGAATTTGTGTGCATATGATGTTTTTCATATATGTTGTTGTGTGTATATTGCATATGTAGTGTTGGGTATAGATGGTGTTATGTACATGTTGGATATGTGTTGTTTTCTACATATCATATTGTGTGCATGTTGGATATGCAGTGTTGTGTGAATATGGTGTTGTGCACATGTTGGTTATGCAGTGATATGTACATATAGTTCCATGGACATGTTGTATATGCAATCCTATGTACATATGGTGTTGTGTGCATGTCGTACATGTGGGGCTATGTACATATGGCATTGTGTGCATGATTGTACATGTGGGGTTGTGTAAATGTTGTACATGTGGTGTTTTGTGCAGGTGGTGTTGTGTACATGTCATGCATGTGGTGCAATGTACATGTGGTGTTGTGTACATGTCGTGCATGTTGTGATGTGTATATGTGGTATTGTGAACATGTTGTGCAGGTGGTGATGTGTACATGTGGCAATGTGTACATGTTGTGAAGGTGGTGTCGTGTACAAGTGGTATTGTGTACATGTTGTATAGGTGGTACTGTGTACATGTTGTGCATATGGTATTGGTATAAATGTGGTATTGTGTGCATGTTATACATGTTTTCTTGTGTACATCCACTACTAGGTATGTGAATTATGTATTCATGGTGCCATGACATGTGTATTCGTTGTGTTTCACTCTGTATATGTATACATTTTGTGTTGTGTTGTACACTAGGTCTAGGTGTAGGTCTAGGTGTCGTGTTGTATGTAAGGTGTAGGTGCATGTATTATATGGTGATGTATGTCAAGTGTGGTTACATGTGTGTGATGCACACTATGTGTATGTGTATGTGGTTGAATATAAGGCACTGGGTGTTTGTTGGGTGTGGAAACTGATCTGGTATGTGTGTGGAGAGGAAAAATCATAATGGTAGAAGATAAGGATCGATTAAAGGATAAGTATCAATATTTTATTTTCATTTTATTAGGCATGTGATTTGTGATTTATAATTCTAATGATTACATGTGATATATGACTCTGGTTTATGATGGTTACATGTAATATATGATTTTTATTTATGATGGTTGTGTATTGAGCTAACTGGATGTGATATGTTTATACATGATGATTGATAAAACAAATAGTTTTCCTTGTTGTGACTGGAAGTGAACAAGATTGCAAGTGTACCTGATTTGAGTTTATTTAAATTCGTTTTGAGTCCAATGGGAATTATGTGCTTGGTATATGGACCATGGAAATGCCCAGTTGGGTGATCAGAACTGACTGCAAGAATTAGCAACGGCAGCAATGAAAGGAATTGGAACAAGCAACAATATGTTGGTAAAGAAGTTTAGGAGTAGGGCCATTGTGGGAAACTGGTACCCAATAGTTTCCATTGATTTCCATGAACATGTTTTGACTGGTATGATGGTTTTGAGGCAAGTATATTCCTTCGTTATTTGACCTTTCGATGCAAGGAAACCTTTCCAAGGGAGGGGTCGCTTGAGGGACTGTGTAGTAGAGAATGGGATTCACGTGGAACTTGGAAGGTGCGTAACTGCATAGAAGGGGTTCACTAGATTTCCTGAGGGAATGTGTAGCAGAGAGGGGAATGGCTGGGATGGATTTGTTTTTGTCATTAGCATTTCTAGGTGAAATCATATGCACATTGGGAGTGTGAAAATGGAACAATGAGTCGGTAACTGTTCATTGAGAGGAAAAGTATTAGAGGATTGTACCATTGGACATTGGATGAATATTTGACTTTGGAAATGGATTATGGACTTCATGGGAAGGAGATGAATCTTGGTATTACTTTAAGGGTGGAGGTGTGATCCTCTCAACTCCCTTGTTATAGATGCCAGAATTGTATCCTTTTATTTGTTGTTTGATAAAATGTGCATATGTGTATGTGTGTATATTATGTTTAATATTGTATTAATATGGATTTATAAAGCTCCATAAACAGTATGGTTAGTTTCTAGTTGATAAAATGTGGTCATTATTGTAAATATTATAATTAATTGAGTTATAAATTTTCAGTACATGGTATGTTTGTCATGTTTTCAGTAGTGGTCATTGAAAATACTACAACGAGCTATGTTATAAATCTCCATGGGCAGTATGTTTTGGTTGTCAGAAGTATTTCTAGTTGTAAGTGTCATTGAACACTGAGGACAGTGTTCCCCCAAGGGGGAGGGTTCTTAACAACCCTAGTTAAAAATCCATGTAAAAAAATATAAGACCAAGGTCATTGGACTCGGATATGATCGTCTCTTGCAAATGAACTCTCTTTTAATTAAACCCTAACATAAATTGTACATTTTTTTAGTAGTAAAATAAACAATAAAATTTAAAACTTACTATGAAATTTTGAGTTAATCAACATGAATTTTAGCTTCTAATATTTTGAATAGTTATGTTGCTCCAAAGTATTATGTTATTTTTTCACAGTGTTCTTGGTATATTTCTCTTGTAAATCACTCCCTTGAAATTTTGGGTAAAATAATGAAATGGTGAATAAATTTTACTATTTAAAGGACTTTATAAAATTAAATTTCGAAAAATAAATCGTCGTTCATTTTTTAATTTTAAAAAAAGGAAAAAATCATATTTTTTTTAATTCAATGTCTTTGCACATATGTGCATTCGATATTCAAGTGCATTGGTGCGTTTATATAAAAATCACATTGACATTTCTAGGGTGCCATATATTTTCAATGCACCGACATGATTCAATTTATTTTCCTTCTCGAAATCCTGAAACAGTATGATTGTTTTTTTAACGCAATGGTGTGGTCTATATTTAAAATAGCACTCAGACGGTTGAATTTGTTTTATTTTCTAAATTCGGGAAACAATGGCTTTCTGATGGTTTTTATTTAAATGTACTAGTGCGTTTTTATGTGAAATAGAGCTGATATGATAAATTATTTTTCATTTTTCCATAATGCTGGAAACCAATGTGGGTATTATTTCAACACACCAGTGCTCTTATTATTTGAACAAACTAGTGTGATTTATTCTAGTTAGAGAACTGGTGGGGTTTAAAAGCCATCTGAAATTTTATTTTCACATAAAATGGCATATCAATCTCAAATTATCCTTTAGGATGCATCCACATGAATTACAATAGTTCATAGTATATATTTTCCGCTTAAAGTCATCTTGTTCTCGAAAAATGGTTTCAAAACTATATTGAAATTCATATTTTGGCTATATGGTTCTCGAGATTAATTTTAGATATTCACACAAAATTGTTTTTCTGTATTTTCTCAAATACAAGGAAAAAATCTCAATAATATCAAATTCCCAATTCTTCAAATTACAACTAATTCCATATTGTTGATAAAATTCCTTCGCGGAGTTCTCCCTTTCCATGTCGAGTCAGTTTATATTTTATTTATATCTTGATTATCTAATTGAATTTATTTTTTTAATCCATGTCAATTTTAATAAAAAAGTATACAAATTATTTTGTAGGATTGAGATTCAGAATCGAGTTAAAATGTAGAAAATATTACTCCATATTGTTTTAAAAAACATCGGAACCTCTTCTCAGGAGTAGCATATCACAAGCAGTTGATAGATGAAAATGGACAACCTTTTCTCCCTACCAATTAGAACATGGCATCTTCTAGCCACAATCTTGGATCCATGATGGTAATAATTGTTTGGTATACTAAAATTTCAAAAACAAATTGCATTGTTGTGCTTACTATTGATATTGTACATCTTGAAATTGGGATTCTAGTGATGATGAGTGACCCAACTACCATCTTCTATATATATATATATATATATGATGCTCGAATTATTAGACACATGACACTATGATTTTTTCCTTTTTTGTAGGTGCATTTGCTCCCATCTATGTGGTCATACAGATATCATTTTCGCATGGAGGATGTCGATGATGAATGCATTGTTGGAAATATTGTCATTGATGGCAAAGGAGGCAGCACTCAGGCAAAAAGAGGCAGCGTTGTAGCAAAGGAAGGAAAAAGAGGCACAGCGAAAGCAATAGAGGCAGCAAGAAGAAAGTCAAAATGTAACAGTCATAGAAGCACAGTGAAGAACCATTATCGGAAGATAGAGACACGAGCGAGTAATGACGACAATGAAGCGATTCTAGTCAGAATCACACTCTCGACCGACGGAAACGAAGCGGAAGAGAAGCGATTACAAGTGAGAATCGCTTCACTCCAGCGTCATATAATACAGAACCATATTCTAGGAATCGCACACTCCAACCGGCATTATACAACACGAATCTTTTTCCAGGAATCGCAGACTCTAGCCGGGCGTTACACATATAATACACAACCATATTCCGGGAATCGCACTCTCCAATCGGCGGAGCACATATAAAAAATACAAACTTATTCCGGGAATCGCTTAACTCTAGCGGCAATACAATGCATATAATACAGAACCATATTCCGGGAATCGCACACTCCAACCGGCGTTATACATATAATATAACACAAAATTATTCCGGGAATCGCTTCACTCCAGTGGAAAAAATATATATAAACATATATGTGCAGTGCATCACATAAACAAAGGTCCAAGGCATTTATATTATGGAGCGCATAAAACAAATTTTGATAATGTGGGACCCCTCCCCAATCTCAATCGGAGATTGCAAGGGCAGCGGAACATCGCAACAGAAAGTTGCGATTGCGATTGAAATGGCAGACCCGATCCGGTTATAAACAGGAGTTAATAGATGCTAATCGCATCCGAGTTCCCAATCGCATGTCTTTGGTAAAACGCTGCGATTGAAATGGCGGACCCGATCTTGATACATATTTAAGTTACGGTCAAATACGCGCCAGCCTTTGGGCGTCGGAACATATGTTACAGACTTGCGATTGCGATTGGAAGAAATGGGACCCGATGGGTCTATAAACCATGTTTAAAGGACCTGATCTGAGTTCACGTCGCAGAAAACACTTCGGAAAGAAACAAACCATCGCAACACATAAAGAATACGATTGTGATTGAATTGGACCGATGGACTTATAAATTATGATTAACAAAGATTTCAGCTCCAGGTTCTAATTGCATCGGCAATGGTCAATCACATCGGAGAATATAAGAGTTGCGATTGCGATTGGAAATCCGGACCTGATTGGTATATAAACTATGACTCATATACAACTTGAGTTCTAGGTCTAATCGTATTGGCAGCCAATCCTTATGGACGTCGGGTTATTTGCAAATAAATTGTATATATTATATATGTTGAATAACGTTTGAATATGATCCGGGGGCATAACACATATGATATATAATGGTTATCGAGTTATATATATAACACGATTGCGATAAGCCGCGTGGTCTCTAGACCCACGGACCTTAGCTTTACGGGAGGGCGATTATTAACGCTTGTGATATATGTATGTTCCGGCCTGCGGAACCTGCCACATCAACAAGACACTAATGGCACAAAAGGGATTGGAATTCCTCCAGATTTACAGTCAGCGGATATAAAAGGCACATTTACACATATGCAGCAGTTACACCACAGCAGAGGACAGAAGAGAAAACAGATCTGAAAGAAGATAAAACACAGTCACAGAAAAGACAAAGACAACCAAAGAAAAGACAAATGCGTACCAATTCAAAAAACTAAATGAGTTGAGCTGGAGTTCTCATTTAAATTTGAATGTAAATGTTTTATTTAAATTTTTATTTTTTGTGATGCATTGGCAAGTCTCCGAGAGAAAACAAACTCCCACTATAATCTTAAAATTGACACCTACAGTTATAATTTCTGAGTAAGCTGATAAAAGGAGTGAGAAGGCAGAAGGCAAAGAGACATGACTGTCCATTTCGAATTCCAAGAAGAATACAAACAGTCATGTGAGGAAATCTATAAATAATATCATCTTGACATGCAGAGTGAGTTTTTTTTTTAAATGAAGAGAGAGTAAATCGAGAGAAGGCAGAATATAGAAGAGTAAGACAGAGAAGATTAAGAAAAGCAGAACAGAAGGAGAAGCTACAGAACAGAGCTGATATCTGAGGTAAATCAGCAAACTTTCAGTTTGATAAATTGAGGAAGTTGGAGCTTCCCTATCAAGTTGCGGCTTGATAGTCGTCAGTTGTAGCTGACTGAGGTTGGAGCCTCCTGTAGGTTGGTGCCTGCAGAAAATTGAAGGGAGTTGGTGCTTCCTTGCAAGTTGTAGCTTGCAGAATTGAGGTAGGAGCCTCCTGTAGGTTGGTGCCTGCAGAAAAACAGTGGTGAGAGGGAGTTGGAGCTTGCCTTTGCATCACAGCAATAATAAGATGTGGTTTTCTCCCTTTATGGGTTTCCACTTATATCTGGTGTCTCTGTGCATGATATTTATGTATTGATCTAATATGTATCATTTGCTTAATACCTGCTGCTCTCAAATTAAGTCTACTGCTCTATTAAACTAATACTTTCAGATTACATTCTAAGATTACTCTCACATTAAATAGAGTTTGAAATGAAGGTGTAAATAAGTTTATTGAAAAGTTTAAAAGATCAGGAATGTATTAAATTGATTCACCCCCCCCCTCTCAGTTTAATTAGAAATTCAACAATTGGTATCAAAGCCAGTTCCTTTGTACAAGTCTAACAACTGAAAGGAGATCCTAGGTTCCCAAGATGGCTAGTAAAGAAGGATGCTCAACCAATAAAGCCCCTTTCTTCATTGGTGAAAATTATGCTTTCTGGAAAATCAGAATGAAGACATACATAATGTCTCTAGGAATAGAAGTTTGGGCTGTTGTGGAATTAGGATATGCCCCGAAGTCAACTGATACAGAAAAAGAAGCCAAAGAAAGCTTTGTAGCTAATGCAAAAGCCATGAATGCCATCCTGAATGGATTATGTGAAGCAGAGTTTATTAAAGTAATGCACAAAGACACTGCCAAGAAAATATGGGATACTCTTGAAGGCATACATGAGGGAGACCAAAAAGTAAAAACTGCCAAACTTCAAGTATATAGAGCCCAGTTTGAAAACTTAAAAATGAATGATGATGAGGATGTTGGCAGCTTCTTCTTAAAAGTTGCAGAAATTGTTAACAATATGAAAGCTCTTGGAGAAACCATACTAGAAAGTATAGTTGTGCAAAATATTCTAAGATCACTCCCACCCAGATTTAATCCCAAGGTATCTGCAATAGAAGAGACAACGGATTGGGAGACTTTGACCATGAACCGGATACTTGGAAATCTAACAGCCTATGAAATGAGGCTCCCACAGAAGAAGCCAAGTACAAGGGAAGCAGCATTCAAAACAGAAAAAAGGAAAGAAGAAAAGGAAGAAATATGCTCTTGCTCTGATGAAGAAGAGGCTAAATTTGTCAAGAAATTGGATAGAGGCTCGGGTAGATACAAAGGTAAACTTCCCTTCAAATGCTTTAACTATGGAAGAGTTGGACATTATGTTGCTAAATGTCCTCACAAGAAAGTAAGAAATCAAGCTCAAGAATCAGAGAAAGACACATCAAAGTTCTGGCAGAAAGGAAAGAAATTCAGCAGAAAATCCTTCTATGCTCAGCAAGACAGCAGTGCATCTGAAGACTCAGATGAACCCTCAAGTGAAGAAGGAACCTCAGAATTTTTAGTGATGGCCATAGAAGATCTTGAGGGACTCCTACTAGAAGATGAAGAAGAAGAAGGGGAAGTAGACCTTGAGGGGGAGCTAAGAAGTGCTCTGGAAGAGATTGATAGACTCAAACTAAAATGCAGAAAACAAAAAGAGATTCTCCTAAAATGTGTGAAAGAAGAACAAAATTCAGAAGTCCTCATGCAGCTGAAGGTAAAGCTTGAAGAAGCCAAGAAGATAGAAGATATGTTACTTCAACAAATCAAAGATAAATCTCGAGAACAAGAGAAGCTGGAAGAAGAAATTCTGTGTCTGAGAAAGAAATTAGAAAATGCTCAACAGAAAGTTTCTATATACCCTTCTCAAACAACAAGCTATATTAAGTTGAATGAAATTTTGGTTGCTCAAAGATCCCCTATGATAAAGACTGGAATAGGCTACGAAGGAGAATCAAGTAAAGGAAAAGAAAAGGTTGACAGAGAGATTACTTTTTGTAAAAGCAAAGAAGGATGAGGAAGTAGCTCAAATAATTCCTACAAAAGAAGATATCTGCAATAAGAGAGACAGAGAGCAGAAGAAACCTCTAGTAACAAAGAATATAATGAATACTAAAATGGCAGAAAAAGAATCATATGCCCCTAAGTATATCAAATTTGGAAGTCATCAGAGGAAATTCTTCCCTCCTATGAAGAATGCCACCTGCTATGTCTGCCACAAGCTAGGACACATTGCTACATATTGTTATGCAAGGAAGAGTAATTCAGACCTGCAAAAGATGAAAACAGTGAAGAGGCTATCTCAAACAAACAAATGGAGAAAACAACCTTACATCAGGTATGCAATTAATTTCTATGGTTATTGTTTTTATTGTAAGGAATTTGGCCATAAAATTATTGAATGTAGAAAGTATAGACAAAGACTGATGTTCAATACCTCAAGGAGGTTTATGAGTCAAAGCAATTTTGTTCATGCTCACAATTCTGCAAAAACTATAATCAAATGTTCAAAAGGAGGCCTCCAGTGGATAAAGAAGGTGAATAACTGTGACCTGGCTCTAACTGCTCAAGATCTGAAAAGCTAGTGGTACTTGGATAGTGGCTGCTCCAAACACATGACTAGAGACAGAAGCAAGTTTATAATTCTTGATGAAAAGAAATCTGGCAATGTTATTTTTGGTAATGATAAATCAGGAAAGATCAAGGGAAAAGGCTCAGTCAGCATAGACAATGGCAGAGGAAAAGCCCAAGAGGTACTATTTGTGGATGGAAATTGCACATAGAAAGAAAATTTCTAACGAGATATCGATCAGAGATGTGTGAAAATTTGTTTTTAAGAAGTTCTTTTTTAGAGCTGAGATTGTGTAGTCGAGTCCAAGCTTCATGAAGGGCACTAACTCCAGTGGCCGAACAGAGAACAATGTATACATAGTGAAAGAGGAAGATGAAGCCTGCCATCTTAGCAAACTTGAGGAGTCATGGTTGTGGCATAGGAGATTGGGACATCTCAGCTTTGACCATATCATCAAATTGAGCAAGAAGAAATTTGTCAAAGACATGCCAGAAATAAAAAGGCCTTCAAGTACTATATGCAAATCTTGTCAATTGGGGAAACAGACTCGCACATCCTTTAAATCTAAAGAGGAGTTGTCAACAAGAAGACCACTCCATCTTGTGCACATGGACCTGTGTGGACCTGCTAGAACTAGAACACCAAGTGGAGAATCCTATTTCATGCTGATAATAGATGACTTCTCCAGAATGAAATGGGTTGCCTTTCTCAAAAATAAATCAGAAGCATTGGAAAAATTTAAGATATTCAGAGCGTTAGCAGAAAATCAAACTGGATGCAAGCTGAAATGTATCAGATCAGACAGAGGAGGAAAATTCACAGATTATGACTTTGCAGACCTATGTAATGAACATGGAATAAAATAACAATTTACTATTGCAGGGACACCTCAGCAGAATGGAGTAGCAGAGAGACAAAACAGGTTTGTACAACAAATAGCCAGAGCTATGATGCAAGAGAATAATATTGCTCAAACCTTCTGGGCAGAAGCAGTACACACAGCAGTACATATCCTTAATAAAGCTCACTTAAGGCCAAGCAGTGACAAGACTCCATATGAAATATGGCATGGAAAGCCAGCTTCAATAAAACATTTTAGAGTCTTTGGTAGCAAGTGTTACATAAAGAATAATGATGAAAACCTTGGGAAATTTGATGCAAGAGCAGATGAAGGGATTTTTCTAGGATATGCTTCCAAAAGTAAAGGATACAAATGCTACAACAAGACTCTTCGGAAAATAGTTGAAAGTATTGATGTGAGATTTGATGAAGAATTTCCAAACAATACAAGAAATACAGATTGCTGCAGTCCATCAGTTAATCATGAAGAAGAAGACCAGAATGATGAAGAAACTAGCAAGACAATAGAAGATGCAGAGCTAAGCTCAAAAACCCCCTCAAGATACACTCAGAAGAATCATCCTGAAGATCAGATCATAGGAGACAAGAAAGCAGGAGTCCAGACAAGAAGGCAGCTAACAGAACAAACAGAAGAAGTATACATAGCCATGTTATCACAAATAGAGCCAAAGAAATTTGAAGAAGCCGGCAAGGACAAGTATTGGGTAAAAGCAATGAATGAAGAATTGGACCAAATTGAGAAGAACAATACCTGGGAACTAGTTCCTAGACCTATTGAGAAAAATATCATTGGTTAAAAATGGGTATTCAAAAACAAAATGAATGAGCAAGGACAAGTAATCAGGAATAAAGCAAGGCTGGTCTGCAAAGGATACTCACAAATAGAAGGACTTGATTATGATGAAACATTTGCCCCTGTAGCTAGAATGGAAGCTATCAGAATGTTCCTGGCATTTGCATGCTATCAAGACTTCAAGGTATATCAAATGGATGTAAAGTCCGCTTTTCTTAATGGAGATCTAGAAGAAGAAGTGTACATGGAACAACCAGAAGGCTTCTCATTGACAGACAAAGAAGACTATGTATGCAGACTGAAGAAGGCCCTATATGGACTGAAACAGGCTCCTCGTGCTTGGTACTCAAGACTGGATAAATATTTGCAAAAACAGGGTTTTAAAAGAGGTGGAGTAGACAACAATCTATACATAAAAGCGCATGAAAATGAACTCCTAATTGTTGTTGTATATGTTGATGACATTATGTTTGGAAGCAAAAAAGATGAACTAGTAAAAGGGTTTGCTGATGAGATGAAAACAGAGTTTGAAATGTCTATGATTGGAGAACTCAGTTTCTACTTGGGACTGCAAATTCAGCAAAAGAACACGGGCACATTCATTTCTCAAGAAAAATACTTAAAAGAAATGCTGAAAAAATTCAAAATGGAGGACTGCAAACCAATGACAACCCCCATGATCACGGGATGCAAGCTGTGTGCTGATGATAGGTCTACAGATGTAGATCAAAAACTCTACAGATCCATGATAGGAAGCCTGCTGTACTTGACAGCTTCAAGACCAGACATCATGCTAGTAGTAGGACTAGTGGCAAGATATCAAGCAGCACCTAAACAAAACCATCTTCTGGCAGTAAAAAGAATACTTAGATATCTACAAGGAACTGCACAATATGGGCTTTGGTATCCTAAAGGCAAAAGCTTCACCTTGACAACATACACAGATGCAGATTGGGCCAGCTGTGTGGATGATAGGAAGAGTACAAGTGGAGGTGCATTCTATCTAGGAGAAAGTCTGGTGGCATGGCTAAGCAAGAAACAAACATCCATCTCTCTGTCTACAGCTAAAGCAGAATATATAGCAGCAGCAGCATGTTGCACACAAGTCATGTGGATGAAGCAGACTCTTCAAGACATGAAAGTAAGCATTAATGAACCTATCTCAATCAAATGTGATAATACAAGTGCTATAAGTATATCTAAAAATCCTGTGCTTCATTCAAAAAATAAACATATACCAATCAAGTATCATTTTCTCCGAGAACAAGTGGCTCAGAAGATAGTTAAACTGGACTATGTATCAACGAAAGAACATATAGCAGATATATTTACCAAACCACTTGCCAGAGAACCATTCGAATACTTGAGAGACAAACTAGGGGTAGTATCTGTAGATACTATTCTCTAATATGAAGAGAAAGTATAGTCTCAGGGGGAGAACAAAACGAAGATATCATTCCAGGGGGAGAACAGCCAGCAAGATAAGCATAAAACAAGTCCACAGGATCAGCATTATCAATATTATCAGCATTCAGAAGCAACAAGAACTTTTCAATCATAAAATGCATCATCTCTGTCTACAATCTAGCACATATTACAGGCACTACAAATGAAACACAACATAGTCCAATTTCGGCAGAAGAGGACCTAAACGTAACTCAGAGAAAGGAAATACAACAACAGAACCCATACAGAGGGATGAGGAGTCATCCTTTGCCATTGATGTCAAAGGGGGAGGAAGAACAAATAGCAAACAGGAAGAGCAAGCAACAAGAGAAAGAGAAAGCAAACAGAGAAAGTGGATTTCCATCAATGCCAAAGGGGGAGACTGTTAGAAATATTGTCATTGATGGCAAAGGAGGCAGCACTCAGGCAAAAGAGGCAGCACTATAGCAAAGGAAGGCAAAAGAGGCACAACGAAAGCAATAGAGGCAGCAAGAAGAAAGTCAAAATGTAACAGTCATAGAAGCACAGTGAAGAACCGTTATCGGAAGATAGAGACAGAGGCAGAGTGACAGAAGCAGAGACAGAGGCAGAGAGCAGTTACAAAATTCCGGGAATCGCACTCTCCAACCAGCGGAGCAGAGGCAGAGACAGAGGCAGAGAGCAGTTACAAAATTCCGAGAATCGCTTCACTCCAGCGGTATATAATACAGAACCATATTCCGGGAATCGCACATTCCAACCAGCGTTATACAACACGAATCTTATTCTGGGAATCGCAGACTCCAGCCAGGCGTTACACATATAATACAAAACCATATTCCGGGAATCGCACTCTCCAACCGGCGGAGCACATATAACAAATACAAACTTATTCCGGGAATCGCTTAACTCCAGCGGCAATACAATGCATATAATACAAAACCATATTCCGGGAATTGCACACTCCAACTGGCGTTATACATATAATATAACACAAACTTATTCCGGAAATCGCTTCACTCCAGCGGCAAAAATATATATAAACATATATGTGCAGTGCATCACATAAACAAAGGTCCAAGGCATTTATATTATGGAGCGCATAAAACAAAGTTTGATGAGGTGGGACCCCTCCCCAATCGCAATCGGAGATCGCAAGGGCAGCGGAACATCGCAACAGAAAGTTGCGATTGCGATTGAAATGGCGGACCCGATCGTGTTATAAGCAGGAGTTGATAGATGCTAATCGCATCCGAGTTCCCAATCGCATGTCTTTTGTAAAACGATGCGATTGAAATGGCGGACCCGATCCTGTTATAAGCAGTGGTTAATACATATTTGAGTTACGGTCAAATCGCATCGGCACTGGTCAATCGGAACATATGTTAAAGACTTGCGATTGCGATTGGAAGACCGGACCCGATGGGTCTATAAACCATGTTTAACAAAGTGTTTGAAGTCCAGTTCCAATTGCATCGGAAAGAAACAAACCATCGCAACACATATTAAAGAACTTGCGATTGCGATTAAGAGTTCGGACCCGATGGACTTATAAATTATGATTAACAAAGATTTCAGCTCCAAGTTCTAATCGCATCGGCAATGGTCAATCGCATCGGAGAATATAAGAGTTGCGATTGCGATTGGAAATCCGGACCCGATTGGTATATAAACTACGACTCATATACAACTTGAGTTCCAGGTCTAATCGTATTGGCAACCAATCCTTATGGACGTCGGGTTATTTGCAAATAAATTGTATATATTATATATGTTGAATAACGTTTGAATATGATCCGGGGGCATAACACATATGATATATAATGGTTATTGAGTTATATATATAACACGTTTGCGATAAGCTGCGTGGTCTCTAGACCCATGGACCTTAGCTTTACGGGAGGGCGATTATTAACGCTTGTGATATATGTATGTTCCGGCCTGCGGAACCTGCCACATCAACAAGACACTAATGGCATAAAAGGGATTGGAATTCCTCCAGATTTACAGTCAACGGATATAAAAGGCACATTTACACATATGCAGCAGTTACACCACAGCAGAGGACAGAAGAGCAAACAGATCCGAAAGAAGATAAAACACAATCACAGAAAAGACAAAGACAGCCAAAGAAAAGACAAATGCGTACCAATTCAAAAGACTAAATGAGTTGAGCTGGAGTTCTCATTTAAATTTGAATGTAAATGTTTTATTTAAATTTTTATTGTTTGTGATGCATTGGCAAGTGTCAGAGAGAAAACAAACTCCCACTGTAATATTAAAATTGACACCTACAGTTATAATTTTAGAGTAAGCTGATAAAAGAAGTGAGAAGGCAGAAGGCAAAGAGACATGACTTTCCATTTCGAATTCCAAGCAGAATACAAACAGTCATGTGAGGAAATCTATAAATAATATCATCTTGATATGCAAAGAGAGTTTTTCTTAATGAAGAGAGAGTAAATCGAGAGAAGGCAGAATATAGAAGAGTAAGACAGAGAAGATTAAGAAAAGAAGAATAGAAGGAGAAGCTACAGAACAGAGCTGATATCTGAGGTAAATCAGCAAACTTTCAGTTTGATAAATTGAGGAAGTTGGAGCTTCCCTATCAAGTTGCAGCTTGATAGTCGTTAGTTGTAGCTGACTGAGGTTGGAGCCTCCTGTAGGTTGGTGCCTGCAGAAAACTGAAAGGAGTTGGTGCTTCCTTACAAGTTGTAGCTTGCAGAATTGAGGTAGGAGCCTCCTATAGGTTGGTGCCTGCAGAAAAACAGTGGTGAGAGGGAGTTGGAGCTTGCCTTTGCATCACAACAATAATAAGATGTGGTTTTCTCCCTTTATGGGTTTCCACTTATATCTGGTGTCTCTGTGCATGATATTTATGTATTGATCCGATATGTATCATTTGCTTAATACCTGCTGCTCTCAAATTAAGTCTACTGCTTTATTAAACTAATACTTTCAGATTACATTCTAAGATTACTCTCACATTAAATAGAGTTTGAAATGAAGGTGTAAATAATTTTATTGAAAAGTTTAAAAGATCAGGAATGTATTAAACTGATTCACCCCCCCCCCCTCTCAGTTTAATTAGAGATTCAACATGCATGACACTAGACTATGGAGTGGAAGTTGAATTCGACCAATCTAGTTGTACTAGCCACCACGATGAAAACCTAATGCATGGTACATTAGGTTACATTGGAGAGATACAAGAGATCATTCAAGTGGACTTATCTTCATTCCCATGTGTTATTATTAAGTGCAAGTGGTGGGACACCTTTGATCGGAATAATGTAAAGGAAGGTTGCTTTCAAACACAATTGCATTGTCGATGGTGCACAAATACCTATGACACACTAATGTTGGTTCACATATTTAATCTTTCATAGCAATGCATCACACATATACAATGGTGTGCACTTATAACATTTTTGCACCGGGACAAAATGTTCATGTTATCAAATTCATTGATATATACCTATATATTTAAATATTATTAAGGCGATGTGTTGGGTAAATATGATAACACTGGTGCGATCAAAACATACCAATCACACTGCATTTGTGATGGTGCTTAAGAGGCATCGATTTGAGTTTATAATCGAGTTGGTGATGCATTTTTGTTTCTTCGTTTAGATTATGTAAAATAATTATCTATTTTTTTTATCTATTTGTAACTAAATTATATAAAGTAGACATGTATTTATCATTATGAACATAATGTAATATTAGCTAGAAGAAATATGAAAAACATGAATTTTATTGAATATCTCGTGATAATTTAATGTGTATTATTTAACTCATATTTATTACTAAAAAGAGTTAAATTTAAACCAGTAGAATAGCAAATAAAGAACAAAAATAGCATCAAAATGTATATTTATTACTTAAAAAAAGTTCACTTACCTCTTTAAGGGTGAACTTCTAATAGAGAAAATCCCCAATTACAAGTAACTTTATCACAAGCCTTATTTTACATTTGTTTATCCTCATCTTTAGAGAGTAAAATTTGTAATTTAAATTTGTAAGAGTTGCTAGAAAGATTAAATTTAAATTGCTTGAAAATCTCATAACTTTAGTAATAAAATAAATGTTATGATAATATAATTTTTAAGTTGTATTATGAGGCGCTCTATAACTCAATATGGTAGAGATTTTGTCACATAACGTTACATTTAAAAATAGTAAAACGATAATTGAAATTAACAAACAAAAAATAGTAATAAGAAAATAAATTAATGTCGGCAATAATTACAATACTTAAATTTACACACTAATCTTATTTAATTTTATATAGAGATTTAATGTAACAGGAAGTTTTAAAAAATTAATTTAGATTTCATTATGAGGAACAAATGTAATGAGTAAAAAAAATATAATTACGTTGTAAAGCGTCCTTATTTGAAAACAGCTCTCCTAAACTGCTACGTGTACCATTATGAATCCTTGATTTGAATGTTAGACGATTGAAACAATGTCTACCTTAGGATTATATACTGTTATTATTAATCAGTTACAAAAGAAAACCGTTCTAGAAATAATCCTAACAAAATCAATTTTAATCTAACACAAAAACATCAAGACCATAAAACCCCGCACTCCTTTTGTTAATCTGGTTGTGTATTTAGCCGCCTTGGAGTTTTATCCGAACATGCTTCATTTTTTCCCTCTGTCCTTGTTTAAATCTATTCAGCGTCTCTTTTTGTCATATTTTCAAATCAATATTATTGTGCATTACTTCTTATACACACTCTACCATGTCTATTATCTCAGGCTTGGAGGATTTCGTCGATGGTAAGTATTTCAATCTTTGTTGAAAGAAATATTCTGGGTTATTAATGGGTTAATTTTAATGTGGTTTGGTGTACACTGTTTTTTGTTTTGTTGCGTGTTTTAGATATTTGAATTTCTATGTTGTATGACTAGACTAACTCCGCCCGGTGACCTGTGATGGAATTTCTTTGAGTTGCAGAAACAATATTTGTCATTACCAACGATGGTCGTAACATAGTGGTAATGGGACTGTATTGTGTGCTACTTTTTATATGCACTCCACATGCACTCGGCCATGTATATTATCTCAAGCTTGGAGGATTTGGTCGATGGTAATTATTTCAATATTTGTTGAAAGAAAGATTCTGGTTTATTAATGGGCTATTTTTAATGTGGTTTGGTGTATAATATTCTTTTGTTTTCTTGTGTGTTTGAGATATTTGAATTTTTATTCTGTGTGATTGAACTAACATATTTGAATTTATATTCTGTATGACTGGACTAACTCTTCCCGGTGACCTGTGATGAAATTTCTTTGAGTTGTAGAAACAATATCCGTCATTACCAACGTAACATAGTGGTAATGGGACTGTGGATTGCCTTTAGTTTCATGTTAATAGGGCTTTTATGTTTGTGTACCTCATAGAACTAACTAACCGATTGAAAGAAAAAGTATGGGATGCACAGTATATTGAAAGGATATGATCATGCCACCAATCTCATTATGGGTGAATCTCATGAGCGAGTCTATTCCACTAGGGTATGCACATATGTTTCTCATTTATTTTTTAAATATTAATTTTTTAATAAGTTTTAAGCTGTTTAAAATTATATGTTCAAATAGGTTATGTATCAAGTTCTGTTATCTCACCATGAGAGCATATCAGAGCATGGAGTAATTAGCTCTTTTTGGCACTAAGTACTAAAACGAAAAGCTATGAATCAATAAAAAGAAGTTTAAGGGTGACGACAACAAAATTAAGCTACTTGAGTATGGAAAATGTAAGGTTGTACAACAAATTGAAGAAAGTGCTTTCTAGTTGAATCTACCCATGACCATGAGCACAGACCATGTTATTAATGGAGAGAAGGATAAACTCATGAGCATGGACCATGTTATTAATGTAGAGAAGAATAAATTCTTTGAGACTTTCGCGATGATTTATGAAGAGCCATTGTTATGAGTAATAACATGATTAGAACTCTTACCTTGTGTTACGTGCTATAAATCATACAAAATTAAAGGGTAAAGTGCAGGTACTGGAAACTATATTTATTTTCATTTATTTAAATTTCTTTCATTTGTCTCCATCCTGGATTCCATGCTTTTCTCTTACATATTTTTCTTCAGTGGCTACAAGTTACTATAAAGAGTCCTTCAAGATTATCAATTGTAAGAGAAAGTAATCGGTAGAGGCAGATTCAGAGTCATCAAGAGCTTTTCTTTCTATTTCTATTTGGATCATAGCTCTAGAGGTTAAATATGACTTGGATATATGATTTATGCATTATTTTCCATTTTATTCTTTTATTTTCCCTTTATTATTAGCATTTTAGCTCTTCAGATTCAATATATACAATATTAGGAGACACAGCAAGGCAGAATACAATATACAAAGATATTTTTCTGGGTAGAATATGTTATTCAAAAAAAATAATGATAAACAAACCAAGTCTTCGTCGGAATGTCGTGGCCCTGATTTCTTTGTAATATTTTGTTTCTGAATCCATGTTTTATCTATAATATTTGATATTAAATACGCAATATATTATGTAAATGTGCATTGGATTGGATAGAAGACATTGGTGTATAATTGTTTTGATACAAACGGTTGTTATAGGTGATGGGAGAGGGTAGAAGTGAGGTTGCATTGCCTACTAGTTTTGGAATTTCTTAATGATTCCAAACAACAGAGGAAAAAAAATTCCTCTTCTTAACACAAAGATTCAATTAAAAAAAATTGTTGGATAGAGATGCACAAAAAACTATATTTCATTAAGCTTGAGAAACAATTACGAAATTTCCATAGAACTGTTGTTCTGGATTTTCAAAAAAATACAAAACTGTTGCACATGCAGTGTTGAAATTTGCTCTTTGTCTCTCACACTCACATAGTCAGCAATGCACACACAATTTTCTTTTCTATTTTAGCCTTCTGGCTCTTTTCAAGAAAAAAAATTACACAGTCTCTCTGTTTTTCATACAGAGTCACACACTCTGTCTCTTTAAAAAAAATACATAGATTCTTTTATGCCTTCGTGCCCTTTTTTTTTATATGAAATAAAAGTCTATTAAAAATAAATATTAAAATGTGTTATTGATTTATATATATTATATACATATAATGTATATAATATATATATGTATTAAAAAATATATATGTATTAAAATATATGTATTACTCCTAAGTCAAAAGACTTAATCAAAACATGCATTGTGGAATTTTTTAAAATAAAACATTAATGCTTATCCTCAAGTTTGGAACTTTACAAAATTCATTTTCTTGGATTTAAAACACTTGTTTCAAAACTCCATTTGATAAGTTTATCACATCCCAATTTTGATCTTGCTGACGTAAGCATCTGGACGTGCGATAAAACTTAATTCGCGTTTTAATTTTTTATCGGGACCGTTTGGGGGCTGTCCACATCAACTCCATTCTTATGTGATCTCCTCCTGATTGGCCAATGGTTTGCTACGTTGGCATTGGTGGGGACAAGGCCCATTCAAAATTCAAACAAAAACGTGGGTAATTGGTTTTGTGGTTGGTGGTGTTTAATGGCGCGGAGGAAACTATTTAAATGCAGGGATGGAGAGCTGGGTGGCATGGCTTGACCACATATTTTGAATGTGAAGCATGGCTACAGCCTTTAATACAAAACTGGATCTGTAGGCTTTAAATAATAGGATTTAATTCATGGTGGCGTGAAAGAAACAAAAAAAATTAAACTGTTGTTGCTTCTGTCCTTTGGCTCAGTCTTGCAGGTGAATTTAATATTTCAACACTCCCCCTTAAATTCAACTGCTGGATTCTCTTCCATACCCAAACACTTTCTCAAATATTTAAAACTTTTCTGCCCCAATGTTTTTGTCAATATACCAGCAAATTTCTCTTCAGTTCTACAATGTTGCAAAACAATTTCTCCATTGTTCACTAGCTCTCTGATATAGTGATACTTGGCATCAATGTGTTTCATTCTCTTATGAAACACTGAATTATTTGACAAAGCTATAACTGAGCTATTATCACAATAAATTGTTGTTCTTTTTACCTGTTCATGACACAAACTCCTCAACATTATTCTCATCCAAACTACTTGATATGTTGTTGTTGTAGTTGCCACATACTTTGCCTATGTTGTTGATAAAGCCACAATTGGCTGTTTCTTAGAAGCCCATGAAATGGCTCCTGAACCCATATGAAAAATATATCCAAAGGTGCTTTTCCTTTCATCTATACTTCCAACCCAATCACTGTCAGTGTATCCAATCAATTTAGAACTTTCTGAAGTGGTGTATAAAATAACATACCTTTTTTTTCCTTTCACATACCTCAAAATTATTTTTGTTGCTTTCCAATGTGCCTCCTTTAGCCTTTCCATAAATCTAGAAATTAAACTTACATCATGCATCATATTCGACCTAGTTGCAGTCAAATATACAAGGCTGCCAACTATGCTCTTGTACAAACTTGGATCAAAACCCTTGCTACTGTCTTCTTTTCTTAACTTCAATCCCATCACTGTAGGAGTAATTGTTTCCTTGCAATCCTACATGTTAAATATTTCCAAAACTTCATTCACATATTTATCTTGAGAGATAAAAATCTTATTTTAATTTTTCTCTACTTCTATTCCTAAAAATTATCTCAACAATCCCATATCAGTCATCTCAAATTCATCCTTCATAACTGTTTTAAAATTATCAATGAGGTAAGCTTCATTACCTGTGGATATAACATCATCAACATACAAAACAATAATGATAATCTTACCGTCTTTCTCCTTGATGTATAATTTGGGTTCTCCTTCACATTTCTCAAACCCATTTTCCAGTAGATAGGAATCTATCCTATTGTACCATGCTCTTGGTGCTTGTTTCGACCCATAAAGAGCTTTCTTCAATATGCAAACTTTGTGCTCTTGGCATTCTTTCTCATATCCCAAAGGTTGTTCAACACAAACCTCTTCCGTATACTCCATTTAGGAATGTTTATTTCACATCCATTTGGTAAACTTTCCACTTATGTTGTGCTACTATGGACAACACTGCTCTTACTATTTCCATTCTTGCAACTGGTGTAAATGTTTCTTCGTAATCTCTTCCTTGTTGTTGCTTGTAGCCTTTGAAAACAAGTATGGCCTTATGCCTTTCAATCTTACCTTCAACATTTCTCTTGGTTTTGTAAACCCATTTTACTCCAATCACTTCCTTGCCTTTTGGGAGATCAACCAATTCCCATGTCTTATTTTTCTCTATGGCATTTATGTCTTCATCCATAGCATCTATCCATTTATTATCTTTCACAACTTCTTCAAAATGAATAGGATCCTCTACATGAAAATAAAATTCAAATAAAGAGTTCATACCTTCATTTGTTGCCTCTTGCTCATAAATTTAATTCAAACCTCTGAATCTAGTTCCTATTTCATTTGTTGAACTTGTGCTTGTAGAAGCACTCAAATCTACTCCTTGTGATGTGCTTGAAGAAGCATTGTCATCACTTCTCAAGGGTGTTCTCATACCTACTTGTGGTTTCCCTTGATTTCCTTGCGTTGGTGGAGGTGGTGTTGCTAATGAGGGATGTATTTCAGCCATTTCTTCCTCATTATCATCATGAGACAAACAAGTTTTTACAGTCACTATTTTCTCAATGCTTCCATCCCAAGCTTCTTCCTTAATGAACTGTACATCTCTGCTTATAAAAAAATTCTTGGTGGATGGGTTATACAGTCTATATGCCTTTGATTCTTCACTGTATCCAATAAATATGCACTTCTCCCCCTTACTGTCCAACTTCTTCCTTAGCTGAACTGGAATGTGTGCATAAGCCACACAACCAAAAACTCTCATGTGGGTAACAAATTGTTTTATGCCACTCCATTATTCTTTAGGAACTCTGTTCATTGCAGCTTTGGTTGGGCATATATTCAAGATGTATGATGCACAATGTATAGCTTCAGCCCAATACTCATTTGGCAAATGTTTTGCCTTTAGCATACTTCTTACCATGTCCATGATGGTTCTATTTTTCCTTTCAGCAACTCCATTTAGCTCTGATGTATACCTTGTAGTAAATTTCTTGTGTATCCCATTTTCTCTGCAAAAACACAGAAATTCTTTTAAGATATACTCTCCTCCTCTATCAGTCCTTAAAACTTTAATATGCTGCCCACTTTGGTTCTCAACAAGAGCTTTACAGTGGCATAATTTCTCAAACACTTCACTTTTAAATTTCAAAATGTAAACCCATGTTTTTCTTGTGCAATAATCAATGAAGGTCAGCATATAGTGGTTGCTTGCTAATGATGGTATTTTCATTGGTCCACACAAATATGAATGGACAATTTCTAAGGGTGCCTTTGCCTTTATGCTCTTTCCTGATGGAAAACTTTCTCTGTGTTGTTTGCCCAAGATGTAGCCTTCACATAGGTTGTCTGGTTTCTCAATCAATGATAATCCCCTTACCATTCCTTTCCTATGAAACAAATTCATACCTCCAAAGTTGAGATGTCCAAATCTCAAATGCCATAACCTATTTTCATCCTTTGCTTCTCTTTGGTAAGTCTCTTGTGTCACTGCTGCAATGGCATCTCCTTTCTTCAAATCTACTCTCATCTTAAGAGGGAACATTCTATTCCTTGTCATATTCACTTGTGCAATGCATTTCTTGCTTGGTGGTTTATCCATGATGATGCATACATCATCTTCAAAGAAAAAATTATACCCCTTTTGAATGAGTTGTCCAATGCTCAAGAGGTTACACTTCATTCTAGGCACATATTATACATCTTATATGGATCTTCCTTCTCCTTTCTTTGTTAAAACACTTACTCTGGATTTTCCCATGACAAAGACCTTACTTGTTGTCCCCAATGTTACTTGAGACTTTACATTTTTATCTAACATGGAAAACATAGAAATGTTTCCATTCATATGGTTGCTACATCCTAAATCTAGAAACCATATATCTTCATTCTTTTCTTCGACCATATTACATGCTAAAAAAAACTTCTCTTGACTGATATTTTCTTTAGTAAAATTAGCATTGGGTCTATTACCCATGTCACTTTGTTTCTTCCTACATTCATTCGCATAATGGCCATACTTCTTACAGTAATGACATTGGACTTGGGATTTATCACACCTTTGTCCATGTGCTTGATTTTGTTCACCTTTCTAGCTACTTCCTTGGCCTTGGTTCTGATTTTGATTGTTGTCCCCTCCACTAGTATTTGCAGGAATGTTTCTTCCTCCTCTGTTTTGGTTTTTGCCTCTTCCTTTTCCTCTCTAAGTTCCTCTACCTTGACCTCTTCCTCTTCCAAAGAACATTTGGGTCTTGAAGGCATGCTCCAAAGATGAATGCGTTGTTCTACCCAATATTTGTTCATGTGTCATCAATGATGCATGAAGCTCATCAACAGTAAACTTTGAGAGATCATTTGTCTCTTCAATGGTTGTGACTATCATATCAAACCTTGAAGTTAAGCTCCTCAATACTTTATCCAATATTCTTCTTTCTTCTACTATCTCTCCATGAGATCTCATTTGGGTGACCAACCCAATCAACAAAGTGAAGAATTAATCTATTGTATTAGATTATTTCATGCAACTTACTTCAAAATCCCTTCTCATTAATTGAAGCTTTGTTGTCTTTACCTTCTCCATACCTTGGTAGGTTGTCTGAAGAGTATCCCATGCATCCTTGGACCTCTTGGCTACTGCAATTCTTGGAAATACACTTTCATGCACTGCTTGATAGAGATAGAAGAGGGCTTTTGAGTCCTTCTTCTTATTTCTCTTCGAAAAATCCTTCTCTGTCTGTGTTAAGGCATTAAATGCATTTTCATCTGCTAGTTATTCTAGACCATCTTCAACTAGCTCCCATAAATCCTGAGAGGCAAACAGGGCTCTCATTTTTATTGCCCAATAGTCATAGTTATTCCCATTGAACTATGGGAGTTGATTATTTCCTATACTCGTGCTTGTGCTGGCTCCTGCCATGGCTAGCTTTCTAAACTATGCTTTAAAAAACTTGACAGTGATTTTTCAACAAACTATCTATCTGCTTGAGAAATAAACTATGTTTCTAAAAAATTCCATCTTACAGTTCTCTGGACTGTAATTTTGAAGAAAACACAAGACAAAATCTGTTTATGCAAAATACCTTGCTTTTGCGAAGCCTTCACACTATTAGTCAAAAGATGCAACAAACTCCTTCTTCTTCCTTCAGCTTCTTTGACAAAATTCAAAGACCCTGGACTAGCTCTGATACCATGTTGTAATTTCTGGATGATTCCAAACAATAGAGGAAAAAAAAATCCTCTTCTTAACACAGAGATTCAATTAAAAAAATTGCTAGACAGAGATGCATAAAAAATTATATTTCATTAAGCCTAAGAAACTATTACAAAATTACCATAAAACCGTTGTTCTGGATTTTCAAAAAGATACACAAACTGTTGCACATGCAGTGTTGAAATTTACTCTCTGTCTCTCACACTCACACAGTAAAAAATGCACACACAATGCTATTTTCTGTTTTAGCCTTCTGGCTCTTTTATAAAAAAAAACATTACACAGTCTCTCTGCTTTTCATACAAAGTCACACACTTTTCCTTTCCACACTTTGTCTCTGTAAAAAAAATACGCAGCTTCTTTTATGCCTTCGTATCCCTTTTTTTATATGAAATAACAAACTATTAAATATATATATATATATATATATATATATATATATATTAAAACATATATATTACTCCTAAGTCAAAAGACTTAATCAAAACATGCATTGCAACATTTTTTAAAATAAAACATTATTTGTTATCCAAAAGTTTGGAACTTTACAAAATTCATTTTTGTGGATCTCAAAAATTGATTTCAAAACTCCATTTTGTAATTTTATTGCATCCCAATTTTGAGCTTGCTGACATAAGCATCCAGACGCACGATAAACCTTAATTCGTGTTTTAATTTTTATCGGGTCTGTTTGAGGGTTGTCCACATCAACTCCATTCTTATGTGATCGCCTCTTGATTGGTCAATGGTTTTTTGTGTTAGTGTTGGTGGGGACAAGGCCCATTCAAACTTCAAACACAAATGTGGGTAATTGGTTCTGTGGTTGGTGGTGTTTAATGGGGCGGAGGAAAATTTTTAAATGCAGGGATGGAGAGCTAGGTGGTGTGGTTTGACCACATATTTTGAATGTGAAGCATAGCTACGACCTTTAATACAAAATTGGATTTGTAAGATTTAAAGACTTGTATTTAATTCATGGTGGTGTGCAAGAAACAAAACAAAATTAAACTGTTGTTGCTTCTATCCTTCGGCTCAGTCTTGTAGGTGAACTTAATATTTCAACAACTAGTGGTTTCAGGCCGCCATCATGTGTCAAGAAATGCGGGGGGTGCAACCCTTGTAATCCTGTGTAGTGCACCATCACTCCAAAACTACAGTGCCCCAACACTACAAAAGGTGTTGTTGTTGGCGTTGATTCGTATCCCATGGTGTGGAAATGCGAATGCGTAAATACTACCAATCAGCCTCGTATTTCACCGCTCACAAAATTGTTCCACTGACTGCCGCCTTTTGAAGGAATCAAAGACCATGCAATACATGTCTTTCTACTTCAATAATTTTTTATGTTTGAAATAATGAATTGTATTTTTTATTATAAATCAATTATGCAAAACTTGGACGTCTAATGGGTCCATTAGTTTTTCTTAATTGTCTTGTCTGTTTAATTTATTTTCTTTCAGCTCCAATGAATTTTATTGTGGCCTAGTTTTAAGTAACTAGTGAATATCTGAAACCATGATATTTTCATGGATGCACAAAATTTGAATGCCGAGGGTATTTGTATAAACTGTACGTTGAGTTTAATGAGATTGTTTTATAATTGTTAAATAAGTGATTCAATATTTAAAATGGGTTTTTGATTCATTATTAAACATGACAAGGTAATAATTTTTTTTAAATATGGTAACTCACATTTTTAGTATTATATTAATAAGTGTTTAATTATTGGGTATTTATAATTTTCAATATGTTTCCAAACTTGTAAAGGTATATTTTACCTTGTAGGAAAAGAAATAGTTTGTTTTGAGTAAATGATTTCAATTTATTAAAGATAAATACAAGTTTTGATTTATTTATGGTAACTTAAATTTTAATATTATGTTAATAGGTTTTGAATTATTGGGTGATGATGAGTAACAGATTTTATTAAAGATAAATATAAGTTTTGATTTATATGGTAATTCAAATTTAGGTATTATGTTAATGGGTTTTGGATTATTGGGAAGATCAATTTTAAATAGGATTTCAAATTTTTTTAAGAGATAATTAAAATTGTTTTTAAACAAATGACTACAAGTTATTAAATATAAATTTTAAGTGATTTGTTTGAAACAAAATTTTGAAATAATTTTTTTCATTATCATAAAATATCATGCACTTCAATATTTGCATAAAGTGATAATTTAATTATAAATTGTATATATTTATCTTATAAAATAATTTTATTAAAATAAATTAAAGTGAAGATTTAATTATAATTTGATTTAATTATAATAGTCCAATTCTATTGTTCACTCTCTATAGTTGAGCATTTCCTCTATACTATTTCCCACCTGCATGATTCATGTGAGAGCATTTTCTATATACTACTCTTTCCTATGTTACTACTTTACAGTGTTTCCTTTACAACATATGGTGCAATTGCTAGTTTAGTTCTTACTACAAGGAAAAATGCAATTTTTTCTCATGACAAGAAATAGTATTATTGATATTACATTATGTGTAATTCATTCTATGTTCCATTTACATGTGATATTTAAAACAAAAATATATTTATAACACAAAATATTTTACTAACAACCATAAGTAAAATATTGCAATGCTCATATTAAATAACATAATTTTATAGATACTTTATATAGAGAAAAATAAAGTAATTTAAAAATATTGAGAAATATTGAGAAAAATCTTATTCCATTTATAATAGCTTTCTAATTCAATGTATGAGGGGGTATTTGTAAAATTTTCAATATTTAATATGGATTTGATATGTGATATTAATGTAGAAAATATTAATAATAATAAAAATTAAATGTATACATACAGGAAAGAAATATGAGGGGGCATATTTTAACATTTTGATATGGAGAACGTGAATTATAAATAAAATATTTCAATTTCAACTACATATATATTAATATACCAGCTGTCTAGATCCACCTAGCCCCTAAACGGGTAAGTATCTTTTCACTAAAAGAGATGTTTGCATCTCAAGAGATTTGATTCCTCCTAGTGCTTGGTAGATCCAGAGTTAAGATGGATATAAGCTACAAGTTGTAAAAAATATATGGCTTAAATTTTTTTAATTTAAGAATAGATTTAATTTTATAAACCAATATTGAATTAATTAATTTTTTTTTTGAATAATTTATTATTAATAATATTTTATATTAAAAATTGAATGAGTTACACATTTTCATATTTGTAAGAACTAACTAAATTATTTTTCCTTTAATTATTTTATTGTTGTGAGTATTGAAATATTTTACTAATTAAGTTAGATTGAATATCAATGAATTATATAAGAAATTGAAAAATATTTATAGTAATTTTACAATCGTAGTTTTAACCATACTAAACTTTGTAATTTATAAAAATATATTTGCATTTTTTAAAGTCGTTTTCCATGCAATTTTATGTATAAAAGTTTATATAAATTCACCAATACATAATCTATAATAAACATTATTTAATAAAAACAAACATCATGAAAATATTCATATAAAAAGCATGAATATAATTTAAGATACACATTCAAATTCACTACTATCATCTAATTTATAAAATTTTAGTAGCACATATAAATGCCATTAGGTAGCACAAAAATATAATTATCTAACTGGGCATCAGCATCATGATCACATCTAAAATAACACAAATATTATAATCTAACATCATCACCACAGACATCCTCATATTAATATAAATCTCATGTCAAATAATTGTTATTATGTACACATCTATCTGCAAACACATTAAATGAACATATCTAACATGACCTAGCAATATATACATCAACACCAACATATAAATTAAGTATATAAAGATGAAGAAAAATATGATATATACATACATACATACATATATATATATATATATATATATATATATATATATATATATATATATATATATATATATATATATATATATATATCCAAATAACTACATCATGAAGTCAAATAAGTGCAACCAAATATATGATACAATAGACGTAGTAGTTTCTGCAGCTTGGTCAATAGTAAAAGACGATGGACAGTCAACTACTGCCTAATAAAGTAGATCTGTTGAACTAAGATGAGGTGGAGGACTAAGAGGTGGCCAATCTATAGCACAAGGAAACAGCTAGTCTACAAGAGAAGGAGGTTGATCTTCATTTTCAGGAGAAACATGTGGCACAACCACTAGCTATGGCATCTCGACATAATCAAGTGGCCAATGAGCAAGTATACTACCAGAAGGATCACCGACACCCTCACGACCATGATCCAATGGGGTGGCACCACTAGAAGCATCATCATCATGATCACGATCATCATCGTCATCATCATCATGATCACCACCCTCATCTAATGGATGTGTTGCTACATGATGCCCTGCAACACTCATTGTTTTCAGTAAAGTACTAGCTTTGATGACATTCCATATAAGAGACACCAAATCTCATGGAAAGGTCTTGTAGAGATCCACGAAAATTGAATCCACGTTGATATCTCGAGGCCTCATAGGGCGAACTCCCGTCGAATCAACATGTTGGCCAATTTATCATAGTAGTCCATTTGAAATCACATAGCAATCCTCTACCCCTGCACGCCCATGCCTCCCTAAGGATGTGCCTCACTCTCAGCCTCTTGTTCCTCATCTATCTCCTCATCTCCTCCACCCAGTGGTGGGGAAGGAGGCATGTCCCCATCATATGAGCCATTTTCTACAAAATATATAGTACACAAAAATAATTAGACAAATTCATTAAACAATTTAATAAAGCAAGTTAAATAACGTGCTAGAATAAATTTTGATCTAATTCATTAAAAGAAGAATATAAAACTAGATTAATTTAAATAAAACACTAATATTACCTCTATCATCATGAGGCTCGGTTGTTGTGAAGAATA
The DNA here is from genome assembly GCA_034641835.2 of Pinus albicaulis. NCBI lineage: Eukaryota > Viridiplantae > Streptophyta > Pinopsida > Pinales > Pinaceae > Pinus > Pinus albicaulis. Next base: position 132,626,942 of record CM076579.1, read on the forward strand.
TGTTGGCACACCCTCTCCAATAAATCCCATCATACATATACCCCAACATGAAAAACACATGGTCATCCACACTTTCCAGTAGCGCCAGTGCCTCGTCTAAAATCCCGAATGGAAACTTTGGCATGCCCCTCTTAGGTATCATCTTCCCCCACATGTTCATTCAAACCTAAATGATCAAATGTAGGTCTTGTCTTTAGAAACATCTCAATAAATAAACCAAAAAACTCAGAAACAAAATGGAATATCTCCCCCCCCTTGTCTTGAAAATGCATGACATCTATCTAAAGTCGTGCAAAACAACCTCAAAAAAATTAAAGACCATCTGATCCAATGTGGAACTTGAATAAAAGAATCAAAATAATACAAAATAGGGTAAAAAATATGCTTCCCATCACCATAAGAATGTGCAATGGTGTTTACAAATAATGAGAGGCACCTAGCCTCCTTTGTAGCAAAAGAATAAATTTGTAGCTTTCCACCATGAACCTGAAAATATGATGGATGAACTACATGATGACCCACATATCGTGAAAATTTCTAAATTTGCTAAACAAAAACCCTATTCCAGAAATCTGGTTTACTTCTCCTACTTGTGTATTTAACTTAAGAATTTATTTTCAGAAATACTCATGAAAACATCGAAATAAACACACTGCAGCCTACACAATTATACAAATCAGAAACTGAAGAATATGCACATTCATACAAAGGACACACAATTTTTTTCAGAAAAATGTCCCCAAAAAAACCTAATGCGAGAAAACTGTGTTGAATTCCAATAATAAATTGTAGCACCTACACTAGTGTACGACCAGGAAGTCCAAGTAGAACCTACATTAGTGTGGAACCACAGGTCTTAGCATCACCTACACTAGTGTGGGATAAATTTGGTGCATGTCTATTTTAGTTATCCCTTAATTAATATGGACAATAAAATGTAATCTAATCTCAAAATAACTCGTAATAGTTAACTAAGTGTGATAAACTCAGTTAACTCATGAATTTCGAGTTGAGGGTAGTTGGTGAGGCATGTAGAGTAATTATATTTGTAATAGAGTTCAAAGTGTAGTGGTGCATTAGTTAATGCAGGTTGTAATCAGATTAACTCAGTTAAGTGAGTTAAAGTGAGTTGTGTTAGTTGTAACTGTTAGAGACACTAGTGAGAGATCAAGTGAATTAAATATTATTTAATTCACAATCAGTGATCTCACGTACAACTGAGGCTTTACTATTATTAGTTGCATGCATGTCAGCTCCAGTGGAGATCCAGTTGATATCTAGGTGAAAGGGATGTTGACTATCAGTTGTAGGATTATTGGGTTGTACCCATGCACTCAAACACCCATTGGATTGCCCATGATACTTGCGCAGTTAAGGAAGGCCAAATATCCTATTCTTTAGGGATTTCATTCCTCATGAATTTCATGAGCAAGGCACACTATTGAGAGGACTAAAATTTGCTAAGTATTGGTCAGTTTTTGTCAAGGACAGTGTGAGACAGATAGCTGAGTGATAGAGACTCTTGTGCAGAGAGGGCATTATATTTGTTTCAGGCATCCATGATGAATATACAATAGAAGATAGTGGGTTTTTTAGCAACAAGCTTTCCCTAGGAAATTACCTATGTTGTGGTTTGATTTGATTCTTTCTTTGCTTCATGTAATTGGCGATTGTGTTTAATTTCCGTAAGTGATTTGTAGAAGCGATTCACTATCTAGCTTTAGTATTTTGTTAGATCGGTTTGAATCCATGATATACATATATGTTGTATAATTTCTGCATGGTATCAGAGCACAAGAAATTACTGCAGTAAATAAGAAGTTGAGTTTATGATTGAATAGAATTTGAATTTGTAGAAAGACTTTCTTGGTGCTACAGCTGATTCAAGATTGAAATGGCTTTCAATGGCTTGAGATTGGAGTATGCACTCCAAGGCATCTCTAACTATATTTCTTGGAAAGACTGGATGGAGGCAGTGCTCGAAGACAATGGCTTGAAGGAATTCATTGACAATGATTTTCATAAACCCGTTGTGACATATGTTGCAAATCTTGATGTATGGCAAAATAAATTGGCAAAGGCGAGGAAGATATTACTAGAGGGAGTACGATAGCACATTGTCTCAAGCCTCCATGGAAAAGTGATACCATATGTGATGTGGAAAACTTTGATAGATCTATTTCAGAGCAACAGTGACCATAGGAAATTGGCATTGAAATATAAACTCGGGAAGATAAAAATGGAGAAAGGCGACTCCATGCCAAAATATCTAATTAATTTTGTCCAATTTCGTTATGAGCTTGGGAGTGTTGTCATTACTGTCACCGATGATGATTTTTTTAGCCCAGCTCTTCTAGGAATTCCCAAGAGTTGGCATAGTTATGAGGACTCTATCAATGGAAGGGAAAATCTCGCAGATTGGGAATGACTGTGGTCAGATTTGGTGCAGGAAGAGTTCAGACGAAATACCATAGATGGATCTTCATCCAAGAATGAATATGAAGAAGATTGTGCTTTGGATACCAAGGAAAACAAAGGGAAAGGAAATAATTTCCATTCCAAATCGAATTGAAATATGGAAAGAAGCGTGACATGTCCAGAGTGAAGTGTTTTCACTATCACAAGCATGGGCATTATGCCACTACCTGTCCACAAAAGAAGAAGAACAAGAAGGCTTCAAGATATGTCACTGGTGAGGCTTCGGCCTCGCAATTTGAGCTTGACATCTCGCTCATTGCATGCATGGTGTCAAGTTCAATGGGATCGGTGTGGTATTTGGATAGTGGTGCTTCCTCTCACATGACAGGAGACAAGGATTTTTTTAGTAGCTTGGAGGAGAAGGACCTCCAAATTCATATCGAAATGGGTGATGACATGTAGTAAAATTCTACCAAGATTGGTACCATTACCTTCCAGAGACATTTGGATAAACCCTTTTAATTAAAATATGTAATGCATGTACCAAGCTTGAAGAAAAAATTGGTCACAGTTGCAATGTTGGAGGATAGAGGCTATGATGTTGTTTTCAGTGAAGGTAAATATTTCCTGCAACAAAAAACAACAAGAAAAGCCAAGAAGATAGGGATTCGAGTTAATAATATCTATAAACATGATGTATATGGTTGCGCAGCATTGATGGGCAAGGCGGAAAAAGTGGTGAGTCTGGATGAAGGTGAGTTATGGCATAGGATATTGGGTCATCTACACCACAGAGCCTTGAAAGTCATGCAAAAGATTTCTATAGAACTTCCAATGGGAACACTTGCTCAGTTAGATACATGTAATGGGTGTACCATGGGGAAGTATGCTAAGGCCACCTTTCATGAGAAGGAGAACCAATATTTAGAAATCCTTGAGAGAATCCACTCAGATGTGTGTGGACCATTCTATGTTGCTTCAATAGCAAAACATAACTACTATGTGATATTTTTTGATGATGTTTCTCGTAAGTGTTGGATCTACTTCATGTAGAATAAAGATCAGACATTCTCAACATTTCTTGAGTTTAAAGCACTGGTGGAGAAAGACACGGGGAAGCAAGTGAAGGCTCCTAGGAGGGATAATGATGGTGAGGACATCTCTAATGAGTTCAAAACTTCTCCAGAAAAGAAGGAATTTGAAGAGAATTGATAGCACCTCATAACCCACAGTAGAATGGGGTTGTTGAGAGAAAGAACATAACAATTCTGGTTGAAGCACGAGTGATGTTACATGATCAGGGCCTATTGTTTCATATATGGGTGGAGGCATGCAACACAACGGTACTTTTGCATAACCTTTGTCCTCATAGGATACTTGGCATGAGTACACCTAAAGAGGCTTTTACTGGAAAGAAACCTAATTTTTCCATTAGGGGGATTTTGAGGTCTAAAATGGGCCTCCTAAGAAAATAATGAAATAATAGCTAAACCATTAAAACAATATTTTTGAATTTGCATTTTACTTTTTGCACTACAATCTATGTAACCATGGTTAAATTAAATTGAAAAGGTGTACCAAAATAAAATTAATAAAAAAAATTTATTGATGTGACTATAAATAAAAATTATATTTTAAAGAAAATGTCATTATCATTGAACAACTAATGCATTTGTCCTTTGTAGTTAAATAAATTAAAATAAATTACAAATATAAATTGATAAATTCTTAATTATATAGTACACTATTGCTTAAAATTTATACAGTAATAATATTTTATTCAAAAAGTGTGAAATGACATTTATTGGTACTTTACTTTATGAATCTAAAAGTTCTTAGAGCACTTCCATGGTTAAACATGATTTTTAATCTGCCATTGAGAATGTGAAAAGTAAGTACCTTTAACTCAAGCAATGCCACCTCAACCATTGGGGATGATGTCATCCCCTAAAATGTGATTGGTTCTCATAAAGTGAATTATGATTGTACATTTTCCTTAGGAGGCCCATTTTAGACCTCAAAATTCCCCTAATGCACATTTTATGATTTTTGGCTTATCTGTTTATGTGTATGTGTCTAAAGACGCCAAGAAGAAGCTAGAACCAATAGCTGAGATTGGGATATTTTTGGGGTACACTAAAACTCCCCACAACTATCAGGTGTATTTTCCAAACAACATAATTATTTTTGTGAGACGGGATATAAAATTTGATGAGGAGAAATCCATTAAGTTGTCCCTTGAGAGGTAGCTAGACTTGCATGCAGAGGAGGAACTCGTGGTTCCCAAGGATGAGCCTCAAGATGTGGATCAGCCACATGCGAAGGATCATGGAGTGGAGGAAAACACTCATGTAGAGCCATCCATCATAAATGGCAGAAGGCACACCACGGAAGCTGATAGATTGAGATTTGATGGAGTAGAGAATATAGGAGCCCCTACTTCACTGCACAAACAGATACAGTCTCCTAATAATTTTACTGGATACATGGCTCTTATGAGAAAGTGTATTATGATAAAAACATCTTCCTTTCAGGACGTAGTGCAACAACCAACTTGGGTTGATGCGATGGTAGAGGAGTATGACTCCATCATCAAGAACAGTGCATGGGAGGTATTCCCAAGACTGGTCAAAAAATTAGTGGTTGGATCTAGATGGATCTAGAAGGTAAAGAAAGCTACTCATGGGAGTGTGGAGAAGTAAAAGGCTAGATTTGTGGCCTGGGGATTCTCATATATTGAGGGGATCGACTATGATGAGACCTTTGCACCGGTCTCAAGGTACTCTTCCATTATATCTATCCTTGCACTCTCAACATAGATAGGGTCGTACATTCATCAGATGGATGTGAAAATTGTGTTCCTAAATGGATTTATTGAGGAGGAAGTGTACATAGAGCAGCCATAAGGTTTCAAGATAATCAATAGTGAGTGGCATGTGTGCCGACTCAAGAGAGAATTGTATGGGATTTAGCAAGCACCTCGTGCTTGGTACACTCGGATTGACAGCTATTTCACCGGATTGGGCTTCACCAAAAGTGAAGCTGATGAAAACCTGTACCAGATTGTGGTTGAGGGTAAGCTATTGATTATTGTACTTTATGTTGATGATCTAATCTTGAAAAGTGATGAGAAGCTGATACTTTCTTGCAAAGAGGGCCTTACAAGGGAGTTCAAAATGAAGGACACGGGACTCCTTCATTATTTCTCTAGTTTGGAAATATGGCAGCGAGATGGTGAAATTTGTGTGTCTCAAGGCAAGTATGCAAAAGCGATATTGGGTAAGTTTCACATGGAGAGTTGCAAACCCATGGACACTCCTCTTCCAGGAAATTGGAGGAAAGATGATACTACTTCTACAGAAGTAGTGGATGCTACTTTCTACAGGTAGATAGTAGGTTCACTGATGTACTTAGTGAACACCAAACCAGAAATTCACTACGCAGTTAACCAGCTAAGTCAAGCTATGGTTAAGCCTACCAAGATCTTTTGGAAGGAGCAGAAGCATGTCTTGAGATACCTGAGGGGCACATCAGAGTATGGATTACGATAGAGACAGACAGAGGGACTGAAGCTTCAAGGCTTCACAGATGTAGATTGGCCAGGCAGTCCATCAGATAGAAAGAGCACATCAGGAGGTATATTCAACATAGGATCGACAACAGTTTCTTGGTACAACAGGAAGCAACGATCTGTGGAACTTAGTTTAGCGGAGGAAGAATACATGGCCGCAAGTCAAGTGGCATGTGAGGCAATCTATATGAGAAAGATCCTGGTTGGTTTGTTTGGTTCTCAGATGGATCAGATAGTGATACATTATGATAACCAGATTTGCATTAAACTCTCAGTTAATCCTCTATTCCTTGATAGGTCCAAGCACATAGATATCTGATACCACCATCTTGGACATTGTGTGTAGAGGCGCATAATGTTACTTCAATACACTCCCATAGAAGATTAGGATGCAGATATTCTAATGAAGGCGCTCACCAAGAGAAAATTAGAATACCATAGAGACAGGATTGAGGTGAACGATAATTCCTTTCTTGTTGAGAGGAAGTGTTGAAGTCCAACAAGAAATTGCAGCACCTACACTAGTGTTGGACCAGGAGGTTCAAGAAGCACCTACACTATTGTGGGACCATAGGTCTTAGCAACACCTACACTGGTGTGGGCTAAATTTTGTGCATGTCTATTTTAGTTATCCCTTAATTAAAATGGACAATGAAATGTACTCTAATCTCAAAATAACTTGTAATAGTTAACTAAGTGTGATAAACTCATTTAACTCATGAATTTCAAGTTGAGGGTAGTTGGTGAGGCATGCAAAGCAATTCTAGTTGTAACAGAGTTCAAAGTGCAGTGGTGCAGTATTTAATGCATGTTGTAATTAGTTTAACTCAGTTAAGTGAGTTAAAGTGAGTTGTGCTAGCTGTAACTGTTAGATACACTAGTGCGCGATCAAGTGAATTAAATATTATTTAATTCATAATCAGTGATATCACATGCAACTGAGGATTTAATATTATTAGCTGCATGCATGTCAGTTCCAGTGGAGACCCAATTGAGGTCTAGGTGAAAGGGATGTTGACTATCAATTCTAGGATTATTGGTTTGCACCCATGCACCCAAACACCCATTAGATTTCCCATGATACTTGCACAGTTAAGAAAGGCCAAATTTCCTATTCTTTAGGGATTGCATTCCTCATGAATTGCGTGAGCAAGGCAGGATTTTGAGAGGGTTGAAATTGGTTAAGTATTGGTCGGTTTTTGTGAAGGATAGTGTGAGATAGATAGTTGAGTGTTGGAGACTCTTGTGAGGAGAGGGAATTATATTTGTTTCATGTATCTATGCTGAATATGCAATAGAATATAGTGGGTTTTGACCAGCAAGATTTCCCTAGGAAATTATTTGTGTTGTGGTTCGATTTGATTCTTTCTTTGCTTCATGTAATTGGCGATTGTGATTAATTTCCACAAATTATTTGTAGAAGCGATTTAGTATCTAGCTTTAGTATATTGTTAGATTGGTTTGAATCCATGATATACATATATGTTTTATAATTTCTACAAACCGGTGCAGCAGGTCTTGAGGGTTTTATTACTATGAAGATTTCTGAATACAAAATGGGGTGCCTAAATTGGCTCACCCAACAAAGAATTTCTTGAAAGAAGTACCTCTATCTAGAGACAGATATTATAGTTGATCAAACTTCAGAATGACAAACCCCATAGGTCCCTACACAATCCCTAGCAAGATTTGCACTGAGACTGCATCACCCTTCCTAGAGGTTGCATCACCCCTTTGTTATATGTTGAATATGAGCCCGATCTACACCATAGAAACCCCAGCACTAGTCACTGAGTGACTGCTTCACCCAAACTTGGAATATGTCCCTTTGCGTGAGCCAAATTGACTCTGTGTCATCACTCTTGGGCCTGCGCTGCCTTTGTGTCATCTCTGCGTGAGCCTAGCAGGCTCTGCGTCACCCCTCTTGGGCTTGTACTTCCTCTTTGGTGCTGATATGCCTCTTTTCTATTGTATTCTCGACCTTGGATGCAAATCCCACTGTCGAACTACCCCTCGTTGCACTGTAAGCTCACTTTGAAAGTCTCAAAAAACCATGCCCCAAAATTTCAACTTAGCTCAAGTGTCGCTACTCTGCGTGTGTGTGTCTCCAAATGACCCCAAGCCTTCCTTTAATACTTTTCCAGTTGACGAAATAACGATCGTGATATAATCTCTAATCAATGACTGATATTAGAAATGAATCAATACTCTCCACGTAGAAAATTCTTAGCCACATGTTAAATTAATTCACTTTAATTATTTAATTTCCCTAAGTTAGACGCAGGGTATCCATTAAAATAATTAATTATTTCAACAACTTAAGCTCCAGGTGGAATTTCTCCAAATGATTTTTTGGCCTTGGAGTTCTCATGTGTTATAGCACCTTCATAAAGTTTCAGAGCTAGATCACATCCGATGCTACCCGAAAATCAACACTCCCTAATAGTAAGGAATGTGCTCTAGCAATACTTCAACCTAAAGCATCACCTTGATTCACGACATCGGTCCTCTGCACTACTGATGCTTGGTTACATCACCTCATCCACTGCGGTGTTTCCTTCTATACTGCTACCCATGACTCAGCCACAGTCACTACCTCATTTTTACTACAACTCCCTCTCAAATGATGCATCATGCTTCCCATAACACTACCACTGCTAATTGTTGCACTACAACTTAGTTGCTGAGAGTTAAGAAACTGAAGGACATCACCCAAAAATCATGACATACAAGTTGGTCTGTATGCATTTTGATACTAACAAACCCTCTGCTGCTAATATTTTCTCACTCTGTGGAGCTTTGCATTGTTTCTTCTCTGCACTACATAAGCACTACCTCCACGTTGTTGAAATCCCATCAACCTCTACATTGTTACCACATTGTTGTTGCCTCTGATTTGTGTTGCTCAAGTATTCAACGTCCTAGATCAACCAATGTGCCTCTATAATCCTTACTGATTGACTGCATTCATCCTACTATTGTCATTAAGGGCTCTCGTAGCTTGTATGTGATCCAAGAGTTTTGGACCCTCAAGGATCCTGCCCTTACATCTATAGTTCAAGAGAACTACAGATCTATGCCGCCCCACCTCTTCTGCCAAGGCACGTCAGCACTCATAGCCACATCATCATCACTTCCATCATCGCCCTTAGCTACAGAAACCTTTGAATAAGAGTCTTCCTTGCCCTTTTTTTTCATAGGACAAGTTGTTGCGAAAGTTTCTAATTCACCACATTTGAAGCATCTAACCTTTGAAAGTTCTTTCTTGTTCTTCCTTTGTTGTTTTTATTGTGCCTTAGATGCAATATTTGCATCTTCCTCCTCCTCCTTCTTGATCTTGATCCCTCCTCTACTATTGCCCATCTTGGACATCCCCCTGATCTCTTCTTGTCAAAGAGCTGCCCACATGTTTTCCCAATTTGGGAGATTTGCACTTCCGAAGATGCCTTGGAGAGATTTCTCCCACTCTTCAGAAACTGCATTCTTGGAATTTATTACTACAAGACCTTCGTTAGGAGTGGCCCCCATGGAAACCAGATGATCATGGATCTCTTTCAACCTTGTGAGGAAAGGGTTGATTTCCTCTCCCTTCTGCATATTAAACAGTCAAAGTTGATTCTCCAGAAGCATTCTCCTCCAGATAGAAGTCCCTTGATACAATGTGATCAAAGACGACCATATCTCATTTGTTGTCTTCTTTTAAAAGTTGTGTGGGGCAACATGATCCTTGACCCTGTCCAAAATCAAGTGCTTTGCCCTCGCTTGCACTTCTGCATACTTCTTCAATGGATCAGTGTTAATAGGAATAGCACAAAATTTCTCAATATGATATCTAATGCAATATTCATCCAGAATTGATAGGATTTTGGCCTTCTAGATGACGAAGTTGGATGCTCCATCCAACCTGTCCTGATCCCTCGATCCATGGAGGCCATATATGCTCAAAAATATGTCGAACTAGTACTCTTATCCCTTATTATGTTGCCACTTTCACCAAAAGACTCAGATCTGGGCTTCTTGGCGTTATAAACCCTCTAAAGAATACATTCCCTCTGAAAAGTGATTCCCCTCCTGTAAATCCTCTACCAACTATTGTCGAATCAACCCTCTCCAATCACTCCGTTGATCAGATTTGAGACATCTTGGTGATAAATATGATGATGGACTGCTTCCCCTACTTTTTCACACCTTTCTAGGCATTTTTCTGCACCAAAAAAAATAATGCCCCACAATTCAATACTGAGGAAAACGATCTACACTTCCAGCCACGACAATGGTAAAATCTGAGGCTAAAATCCTCTTCGCTAGCCCAAAAAAGACTGTGTAAGCCTCTTCCATGGGCTTCTGCATTACTTTGTTGGTTGACACAGGCTCTGCATGAGCCCCTTTGGTGACTGTGTCACCCTTACATGCTTCTTCCTAGATTTGCGTTGTCACTCGGGACAACCACCTTTCCTATGGAAAAAATTCTTTGGTCTTCTGATGATGGCTTCAGCTCCTCTTGATCTGTAATAGCTTTGATACCATGTGAAAATTTATGAATTTACTAAAGAGAAACCCTACTACAGAAATCTAATTTACATCTCCTACTTGTGTATTTAACTTAACAAGTTATCTTCAGAAATACTCATGAAAACATCGAAGTAAACAAACTGCAACCTACATAATTATAAAAATCAGGAACTAGACAATAAGAACATTCATACAAAGGAAAAACAATATTTTCCAGACAAATATCCTCGGAAAAACTCAATGCGGGAAAACAGGTGTAGCAGCTCTTGAGGGTTCTATTGTTATGCATATTTTTAAATACAAACTAGGGTGCCTAAATTGGCTCACCCAACATGGAATTTCCTTGGCAGAAGTACCTCTATATGGAGACAAATATAACGGATGATCCAGCTTCAGAATGATGAACCCCATAGGTTCCTACATAGTCCCCAGCAAGCTCTATGCTGAGATTATGTCACCCTTCCTAGTGGTTGTGTCACCCCTCTTATATCTGTTGAACGTGAGCCTTATCTTTCCTACAGAAACCCCAGCACTAGTCACTGAGTGAATGCATCACCCTGACTGGGCCTGCGTCTCTATGTGTGAGACAAACTGGCTCTGTGTCACCCTACCTGGGCCTGCGCTACCTCTGCATCAACTCTGCATGAGCCTAGCAGGCTCTGCATTACCCCTCCTGGGCCTGTGTTTCCTCTTTCATGTTGATCTACCTCTCTTCTATTTTATTCTCGACCTTCGATGCAAATCTTGCTGTCAAACTACCCTTGGCTTCACTGCAAGCTCACTCTAAAATTCTCAGCAAACTGCACCCGAGAACTTTGACTTAGCTCAAGTGCTGCTACTCTTGTGTGTGTGTCTCCAACTAACCACAAGCCTTCCTTTAATACTTTTCCAGTTGACGAATCAACACCCAAGGTCTAATCTCTAATCAATGGCTAAGATTAGAAAAGACTTGATCCTCGTCACTTAGAACATTCTCACCCACATGTTAAATTAATTCACTTCAATTATTTAATTTCCCTAAGTTAGACATAGGGTCTCCATTAAAATAATTAATTATTTTAATAACTTAAGCTTTGGTTGGAATTTCTGCAAACAATTTTTGGGTCTTGGAGTTCTCATGTGTTCTAGCCCCTCCATAAAGTTTCAGAGCTAGAGCACATCTGATGCTACCAAAAAATAAACACATATCTCAAACTATATGTATGATAACTCTTAGTTGCAACACCATGGGGGACATTAGGGAACTAGATAAAATCCTTCCCTCTTGGATAGGCCAGTGATAAAGTATGTGTCCTCCTCAGTGGGCCTATACCACAACTCAATACCGACACAGAAAGCCTACCGCTAGACATTCCATTGACGGATCAGATGCACTAATAAGACCAAGTGTGCCTTTAGGGATGTACCCTCCTCATAGTACTTGAGGAGGCCTACATTTATGAGGAAATATCACTTCTTACAGACAATAAGGATCTCCCTATATTGCCAACAAAACCTAGTAACAAACATCAAAAGATTTGCTACCTTTCCTTAGCCTATAACTGGAACATGAAACATGTAGAATAGGAAGAATCACTAACCTATCAATGCTGTTCTTGTAGAATTCCTTTTATTGCTTTCCACAACCATCTTTTCCTCAATTCCATAGATTTTTTCCCAATGTTTTCCACAACTTCTCAATGATGCTCCAAAATAGATTTGCACAGAAAAAATCAAAGGGCTCAAAGCATCTCTCATATAAAATCAAAGGTAAATGAAATACCTAACTGAGCATACAACATATAGTTGAATCAATAGTCAGTTATAAACCATGTGAGTGATCAAGGAATCTCGTAAATAACATCAAAATAGATGCAATTAGGAAATAACAACTACATTGTATTAAATTCGGAGGATAACAATATTACAACTTGATTTCCATGATGTCACAAGCCTCTTCCAATGCTCTTCGTTGCTTCCTTTGATGACAAACTCTTCAGACCCCAAATCAGTAGCATAATTTTACAAATCCAAGTTTCTCGTGTTCCTCCATTCCTATGCTCAATTTAAAGGGAGGAGGAAGAGGTTTCTAGTTCTTCTTCTCAAGGGATATGATGCTTAAGAGGAGGAGATTATTCCATGAACCAAGGGATGAGGCACATGTATGTAGTGGTTCGAGGTTTCTAATTTGGATAAGATTCCTCCATCTAATCTTCTAGAATTTTATTTTTTATTTTTATTGTGTGAACAAGATTGCACAAATTATAATGGAAGACAGTGCGCAGGACACAATAGTAAAAAATGCATATGTGCAGGTAATGGTTAGGAAAACTACGCAAATGCTCAAAAATGGTTTTTAAGAAGTGAAACCAAAAATTCCTTTTGTCCCTGATATTGTTTTACTTTCAACTTCATAGGGGGTTCATTTTGGAAACTTCATTGGATGGAAAAGGATATAGATCAACATTCATGGTGGAAAAATTCAGTGTAACATACTTCCCCCTAAAGTGCAAAGCCAAGAAATATTTTTGATGACTAAAGTGTTTTATCGTGTCAAAGTTTCGGATTAGAGGCCAATTGGTTGAGGACCTAAAACAAAAAATCAAGGATTACCATATCATGCTTTCATATAAACATCATTGAGATAGGAATTCCCATAATCATATTACAAGTATCTCAAAGAATTAGTATTGAAATACATATGAAGATCCATGTCAGCAGAAGACACAATATGGGGGCATCCATCAATGGATTTTTGTTTTCAATCAAGAATATTTAATAACTCCACACAACCTAGATGGATAAAACTAGATCCAGGGTCTTTATCTCCATCTCTTGATCCATAGTATGAATCTAACCATGCAAGTAAATGTTTTGAGGTCGAACATGGTAGAAATAACTTGATTACTAGTCAATGATGCAAACTGTTAACGGGTCTGACAGAAACCACCAATAATTACAATGGATCTCAAGGTACTCTAGTACAATCTATGAAGTGTGATTAAATATTTTGAATTCGGACACTCGTAGAATCATTCGATTGAAGGCCAATGATGAGAACCTATCGCCAAAAGTGATAAAACTTCAATTGAAGCATGCAGGCTCCAAGGTACCAAAAGAGGGTTTATAAGTAAAATTCTTGGATAATGAGCTGACGTCGATAGGAAAATACCTATCGTAGGAAGGCCTTGATATATCCCCCATCAACGACATGAAACGAGTATCAAGTTTTGAAGAAAAAATTGGAGTTTCAAAACTGACTCAAAGAAATTGGAGTTTCACAACTAACTCAGAGAAGACCAATGTGATTGAAGGCTACAAATTGCAAGGTAATTTTGATTGAGTTTGGACTTATCTTGAACATATTTACAACATGACACTTTGACTTGGCATAATTTGACTTAATGATAATAACCAAAACCAACTAAAGGCTTTCAATGAGGTTCAATTAACTATGAGACAAATGAATTTTCCAACATGGACACAAATGTGACAGACTTTCATGTTCAATAGCAACATACTGCCTTTAATGATATACAAAAATGAATGTTTCTTACCAATTTTCCGCCACCATTATTAGAAAGTGAATCTTTATTTTTGTTCAATCTTGAGGAGGAATACATTTTCTTATCCTATAAACTTATCCTTCGGATTATTCCTTCGAAGTATTTTTAACAAACCCTAGGAAGGAGGGGTTTGGTTCCATCATGATGGACGAGTCCTACACTATTTATGTTTTACGATTCTGGTGAAGGGATAAATCAATGTCATTTTCATGTTTAAAGAGTTTCAAAAGACCCGAAAAGAAAACTCATTCAGGTCTTTCAACGTAAAATTTTAATGAGCCTGAAGAAAGTAAAGCTCGGTGTTTTTCAATTTTAGGGAGTCAAGAGAAAAGCATAAGTAAACCACACAATGTTTTTTTTCATAAATTTAGTCTCTCAAGCTCAAAAAATGGTAAAATTATGCAGGAGATAATTACATTGACAATGATTAGTAAGCCTATACATTTTCCGTAAATACTCCACATGATCCGTAAAGGGGGAAAACCTATATCAAGTGGATGTTTCTTCATTTTCTTTAATGAGTTTGAAACAAACAAGCATACTCATGAGTATTTTCATATTTCAGAAGTTAGAAAAGAGCTTAAAAGAGAACTCTAGAGTTTCACTTTTTCGTAAGTTTTAATGAGTTTGAAAAAATGATAAAAACATACTCATATGGTCGACTTTAATTTAATTTACGAGCAACAAAAGAAGAAAATAACTCAGCATTTTCATATGTTTTATGAGCATGAGAGATAGCAAAAGAAGCTCGGGATTTTCATGAGTTTAACGAGTCTTGAAAATAATAACCAAAATGGAATTTAGATAGGTTTCATTTTTACACAAGCTTGAAACAAAGAAACACTATGCTTGAGAGTGGTTTCATTTTTACACTAGCTTGAAACAAAGGAAAACCATGCTTGAGATAAGTTTTCATGCCCCCAAGATAATGACTCAATTCTAGGCACATGCCCCCTAAGCTTCATTTCATTCACCTAAGTAGACTATTGGTTACTAATAGGTGGATGGAATGAAATTTCATTTACGAGATCAAATGAAAGACTCGACTCAATGTTTACGATATATAGTCAAAGGATCGACTCAATTAGTAGAGGATTCGTTTCATTTTTTAACGAACTTGACACATGAAAAGAAATATGCTCATGTAGGTTGTTTCTTTTTTAACAAGCTTGACACAAGAAAAGGAATTATGCTCAACATAGTTGTTTCATTTTTTAACTAGTTTGACCCAATAAAAAAACCATCCTCATAGTGACATGATCATGGCTTCCATTTGGAAGAAACTCATGCCAATGGACACACCTCGATCATGGCTTCCAAGAGGTCTTCATCAGATGGAAGAACAGTTCTCTGGAAGGAACACATATCAAGGGACTCAATAGGGATAATAACATCACGTTCAAATACCCCCATAGGGTTCAGCATGTCAATTACCGTATCTAAGTCAAAATTGGTCAAGCAAATAGTGAGAGGCTCGCTTACATCAGTAACTAAAAAGATGGGACCGGTTGCCACATAATTAACCCATCATGGGGTGGATATCACTTCCATATAAGGAAAATTTAGGGATTTCAGATGGTTGGTATTGGAATTAATACTAATGAATGAAAGTTGGTCAATAGTCACAATGTTTCCATTTTTAGGGAAAGACATCAATCGAAAGAGTGTGGACACGATAGCTTTCATAGCATAGACATAGTATCTCCCAAGGAGAAAATTGAAATCCAAAGGTCCTTGGACTACCATAACATCAATGCAGATAATTTTACCTTCCAAGGTAATAGGAAACTTAGGAAGGATCCCTGAAGGTTCACTAATGGTTCTGTTAAAAGCTAGAATATTTTTTGTAACAGACACAAACTGAGGGGAACCCAAAGCTTGCCTAGCAGTTGGGGATAAAATACTAATATAGGCACCTTCATCTACATTTTCGTGACATGCATTCTTAAAATGAGCCTTCAAAATTATTTGTAAAGGGGTGGAAGAAGGAAGATGAGCTTATTTTAGTCAACTCCAATCAAAATAAATGACCTCAGTACTTAGAGGGCATTTCGTGGAAATAGGTAGAATTCCCCCTTGTGTAGAAGAACCTGAAGTAACAAGAACAACCTTAACGGTATTAATTTCACTCTCTAAAGGGATATTGTGATCGACTCAATGTGAAATTGAGTTGACAACTTGATTAACTAATGGGTCATCAACCTTAGTGATATGTGTTTCACTCTCCAATGGAATAGTGGGATTGAATGTACTTGGAATTAGATCAATCACTTCGTCAAATCACGGTAGGTTGGGAGAAAGTTTGCAGTAACTAGTTGGAAGTTGTTGATGTGAAACAATAAGTTTTTCCAACAATTTTAAGGTTTCATCCATATGAGGGAAATGGTGACTATGATGAATCCATTTTCATAACTTACAAGGGAACCTTATTTTACCCTTTTTCCTAGGAACCTTGAAATCATTGGTCAATGGACCAATAGTAAGTTGATAAGAATTTTTAGACCACACTTCTAACATGTTCGGAATATGAATACAATCAATAAGAAGGTGGTCACCCTTACAAAGTTTCCAAGGAAATTTGAACATGTGGTTTCTTTAACATTACCAATACTTACAGCCATGGTTGGTTGGTTGAATTTTATCTTATCTTTCTTCTTTTTATTCATCCATTTCTTCTTCTTCTTAGCCACCTGGTTACTAGCATCAATGCTTTTATGAAGCGAAGAAGAAGAAGGGGAGGAAGACACGTTGGGTGAAGAAAGTAAAGGGTTAACATGAGGTTGGTGATTTTGACATGGTGAACTTGGTTGAGGTGAAGCATGCGATTGACGTGCAACAAATTTAGTATTTGAGGCCAATTAGGTTGAAAAGAACCATACCGATAAACCAATGGTAAATCACAGAAGGGACAACGTAGCCATATAAGGAGGACCAACATTTCCAAATCAAGGAAAAGGACTAGGTTTTTTTTTAAGAGGGGTTCCTTGGGTGGTAAATTCTAGAATTGTTTCCATTATAGTCAAATTTAGTTAATTTTATTAAAAATTTTAACAATATTAACAATCCAAATTCACAATCCACACCTGAGGTCTATAAAAAGTAAAACTATAAAATAACACACAATAATAAATCTAAGGAGTCAAACCATACAAAGAACCTTTTCATAGTGGAATCACTAGTTGGTGATTAAATCCAACGTCGCAGAGATCAATGTGAAAATTTTATAAAGATAGAGTAGGTGGAGCTAGTTACGTTGACACCCTACTTAATGAACAAGATCGGGTGCAAGTAACTTCACTTATGCCATATCGAGTGAAGAATACCATCCAAAAAGGTCCAAGTGTGTCTAGCCAAATTCTGCTCCAGGTAGAGAAAATATTTCCCCTCCGTCGTCACCTTGGGTAATAGCCCTAATGATATGGTCTCTAAGGTTACCACTTATGACAATTTAACTTGGGGGGATAGTCATAGATCGAAAGTACATGAAAGGGTAGAGTGACAAGGTTTAATCCCCTTGAAAGTTCCTCAATGTGGTTAACCTGAGCTTTACCTTCAAGTTACTCCTAAGAACCTTTCAACGCCATTTGTAATACATGTAAATCACTCTTCTATAACTAATGAAGTGGGGTCGATCACTCCACTGGGTCTGATATGATCTCGTGCTTAACTCCCTTGTTACAAGAGCTTCCCAGAGCCAAACTGTGATAACTGGATTTACTCCCTACCAAAAAATTCTAGTGTTTGTTTTCAGCTTTGGAAAGTTAACTCACTTCCTTATACCAAATCCTTGCAACATGATCTAATGTAGGTGGAAAATGTAGGTGGAAAGAGCCCTAGAAATGTAAAAATCACTACAAGAAAAAATTACATTGGTGAGGGGCGAAAAATGTCACCATAAGCTCATTGGTGACGGTCAAAAGAGTCTTCGTCACCAAAAACTGAACGTCACCAAAGGTGGCGTCGCTGAAAGTATAGGTGTTGTGGTGACATTCAAATTTCGTCACCAATAATGATTTATAATGACGGATAGTGATCGTCACCATTTCATATGAGCAATGGTGACGAACCATAGCCTTGGTCACCAAAAAATTGAATGTCACCAAAGGTGGCGTCGCCGAAAGTATAGATGTTGTGGTGACACTCAAGGTCCGTTACGAATATTGATTATAATGATGGATAGTGACAGTCACCATTTCATATGAACAACAACGATTTATTGTGATGGACCTTTCATGGCCGTCACTATTGGTGCATATATATGGCGACGTTCGTTGACCGTCACCATTTCATATTTGGTGAGGGTCAAAAAATGTCATGATAAACTCATTGGTGACTTCAAATTTTGTCACGAATAATGACTATAATGACAAACAATGACCCTCACCATTTCATATCAATAACAACAATTTATGGTGACGGACCTTCCATGGTCGTCATTATTGATGTGTATATATGGTGGCGTTCATTGACCGTCACCATTGCATATTTTTGTGAGGGTCGAAAAATGTCACCATAAGCTCATTGGTGATGGTCAAAAGAGCCTCCGTCACCAAAAACTAATTGCTGTCATTCCATATGAATATCAGGGCACGATGGAATCGAACCACCAACCTCCTGCTTGTAAAGCAGGTGCTCTTCCATTGAGCTAGCACCCTTTAAAGAATTAGAATTTTAAAAATTATATCTTGAAACTTTATAGATTGTAAATTATACAACTTTCAATGAATTAAAATCTCGACAATGAAACCAAGCTCCAAGCTAGAACAAAAAAAAGGGACTCTAGAGTTGGGCTTTTTGGTGCTTGCAATTACTGATACAAAGGCAAAAATCGAATGAATCCAAGCTCCTAGATAGAACAAAAAGAAGTGACCCTGGAGCTAGGCCTTTTAGTGTTTTTTTAGTTCTTGCGCTTATCAATACAAAGGCGTTCACCAGTACATATATTCATACGTAGAATAATGAATGGTAAATCAGATTTATTCAAAGAAACACTAGGATTTCACCACTTAAGCTTTGTAATATGCTCAATAAGCCATGGTTAAGCTAATATGTTCAAGCGGTCTTCACACACTAGTTGTAACCCTGGATGAGTCAGTAAATTTCATAAGTTTGTAATCCTTACTATTGGCCTGAACATAGGCTAAGTTGTATTTACTGGTCGTACATGTAAAAATAAGGAGATCAGAAACAAGGGAATAATTAGCATACCCAGTACTAGGCCTGCAACTAAACTTGTTATCCAAGAACTGTTTTCACAATGCAAAGGATTTTTGTCTATAACAACTTCATTTGACTCTCTCTTAGCTGACTTTAGTTCCTATATGAGAGAAACATCAATAAAATTGAAGCCAAGCCAGATGGAAATTGAAGAGAAGAACATGTGCCCAATCTGGACAATTGGGTAGCCACGTGTAGCAAAGTGCTCAAGAGATCATGGCTAGACTCGTTAACAATACATTTAAACTCTTACAAGCAAATAATTGATGCTAACCTAAGTAACGCTAGAGTAATGCTAGCATTACTTGATTAAGAAAAAAAAAATCCTTACCATATGCTTTTTACTTCTAAGTTTTTCTCCTCTCCACCTCAAGAAGAGGCTAATTAAGATCAATTTTTTCATTGGCTAACAAAAAGCAATGTCAACATTTCATAGGTGGAGAAAAAAATTGTTATAATATTTTCCTTAAAACATTAGGTTTTATGTTGTTTGATGTTTTAATTCTCGTGCAAAGACTAATAATAAACAACTAGGTGATTACTATAGTCCATGTTGCCTTATGGTAGGGACTAATAAGAGTTCCCAAATTTGTTTCCAAATATGTTTGATTTGTTTGAGTTTGGGCCAAACCTAGTCAAATATTTTCAAGTTCATCCAAGATGCAATGAGCTTAATTATGTTTGCCTAAGCTAGTCAACAATCTTGACCCAGGATTTTGAAAAGGGAGTTTGATAGAGATTACTACTCTGACATATTTTAACAAATTTTCCCTTTTTGTATGTCTCGAAGAGAGAATTTGAACTAGCCTCCTCTTACCACAATGTGGCTAGATAAGCAAGACAAATCAAAACCAATAGTATCCACTAAGAGATTTCGAGTGAGGGGCATTTATTCTACCAAAAGATGCTCAAAACATGGCATCAAATTTGATCACCCAATGTGTTGCAAAGTACTACTATAAGAATCCTATCTTCCTCATTGGTTAGGTCTATTGTACTTCTACAGTATAACTGGGCATTTGTGGCAACCATTAGGGGGATTATTTAATGGTTCCTTATTTCATATTATTTATGGGGACCTATTCACTTTTATGTTGTGTTTTTGTCAATTGTTTTGGGTTTGAGTTGATTCTCATTGCTCTCAACTCTTCAATATCGAGGATAAAGGGGTTCACAGGCTTCATAGTCTTTCACATTTGAACCTGTGCATTTGTGACTGTGGCAAATATTTGGGCCTGTGGACTTGTAATACTCCTGTTACCTATTGCTAAACACTCGAATTAGCCTCTCAGACTTGTGATATAGACCTTAGGCTTACATTCTGCAACAAATCAGGCCTGTGAGAGACTTGTTCACCAACAATCTCAGGATCTGTCATATTTATTAAAGCTGAGATCTGTGTTGTAACATCTGAAGAAAATTTTGGACTTGAGTACTTTGATATGTGGAAAACTCTTGGACCTGTGACTGTGGCAAAGGATCTTGGCATAGATTTGGACCTGAGACATCAGTTAAAAAACCTTGAATCCGTGGACAAATAAATATTGGACATGTGACATACCTTGGATAGGAAGAAGTCTTGAACTAGTGACATACCTTGGATTGAGGGGCTGCAAAACAAACTTCTGGAGAAAAAGTATTTTGAAGACATCATTGAAGACCTGTGGCCAAAGGACAGTTCAGATTTGTGGCTTGCGTGACAAGGTTAAAAACACTAAGCATATCCGAGGTGTTTTTGGAAGCAATATTTGAAAAGGCTTGGAGCCGATGCAGAGCTTCGAGCTCGTAGGAATCTTGACTCTCAACCCCAGAGCTTAGAGATTGGTGCAGAGCTTAAAGCTTGTAAGGATATTGAATCGGAACCCCATCCCAGATATATCTTTCTATAGAAGAAGAAGTACAACAGTGGTACTCCCAATAGTGGATTTCTTCCTAACACTAGGGCAGTATTCACACCTCCTAAAGATCGATCCATAATTTATGTGGAACGAAAAATTTAAACATGGATATAGGAAGAAATAGAAGCATAGTGGACAACAAAGAGTAAGTTCAGAAGTCTAATTCTAGGAAAAGTTTCTATAGAATAATACTTGGCAACCGAGGAATCTGTACTCACACATCTTGGCACATTTCTTGCAAACATACTCACACCTGAAAGATATTGTGGACTTGTGAAAGCACTGAAGCTCAAACCTACTGTGACATTCTTTTTACCTGTGGAGATTGACACTTCCTCTCTCGGTTCTATAAGGATTTTTGAAGACACATTACTAAGGATTAAATGGATCTATAATAAAGCTATTTTTCAAACCATGTAGCAGCTTGGACACATCTGCAATTCGACTTGAGGGACTATAATTTTTGGATCTAAAGCACTGTAGTTTTTACTTGAGACACTGCAATTCAATTTGAACCTGTGCATCTATGATTGTGGAAAATATTTGGGCCTGTGGAATTACCTATTGCAGAACACTCGAATTAGCCTCTCAGACTTGTCATACAGACCTTAGGCTTACACTCTACAACAAATCAGACCTGTGAGGGACTTGTGCACCAGCAGTCTCAGGATCTGTCATATTTATTAAATATTGGATCTGTGTTGTAACATCTAAAGAGAATCTTGTACTTGAGTACTCTGATATGTGGACAACTCTTGGACCTGTGACTGTGGCAAAGGATCTTGGCATAGATTCAGACCTGAGACATCAGTTAAAAAACCATGAATCCGTGGACAAAGAAATATTGGACTTGTGACACAATTCCTTTAACCTTGCGGATAGGAAGAAGTCTTGAACTAATGACATACCTTGGATTGAGGGGCTACAAAACAAACTTCTGGAGAAACAGTATTTCAAAGACATAATTAAAGACTTGTGGCCAAAGGATAGTTCAAATTTGTGGTTTGTGTGACAAGGTTAAAAACAATAAACATATCTCAAGTGTTTTTGGAAGCAATATTTGAAAAGGCTTAGAGCCAGTGTAGAGCTTAGACATCATAGGGATCTTGACTGTCAACCCCAGAGCTTAGAGCTTGGTGCAGAGCCTTGAGCTTAGTGTAGAGCTTAGAGCTCATAGGGATATTGACTCTCAACCCCATCCCAGATCTATCTTTCTACAGAACCATAAGTACAACAGAGGTGCTCCCAATAGTGGAATTCTTCTTGACACTGGGGTAGTGTTCACACCTCCTGAAGATCGATCAAGAATTTCTATGGAACGAAAAAAATTGAAGAGAGATATAGAAAGAAATCGAAGCATACTGGAGAAAAAAGAGTAAGTTTAGAATCAAATTCTGGGCAAAGTTTGTATAGAATAATACTTCACATCCGAGGAACATGTACTTGCAAATCTTGGCACATCTCTTGAAAACATACTCGCAACTCAAAGATATTGCGGACTTGTGAAAGCACTGAAGCTCAAACCTACTGTGACATTCTTTTGACCTGTGGATATTGATACTTCCTCTCTCGGTTCTATAAATATTTTTGAAGACACGTTATTAAGGGTTAAATGGATCTATAATAGAGCTATTTTGCTGACCTATGAAAAACCTCAATTGCAGACCTTGTAGCAGCTTGGACACATCTACAATTCGACCTGAGGGACTATAATTTTTGGATCTAAAGAACTGTAAGTTTTACTTGAGACACTGTAATTCACATTTGAACCTGTACATCTGTGATTGTGGCAAATATTTGGGCCTATGGAATTGTAATACTCTTGTAACCTATTGCAGAACACTCAAATTAGCCTCTTGGACTTGTGATACAGACCTTAGGCTTACACTCTGCAACAAATCAGACCTGTGAGGGACTTGTGCACTAGCAGTCTCAGGATCTGTCATATTTATTAAAGCTCGGATCTGTGCTGTAACATCTGAAGAAAATTTTGGACTTGAGTACTCTGATATGTGGACAATTCTTGGACCTATGACTGTGGAAAAGCATCTTGGAATAGATTCGGACCTGAGACATCAGTTAAAAAACCTTGAATCTGTGGACAAATAAATATTGGACTTGTGACACAATTCCTCTAACCTTGTGGATAGGAAGAAGTGTTGAACTAGTGACATACCTTGGATTGAGGGGCTGCAAAACAAACTTCTGGAGCAACAGTATTTCAAAGACATCATTTAAGACCTGTGGCCAAAGGATAGCTCAAATTTGTGGCTTGTGTGACAAGGTTACAAACATTAAGCATATCCTGAAGTGTTTTTGGAAGCAATATTTGAAAAGGCTTAGAGCCGGTGCAGAGCTTAGAGCTCGTAGGAATCTTGACTCTCAACCCCAGAACAAGCTTAGAGCTTAGAGATCGTAGGGATATTGACTCTCAGCCCCATCCCAGAACTATCTTTCTACAGAATCAGAAGTACATCAGAGGTGCTCCCAATAGTGGAGTTCTTCCTGACACTGGGGCAGTGTTCACACCTCCTGAAGATCGATCCAGAATTTCTGTGGAACGAAAAACTCAAACAAATATATAGCAAGAAATAGAAGCATAGTGGAGAACAAAGAGTAAGTTCAGAAGTTGAATTCTGGCCAAAGTTTCTATATAATAATACTGCACATCTGAGGAACCTGTACTCGCACATCTTGGCACATTTCTCGCAAACATACTCACACCTCAAAGATATTGCAGACTTGTGAAAGCACTGAAGCTCAAACCTAATGTGACATTCTTTTGACCTGTGGAGATTGACACTTCCTCTCTCAGTTATATAAATATTTTTGAAGACACATTACTAAGAGTTAAATGGATCTATAATAGAGCTATTTTTTGGACCTATGGAAAACCTCAATTGTAGACCCTGTAGCAGCTTGGACACATCTAAAATTCGAACTGAGGGACTATAATTTTTGGATCTAAAGCACTGTAGTTTTTACTTGAGACACTGCAATTCACATTTGAACCTGTGAATCTGTGATTGTGGTAAATTTTTAGGCCTGTGGAATTGTAATACTCCTGTTACTTTTTGCAGAACACTCGAATTAGCCTCTTAGACTTGTGATATAGACCTTATGCTTACACTCTGAAACAAATCAGACCTGCGAGGGACTTGTGCACCAACAGTCTTAGGATCTTTCATATTTATTAAAGCTCATATCTGTGTTGTAACATCTGAAGAAAATTTTGGACTTGAGTACTCTAATATGTGGACAAATATTGGACCTGTGATTGTGGCAAAGGATCTTGGAATAGATTCAGACCTAAGACATCAGTTAAAAAACCTTGAATCTGTGGACAAAGAAATATTGGACTTGTGACACAATTTCTCTAACCTTGTGGATAGGAAGAAGTCTTGAACTAGTGACATACCTTGGATTGAGGGGCTGCAAAACAAACTTCTAGAGCAAGAATATTTCTAAGACATCATTGAAGACCTGTGGCCAAAGGACAGTTTAGATTTGTGGCTTGTGTGACAAGATTAACAACACTACTCATATCTGAAGTGTTTTTGGAAGTAATATTTGAAAAGGCTTAGAGCCAGTGCAGAGCTTAGAGCTCATAGGAATCTTGACTCTCAACCCCAGAGCTTAGAGCTTGGTGCAGAGCTTAGAGCTTAGTGCAGAGCTTAGAGCTCGTAGGAATATGAATCTCAACCCCATCCCATATCTATCTTTCTACAAAAGCAGAAGTACAACAGAGGTGCTCCCAATAGTGGACTTCTTCCTGAGATTGGGGCAGTCACAGGATCTGACCATGGAGCAAATTTTAGGGAGTGTGCTCCCCAGAGCACTTGAACGTTAGTTATGGCTACCTAACGTTCTATGGATTATTCCATGGTACACTCAATCATGGGAGGATACTTTGCAGAGTAGGAAATGGGTACATAATTCATGGAATGGATCCCATAGCTATGAAACAGATGCCAAGAATTTCAACACTATTATGACACATGTAGCCCCAGTCAAAGAGACTTTTTCGAGTAAAAATGCCCCAAAACCTTAAACATATAAAGGATAAAACCATACACCCCATTCCTACTCTATAAGAAGACCAATTCCTCCATTGGGAAATAGAAAATATACAGCTACAGACTAGCACCATCATTCTACAGATTGCACACAAGTGCTTAGAAGACTGAAGTTGGAAGTTGGGTCAAGATTGAAGCTTGGAGCTCAGCTAAGAATCAAGCTGGAGCAATCAATTCAAACTTCAAGCATCATATTTTGACATTTTAGTTGTAAGAGCTACAGTTAAGCCATGCTCCAGAGAAACAATATTTTAACCACTGGTATATATATAATATGTGCAGTAGAAGAAGATTTGTAGTTAGAGAGAAGATTTATGAAGCCATATTTTTAGCCCATATCCCTTGAAAAAGGAGGTAGAAGACTTACAGCTGCAGTTACATTTCAAACATATGAAATAGCCTTGTGAGAATTATGCCTGGCAATTTTTTTTTACTTTGATAAATTTGCAATGAAGGAATTAACAGTATATATTCAATTAAAGTGGTTTTATCACTCAAGCCTCAAGGTCAATGTTAAATTTTCCATCAACACTCATTTCTCATTTATTGAACCTCAAGTAGTTTATAGGTTTCTAATTTCCATATTTGAGTGCCAGCAGTCCTTGAGCAACAAGGCTACTCGCCTGTATTTTATGTGTGCATGGATCTTTACCTATAGGTTGTCTCTGTTAGATCATGGATTTGGAACCCAATGCCAAACAAGATAAAAGTAACTTTTAGATATTAACATGGCATGCTTGAGCACAGATTATGTAATAGGGAATTTTTCTTGGCCTTCAATTCAAAAAATCAGGATCTTGAGCACATTATATCCACTTCCATTTATATAGGTTGAAGGTGTTCACATGACAAGCTTGAAACATGCTTTTCAGTTTAATGTTTATGAATGATATTTGTGCTCAAGTGTCTAATTTGTAAATTTTTCATATACAAATGTGTTGTATGTGCTATACATATGTAAATACAGGACACACATCATTAACCTGTTTTTAAAGCTTTTGAAAATGCAGATTTCTAAAACCTTTTTCACATCCCTGTTTCGTTATGTTGAACCATGCTGAGCAAGACTCTTGAAATTTTGAACATCCCTGTATTCATTATGTTGAAATGGACTGTAGGTTGCTATTCAAATTTTCTAATTACAGTGATCACTTTTGTAGTATCTCAGCTGTAGGTTTCTATTCAAATTTTTTAATTATAGTGATCACTTTTGTAGTATCTCCAACTTCTGTAGCTCTGGATTGATGTAGCACTGAAGCATCATGACTGAACCTTCATCATGGCATTGAATATCAAGATAGAAATAGCATCATTATGGCACCAAATATATCATCATCATATGACTGATCATAGTACTGAGTTTCATAATGTCATAGCACTGAGAATAGAGACAACATCATGTCATACATCACTGAGTATCAAAACAGAGAACAACACCATATCCAAGCTGTAGTGATGTTGCCTTCTTGAAAAACATACAAACTGCACTATCTATAATATGTCTGAAACTTCTTTCAGTAATATTACAATATCACTGTAAATCCATATTGAGCTGCATGATGAAACTA
Organism: Pinus albicaulis; assembly: GCA_034641835.2. Taxonomy (NCBI): domain Eukaryota; kingdom Viridiplantae; phylum Streptophyta; class Pinopsida; order Pinales; family Pinaceae; genus Pinus; species Pinus albicaulis. The sequence continues at coordinate 132,653,747 of CM076579.1, forward strand.
CAACAAAAGTGTCTCTGAGATAATAGAGCTTCATCTGAAACAATAACCCTATAAGCCTGTAATCTGTGGTTCTGTGATAACTACAGAAGATGATCTGAATTGTATACAGTGATCCGAGATTTCAAAGAAGTCTAAATTCCTGAGGTTGAAATGCAAAACAATACCCCTATAGTTATAGTTTAGATCTGCATGTTGTCTCTTTCTAAGATTAATATAAAGTTATAAACAAGTGACTGAAGAAGAACATCGAAACAAGACTGTAAATATTCAAGACAGTGCATGAAATCAAAAATTTGTAAATCCATGGCTTCAAATGACATCATCAACATGAGATCCAAGTTTGATGAAGTGAATCTTGAGGTCAAGGCTCAAACTCTGGAAAATACTTCTTTTGATTACACTGAGGACACACATCAATGGGTCAAGAAGTCATTGTCATCATGCCTACAATAACAAAACCTAGACAAATGAACATGACAGCAAAAGGGGTCACATCAATGGGTCTAGAAGTAATTTTCATCATGCCTACAATAAAAAACCCTGGATAAATGAACATGACAACAAAAGGGGTCAATGACCAAGCCAGGGCCACATTAGGGCTAGTAGTTACAATTGTAACCACAGAGAGAATATCGTTAGTGGCTATATCTTGCATCTCATGCCAAATGAGGTGCCACCATATCTTTTGAAGAGTCTTCACTTGCCAAACACTAGGGCAAGCAAGCCTCTCAGCTCTAGTATGGTCTTTGTCTAACTACTATATTTGCGATACTATCTAACATGAATCTTCAAACAGGGGGGAGCCATAGCAGATATTCACGTATTTATGAGGTCCCTTTCAGAGAAACCCCTCCATATTATCCACATATTTTTTTATATATTAAATTCATATAAATAATGAAGGGAGGGGATCCCTCCAAGCCATCAAACACTGTTCTACACAAGGTTTATGATAACATTTTTTTTGCCAACTAATTAACTACTTTAGATTTGCATGTTGTCTCTTTTTTGGGATTAATATAAGCAACTAGGGAGTCAAGCAAATATTCAAGAGTCAAGACAGTTCATGAAATAAAGGGTTTGTAAATTCATTGCTTCAAATGCCAGTGTCAACATGAGATTCAAGTTTCAAAAAGTCTATCTTGAGCTCAAGGCTCAAATTATGGTTGATCCTGCATTTGATACATTAAAAACACTCATCAATGGGTCAATAAGACATTTAATGAGTGCTCTATCATCACGCTTGCAATAGTTAACCCTAATTAAATGAACACGATAATAAAAGGGGTTAATGGATGAGCTAGGACCACATTAGGATTGGCAGTTAAAACTATATAACTAGAGAGGGCATGTGGTCACCGGCTATATCCATGGCATTTTAAGCCAAATGAGGTGCCACCATCGCATTTTAAGAGTCGCAACTTACACAAATACTAGATAAGACTTTTAGCACTAATATGGTCTTCATTCAACTAATACCTTTGCACTCCTATCTAACACAAATCTTAAAAAACAAGGTGGAGTCACTGCAGATCTTCAAGTATTTATGAGGTCCCATTTAGGGGAATCCTTCTATTTTCATATGAAATCCATGGGTTCTATCTCTATATTGAATTCATGGATACAAAAAAAAGAGGGTTCCCTCCAAGCCATTAGAAACAACTCCATGCAAGAAGGCAACTCCTTGATAGTTTCTTTCCCGTGGATTTTGGCATAAACAAGGATGCTATCGTGATTTTGGTTTCAAGCCTTCTTGGAGGATCCTTATGCAAAAATATGCCCTCCTCCTCCGAATCCCATCAATTCAAGGATGAGGTGAAGCATAGGCTTTCTATTCCCTCAAAGAAAAAGGTGCCCCTCAATCTTGCCTTCATAGTGGAGAAATCAAAGGACATTCCAGTGTTGGAACTTGCAGGTATATGCCCACAACTTTTTGTATTGAATGGATGGCACTCTTTGTTGTTTTAATGGGCTTTGGCCATCTACAAAAATGCTTCATGGGTGGAAAAATCAAACCTAGATTACCAACAATGAGCTCTTCCTCCACTCCAAGTGTTACTTCATTGTAATTTTTAAGGCCATGGTGGAAAGAAAAAAAAATCAACCTAGGACCCTATTTCTAGGGGAAAATTCACCTCCTTTCATCCCTAGTTCTCAAAGTTTGATTACTACAGTCTAGGTGAGAGTTCAAAACCTCCTCTTCACTTATGGTATCCTAATTTTCTTGTAACTATTAGGAACTCCTTGGGTCATTTTATTAAAGTTAATGGAGCTCATATTGTCATGGGCTCAACATCTTTACCCATATCTGTGTAGTGCTCAACCTAAGTTGTGAGTTTCCCAACTAGTTGCTCATATAATGGGTTGATCTCACTTTTACCAAAATGTAAGACATTGAAAGCTCAAAATTTAGATGTAGATCATGCCAACAAACTGTACACCTCCTAGAGACCTATTCATCTTCACCAACATCTTCTACATCCAATGGACATACGAAAAATCTCGAAGGATGGTAAGTAATACAGGGAAACATATGTGCTCCAACAAAGAAAATGGCTAAACCAAAAGCAAAGAAACCTATGCAAGTTCCCATTGGTAGTGGTGGGGAGACACACTTAACCTTGGTCCCATCAAATCTCTTTTGAGGTTTAAAGCATCTTCGTGAATCGAAAAATGCAAAGCTTAGTCCTAACCACCTTGTGTTCATGACTCCCTTTCAAAAATCAATATATCACAATGTACCCATGTGAACAGAACTGAGTGGATCAATATTAGAAAGAAAAATTGATCCTCATAAGACAAATCACAACACATAGTGACCATGTAACTTCTTCAACTCTCTATAAACGAGTCACGTTGTGTTTCTCTATGTTCTCTGCATTTATATCTATTTCATAGTTATGTTTCAATATTATGTTCATAGTTATGGGATATTGAAGCCTACTGAAGAAAACCATGTAGCATCCACATTTGGCCAGTGCGAGTACCCCTTTCTTTGTATTCACTTTTCATCCAAAGAACAAAAGAGCAAAGCATAGGCCTCTCCTTCTAGTTGGGTTTGTCTTGTATTGAGTTTTCCTAGGGTATATCTTGTATTCAATGTATGGATGGTGTATAATTGTTTCTCTCCATTTCACTTTTAGCTGATTCTCAGTAATTTTTGTGTTAAAGCTAATGATATGAAGTCTAAAATATTGAGTAGAATATTGATAGTAAAATACTTTTCTCCAAGGAAAGTCTGAAATTCAGTTGGAGACTGGGGTTTCTGAGCCGGCAGGGCTGAAACTAGACTCTGGGAGAAGCTGATCAAAGCAGAGCAAGAGTGACGCAGTCCCTTAGTCAGGACCACGCAGTGGCAATGTAGCGGTTGCACAGAGCTTGCCAGGGTTTCATTAGTGGCTCACCTGGATCAACCAGGACTTGAGAGAGTGAGGTAAAAATCACATTTTCTCTGTAGCCGAGGTTTTATCTATTGGTTGAGCCAGATTAAGGCACCCTAGATGTACTCAAAATAATGCCACTTAATAATAGTAAACCCTCAGATCTGCTGCATCAGTTTTCCCACATTGGGTTTTTCCGAGGACATTTATCCGAAAAATATGTGTCCTTTGTCATATGTGAGTGATGTTCAGTAAATTATATGTATTTGTGTAGGCTACTAGTTGTGTTTACTTCGGATTTTTTCTGAATATTTTTAGTTAAATAACTTGTGCATAATAAAACAAGTAGGAGAAGTAAATCAATATTTAGCAGTAGGATTTCTGTGCTCAAAATTTTTCTCATGGTATCATAGCATTGCAGATCAAGTTGAACCATCAGCAAAGGGGCTGAAGATATTTGTTGCAGGGAGGGCAGCTGAATCAGCACAGATCCGAAAGAAGGCAGTACAACACTAGAGGGACAACATAGACCCTGCAAGGGTGATGCAGAGTCAGTCTGCTCGTGTAGAGGCTGACGCAGCTCCAGAAAGGTGACGCAGAGCTAGTATGCTCACGCAGAGGCTGAAGCAGCACCAGGAGAGGGACGCAGAGCCAGGTTTCTCATGCAGAGGTTGACGTAGCACCAGGAAGGTGACTCATTCCAAAAGGGAGTGACATTGTGCATTTTTTTGAGGCTGGGAGTGCAACTTTTGATCTTCAAAAGTTGTTGGTGAGGCATCGCTTCTATCGGTGCAGAACAGTGCCTAGAAAAGGTGACAAAGTGAGGAGAAACAATTCCTCAGCAGACTTTTTCCAAGAAGTATAAGATTCGATCAATAGGATGATCGTAGAGGCTTGATTCAGCAGAATTGGCGGAGGATTTCTGGGAGGGAAATCAGTTGTCAGAGGGAGCAGTATCTCTAAAGGGTTCCTAACACCAAGAAACCCAGATCTGGTCTTTTGTTGAGTGCAGTAGTAGTAGAAGGGAGAAGAGTACCTGTTTCGAAAGTTTGAGCAAAGATGGCCCCGTACGAACTGAGAGATCAGGATAGGTTGGACGGTGTGTCCAAGTTTGCAATTTGGAAGGCATCTTGGGCAAAGCACAACTCCCAAATTTGGGTGACATGTGGGCTATTCTTCGACAAGAGGAGATCTGGAGGATGACCAAGAAGGAGTTCAGCAGCGGAAGTGTCAAGGTGAAGAAGGAGGAGGAGGGAGATGCGGCCCTAGCATCAAAGGGACATCGATAGTAAGGGAAGAAGAAGGACCTATCCAAGGTCCGATGCTTCAGATGTGGTGAAATTGGACACTTCGCCAACACTTGTCCTAAGAGGAAGGACAAGGAAGCTTTAGATTCTAAGGCAGCAACAACTAGAGGGGACAGTGGTAGTGAGGATGATGTGGCCATGAGTGCTCATGTGCCTCGAGAGAAGAGGTGGGGCGATATAGATCTGTAGAGCAGCTACAGATGGGCAAGCAGGATCCTTGAGGTGCCCAAACTCGTAGATCACGTACGAACTACAAGAGCCTTAAGACAATAGTAGGATGACTGGATCAGTGGGTGCATAAGATCATGGAGAAGTAGAGGCAGTGTTGGGACGTTGAAGTCTGGAGGAGCGCAAAGGAGAGGCAGCAGCACAAAGGTAGTGCTTACGCAGTACAGTGCAACAGACATCGCAGAGCTTCAGAGAGACAACGCAGCGTAGCAACAGAGGGTGCTTCAGTGATGAGATGCAGCCCGACTAACTTGTTTGTTAGTGATTGGGTGGTGGTCCTTCAGCTGCTTACTTATCAGCAACTAAGTTGCAGTGCAACAGTTAGCAGTGGCGGTGCTATGGGCAGCATGATGCAGAAATTTGAGAGGGAGATGTAGTACAGATGTGGCAGTGGTAGTGACATGGGCAGCAGTACAAAGAGTAGTAGTGTAGTGGATGGAGGGCAGCAGTCCAAGAATCAACGCGAAGACTGATGCCAGAGATTAGGGTGACACTTCAATGGGGAACTATTGCTAGAGCACACTCCTCACTAAGAGGGAGTGTTGATATTTTGGGGTAGCATCAGATGTGCTCTAGCTCTGAAACTTTGTGGAGGGGCCAGAACACATGAGATCTCCAAGACCTAGAAAGTGTTTGGAGAAATTCCATCTGGTGTCAAAGTTATTCAAATAATTAAATTTTTTAATGGGGACCCTAATTCTAAATTAGGGAAATTAAAAAATTTAAAGTGAATTAATTTACACATGTGATGAGAACATTCTAAGTGACGTGGATCAAGCTTATTTTAATCTTAGCCATCGATTAGTGATTAGATCACAACCATTTATTTGTCAACGAGAAAAGTATAAAGGAAGGGCTTGGGTTCAGTTGGAAAACACACACAGAATCTAAGATATTGAATTCTTATGACGGAGCAGTGCTCGGCCAAAGATCATATCTGAGTGATTCAAAGAAGCAGTGAGGGGTGGACGCAATGATTGGTTAGGAGGACCAAGAGTACAACGTAGAGCAAGGGAAATAGAGACACAGTGGAGGCAGCGCAACCATCAAAGGGTGTGACGTAGTCCCTAGAGAGGGTGACGCAGGCCCAGCAAGGGCAACGTAGAGCCCCCAAGGAAAGTCTGAAATTCAACTAGAGACTAGGGTTTCTAAGCCGGAAAGGCTGAAACCAGACTCCAGTAGAAGTTGATCAGCGCAGAGCAAGGGTGACGTAGTCCCTCGGTCAGGGCCATGCAACCTTACACAGTGGCAGTGTAGAGACTGTGCAAAGATAGTTGGGGTTTCACTAGTGGCTCATCTGGATCAGCCGGGACTTGCAGGAGTGAGGTAAAACTCACATTTTCTTTGTAGCCAAGGTTTTCTCTATTGGGTGAGCCGGATTATGGCACCCTAGATGTACTCAGAATATTGTTGCTTAATAATAATAAACCTTGATATTTGTTGCACCGGTTTTCCGAGGACATTTGTCCAAAAGCTCTGGGTCCTTTGTCATATGTGCGTGATGTTCAATAAATGATCTATATTTGTGTAGGATGCTAGTTGTGTTTATTTCATAGTTTTTCTAAATATTTTCAGTTAAATAACTTGTGCATAATAAAACAAGTAGGAGAAGTAAATCAATATTTAGCAGGATTTTTGTGCTCAGAAATTTTCACAGTATACAAATCAGAAATGGACTAAGAACCCAATGGCATGCATTGACTCCATCAATTCTCTATGCTTCCCACAAATAAATAACATCAAAGAGTAACAAATATACAAATCAAGATGAAACTGCATATCAAAATGCACACTTGCATTTCTGACCCAAATGACAAAAACCTGCAAAGCCTCCAAAATAAATAGAGTCAGCTCCACAACAAATGAGATTACTCGCACTAATATCAAATGTAAATCAATATACACTAGCACAAACACATCTAAAATTGTGTTTGATATGCACATCAATGTTCCAAAGCTCAAGGTTGAATATCTCAAATTTCAATATTTAATATATCAGTCATTTCTCTAAACTCAAGACATGCAATATTGACCCTATAGAAACCAAAATTAGATGGATTTGGGATATTATATTCTATGCACCTAACACATAGTATAGATTAAATGTATTTACATGCAAATAAACTATTGACGGACCCACCCACCCCAAGCAGGATGTAGAGCATCTCACATCTTTCGGTACAAACACAAACAACTATTCATTCAAATACCACATAGTTTATTCTTGTGTTAAGGATATGAATCAAAATAAAACAAGAATTAGAAGGAGAAAAAACATATCTTCGGTCCCTCTCCACAAGCGCATGTTCTAAAAGTACAGTATATCTAATTTCAATAGCTGATGCATTTTCCAAACAATCCTAGCCCAAAAAAAAATGGACAAACAAATCAGTATCACATGCCAGGCATAAGCAATCTCAAAGTAAGCATCTGGAAAAGTTTCGTTCACAGTGCCAAAATAATAACAGTAAGTTGAAGCAGTGGTTGGTGATAGAAGCACATATCCATGTTCCTGGATACAGTGGATTTTTGCATTAAGTCCCTTGGATTACAAGTTAGAAAGCAGCACCGAATACAACATACATCAATAGGTTTTTATCTAGAGCTCTTTCGTGTTTGGACAGACAATAATAAATTGAATACAATTCATTTGAAGGAATAGTTAAAGAAAATTCAAAGCACACTTCAAATTCAATAATGCAAACTCAAAATCAAAAGAGCACATCATAATCTCTAAAGAAGGTTTCAAGATGATCACCCAAAGATGTATCTTTGCAAAATTTTTGGCTCTAAAAGCAAACCATGAGAATCTGGGCTATGATAGATCATAGGAAGCTAAGAAATTAAACCTATGGGATGTTGGATATCATTGAATTAACTTGTGAGTAGTGATGATACAGAGTCGAATAAATGACACCTACCTGCCCCTTTTGTAAACAATAGGGCAAAAATTTACAGTTAGACATGCTTGGAAAAAGGAGGGCATGGTTTCCTCTACAGTGACAACTACAAAATGAAACATGGAAACCCTATGCACAACAGGTTGCATGAGTAAATGATAATAATGTATGTTGTAAAATGACATTGATATGTTTGAGACGAAAAAACCTGAAAAATAAGTTAGGACTGTTCATAAAGCAGTTCGAAACTGAATCCACTGGTTTGAAATTGTCCCCCACCAAACAACGCTCCAGGCACCACTCAATTCTAAATTTAGTATCCAAATTATCAAAATTCAGTTGTGCATAGTTTTGTTTTCTGTGATCAAAACATAGTAATAGCCACACAAATGTTCAAAATTCAGAGCATATATACATACATATTTTGTTTCTGCTTGAGGGCACGCATTGCACATACTGTGGCTAGGGTTCGAAGCCCATACTCTAAATGGGGTAGTCAGGATAATCAGACACTGCAAATGCACATACTATTCTAGGGTTCGAAGCCCACTATAGTTTTGAAGATCTTAGAGATGGCAGCATCAGCTTCACAAATGGCTACTAGCATCAATAGAGTATTGGGTCTTTTCACTACTTTCTCTGATGGATTGACAGATAAAATCATGGAGGAAAATCTTAAAGATGTTGGTCTCAATGTTAGAGCTCACGCACTCAATGCCCTTCTTCAAAATCGTCAACTCCAGGTTTTCAAGCAGGGTGATTTCATAGTTTACAAGCAACAAACGAAAGAAGAACCTGTAAGGTTCAAGGGCCTCTCATCTGAAGATATGCTTATATATCAAGTCATAAAAAATGCTGGAAATATGGGTATATGGACAAAAGATATGAAAAGAGAAACAAATTTACAGCATCACAGGTTAACAAAGCATTGAAAAATCTAGAATCTCGTGACTTAATAAAAGCGGTGAAGTGTGTTTCTAACCAAGAAATGAAGGTGTATATGCTAGCAGAATTGACACCTTCAAAGGAGATAAATGGAGGTGCATGGTACAGAGGGCTAACCTTTGATATGGATTTCACTAACATTGTTAAGCAACAGTGTTTGCAATTCACCTTGCAGCAGGGTGTAGCCACTATTGAGAGTGTTGCTGATTTTGTGAGAAAATCAGGGATAAAAAAGGTGGAATTGAAGGTTGAAGAGCTCAAGAAAATGGTGATGTGGAAGAAACGATAAGCACGGGAACTAGAGACTTTGCTACTATAGAGGTTCCCGAGCTCAAATTCAGGAGTCGTCATCATTTACGAACATTCCTTGTGGAGTTTACCCTGTCTTGAGAGAGTGCACAGATGATGGTCTGATTTATGATTTCCATGGCATGGAAGCTACATTATACATGCAATAATTTCTTAAAATTAAAACTCTTACCTTCTGATATGCCTCTCAACAGATGGAGGAGGGGCCGCCTTCTTCTTCTTGAAACTGAATAATAGCTTCGTCATCTTTGCTCGAGTCGAACTCTTCAATGCATTCAGTATCGATGAGAGGGTGTTAAGGCTCCCCTCGTGGATCTCTAGCTCTGCTCTACTATTTTGGTAACCGAATGCTCTATGTTTTGTTTGCCCGCCAATCCTCCATGACAACCTCTTGAAATTTAAATGGTGGGAAAATAATTTTCAGATGACTCAAAGAATTTTGATCGGAAGGGTCAAAACCGTTTATCACAATATAGAGAAAATTATTCCAATACAATACAAATTTTAATTTCTTAAAATTTATTCAAATATGGTAAATATTTTAATATTTTTCAAAAGAAAGGTGGATGCTATGTTTAGTTTGCAAATCACTTTATATTTTTATGCTTTTTGTTTTTTTCATTGTATATGATTAATTTAGGTTTATTTTAATTTCGAATTTATCAAGTGTCTAGAGATCGAATCTAAATAGGTTTGCAGCTCAAGAGATTTCATTCTTACCTCTCGACCCCCTTGGTAGATCTAGAGTTAAGATAGATCTAAATTGATTTAATTATTAATTTTATGTTTTTAATTTTTATTTTATTTTGACGGACTCAAAATGTTAAAGAGAACATTACAACATCTTTACCATAGGAGAAGAATTAAACACTAGAGAAACCCTAGAGGCCCATAGAAAAATTGTAGGTGACGAAAGGGTCGTAGTTTTGACAAAGAGTGAACAGGTTCTAGACAATGCCAGGCTCTGATATCATTGTCAAATTGCAAGATAAGATTAAATGCTAACCATGAGTTTCTTATCCACATGATATATATTTTGTAGAGAGATGGTCATCATGATAAACCCTTTAAAGGCACACAACTACTCGTCAAATATGATTTTCATATAAGATGTTGATTTCTTACTATTAGACCCACATGGAGGAGGAGGAATCGGTGGATTATGAACTAGAGGAGGGGGGTTCTCAACAAATTTGGTCTAGTCCCAAGGATTTTATCCATTCGCATTTCAAAGTCAACTTAGAAGGTCACCATACCACAGTTTCTAGGCCTATCGGATCTTTAGAAAGCAAAGTTAAGAATTCAATAGGAAACTATCTAGCGGTTCGAAGGCCCTAACCCTTGCTCCAACCACGCACTATTCAGGTCCTTTAGTTTCGGCTAGCCCGAGGCCTGAGGACGTTTGTCAAGGGCTAGAGAACTCTTCTAGGTGTGTTTGGCTCTAAGTTTAGTTTCCCTATTGTCCCAGATATTGGAGGAAAACATACAATGTGTTACTGCTTCCTTAGGGTTTTCAGAATTTTTTGAACACAATGGGGGTTGTTCACTCTTAGAAGCCTCTCCAAATTTTTTTCATGTATATCCTTAATCTCAAGTGCCATCAGCCTCGACCTCCATCGATGAATTAGTGAAGGAGAGCCTTGCCTCGACAATGTAAGAAGGTCAAACTAACATCATGAATGGTCTTGTGGTTTTCAGGGAGAAACACTCTTGTGAATAAGAAGGAATTATGATTCAAAAGGAGTATGAGAAATAAAGGAAGAGGAAAATACATTGTAGTGTCAAGAAGAAGAACAAAGTCCTCCTTTCTCTATTTTCGGGAGTCAACTTCACCATTCAAAATACTGAGGAAATGTCCCAAAAATCCTTGGTGGGGCAAGTAAGGGGTTTAAAATTCAAGTCCTCAACCCTAAACTTGTCGGCGGACAAGGAAATCTTACCTATTGTAAAATTTTCTCCAGAGGTGTCACTGTTAGCCCAAGGTTGGATTCATTTGTGCTTCAAAGATGTAGCAGGCACCCATAAAGTACAACAAATGGTTTAGAAAATTGATCCATCTCCTATCCTTTTCAATTTATAGATGGTCCTCTTCGATGCAAAGTAGGAGAGACTAGATATGGCCCCAATCTAGGTTCATCTTCTAAGTCTCCCTCCTAACTATTGGGATGCCCTAATTTTCAAAGATATAGGTAACTCATTGGGATCCTATCTAGCCCATGAATCTGCATATTTAGAGATGGGGATTAAGACATACACCCATATTTTGGTTAATATGAATCTCAAATAAGGGCTTATTGAAGGCATGGATATCGGGATTGGGGTGGAGTGTATTCAAATATTGGGTTATGAAGGAATACCTTTTAGGTGTAGGCAGGGCCATAGGTATGGGCACTTGGCTAAAAGCTATAAGCTTCCATTTTCTTACTTAGGACTATCCATCTAGAGGAAAGTACATATTAGGTTAGAAAAGGGTTTTGGATTGGAGGTTTTGGGCACCGAGGAAAAGCTAGATGGTGCAACTCCTCTATGCAAAACATCCTCTAATTCGTTGGTGACAATTGTCAAGATATGGTGTTTATGTTGTCCGTTTTCTAGAAGCCCTACTAAAGGGGTGGAGTTTCATTTCCTTGGATGCTAATGGAAGGTTGGGGGGTTTAGCATTTGGATGGAAAGCCATAAATATTTTTGGTATCCAATTCTCGGGGTTTGGATTCTGGTTTTTCCATTGACGACAAAGAGGGAGAAGTGGAGGGAGATATGGAGAGGGAGGTAGGGAGAAGGAAAGAAAGGGAGAGAGGGAGGGAGCAAGATGGAGAGAAAGGGAGAGCTAGAGACTAAGAATTATGCACACTATTTATTTTTCATTATTAGAACGAAGGTTTGAGATTGTATTTTGTTGAGGAAAAGGAGAGAGGAAACCCTAATTTTGGGAGATGAAGTGGTTATGGTAGCAAGGAATATTTTAAATGAAACATTTATTTTTCATGTTATAAAATGCCACCTGTGTCAGCAAATTACAAATGAAGTTCAAACCAAGTTGTAAAAATCTAGAATCTTTATTAAATGTAAAAGAATTTTATTGTTCAAGACTATCTAGGCTAGGAATGAAACTCCAACACCTTCCATTGACCAATTTTCAATACACACTTCATTAGAGGCCTATTTTATACTCAATTTAATATCAATTTTATGCTTAAATGCTAGGATTGCCACACAACTTCCCTCATTCCATGATTTACTATATACCTCTTATATATTCATAGCTTATTTATCATGTAGGAACCTCTAGGACATATGAATCCAACACATGACTCAACCCCTAAAAAATACATTTTATGCTTCCTCATAATGAAGGGGTTTATTATAACTCTTAAAGGAAGTTTAGGTTATTGGTTGTGCGCCAATCCAAACCTTTCTATCGAAGATATAGTTATGATGATGAACCTTAGAAACTTAGCCTAAATCCCATGGAATGATCTATCTCCAATCCATAGCTAGGTTTATTACTCATATTTTCTTATCACTAATACCTTGTTTAGAATGATATAGGTTCAGTATCGTACTTAGCATAGTCGTTAGCCCATGTGATTCTCTAAAACTATGCTCCATGCATTGATTATCTTAGTCCTTAAAGGTTGGTTTTTCAAGTGTGGTTTTTTTATCTTTGACATCCCATCTTGCACAATTATCCCATAAATTAGCTTTATTTCCGAATACAAAGAAGCACATATGATAGACCTTCAACATTTGTGTATTTTCCTCGAAAAGCGAGACACTTTGAAACAAAATTAGAGTTTGCATGTAATTCATTCAATATTTTGACCAACATGCAACTAATTATGGTAGGCATTGGAGTATTCTGTTTGACATATGTGTTTATATTTAGTTTCATTTTCTTAAGATTAAGTATAAGGTTCAATCCAAAGAAAAGGGAATTTTTTATTTAGAAGCATCTTCACCCACAACCTTTGTGTTGGTGTAAGGCCTATATCGGAATGGAGAGTCGGGGGAACTTCCAATGGGATCTTAAGAGGTGTTCTTTATACAAATGCAACCATACCTTATCTCCCACCCTAAACTTATGTGGCACTCTAATCCAGGTGGATATTTGGTGGCCACCCACATCTTCCACTAACTCAATGGTGCTTTATCTTCTCATCATTTTTTCTATGGTTTTTGGGGTCTTGAACTTCTACGGTCATTTTTAAGCCCTAAATGATGTTTTTTTGGCCATTTATGGGTCTAGATGTTTTTATGTCATTCCCTAGGGTTAACCAAAATTTGTAATCCTAAATATGGTTCTTTCAGATGGACTAATTGTGTTCCCCAAATAGAGATTTTATGCAAAAGTTGCAACACTAGGAAGTTGATTCTAGGGTTACGGTTTTAAACCTCTGGGGTTCTTTCTTTTATATTAAAACATATGATGAAACTAACATAAACAATGAACAAAATATGCATTCATGACCTACAAGAATCTTGATCACAACATGTTTGTAAAATTGAACAACCTATATTGGGAAAGCTTGAGCAAGATTAGAGCTTAGAAACAAAGCATGAAGAATGAGGAACCATGTTTTCGTCTTCAGGGAAAATGTAGATGCGGGCAGGGAGGGAACCCTTGCTCTCTCTGGCAGGAAAAGGTAAATGTTAGTGTTGGATTTTTGTTAAAGCAATCTTAGCCTTTCCCTCTCATTCTATGGAAGGGACTATGTTATTTCAAGTGTATAATTTTGATTAATTCTGTATCACCATATTTTATGGAAAGTTATTTGAAAAAAGTCATTTTTTAGTAATCATTTTTATTCTATTCTATAATCAAAATAGAGTGAGAGGTAATTCATTAATTTTATTTAAGTAAAATTAAATTATTTGAAATGATTCATTTGCAGGCCATTAAGGGGTGTACTTTCACTATTGCAAGATATTTTTGTTGTATTGCTTAGTTAACTTATTTCCTTGTGTATAAGGAAAACAAGCTTTTAGTCAATCAGAAACAATTCTAAATCTTATTAAATGACCAAATTCAATTCTTTATTGCCAAAACATGTTCTCGATGAGGTTTCAATATGGTTATGCTTAATGTCAATTCAATTTATCTATTTTAAAGACAACCCACACTATCACCAAATTTATTTCTTTAATGCCAAAACATGTTCTCGATGAGGTTTCAATATGGTTATGCTTAATGTCAATTAAATTTATCTATTTTAAAGACAACCCATGCTATCCAAATTTAAATGGAGCTCGAGGTATAGTTTTTATAAATAGAAAACAAAAATATTCATTTCAATTTCATATATATGAAGCATTAGAAAAGGATAAAAAAGAAATTAGGATGTCAATTAGGTTTAGCTTGGGTGGTTAAGAGGAGTTGTTATCATCATTGTCTAAGGTCATACTTGTGATGTGTTTATTCCTTATGTAGGGTTTGCGTTATATTTTGAATTTCCAACTCAACCTTTTGAATTCATCCATTCTACCATGACTCATTTCCATTTAGTTTTCATTCAAATCATTCTTATGTTATTGTGAATTTTATCTTAAGCAAAGTATGGAATGTGTTGGTTGCATCTTAGTGCTACAAAAGATGGTCTTATGGGTGTATTTATTATATGGTGAATAATAGATTATATGTGTTGTGTATGCAAATAATTTTGTTTCTTATAGTTCTTAGTATGTTTAACTATGTTTGGTTGTTCTTAGGTGTGATAAAAATGAATTTAGACACCACCTCTATTTTAGAATACAAGTTTTCTAATATACAAAATCCCTCGTTTCTCCAACATGGTATTAAAGCTAATGGCTTGAGATGTAGCATGTTGCCTACAAGTCTCATGCAAGTTTTAGATGCTCTTAAAAAGTTAGATTTGTTTATTGGATTGGTTCAAGGTTTCTAATTGCAAAATAAATCTAGGATCAAATCAGTGGGTCAAAATTATGAGTTTCAAGCTAGATCTTATAAATTTTAATGGACATAGTTATAGAATTTTGGCACAAGATATGGGAACATTGTTGAAGAGTGAAGAGTTATAGGACTTTACGAAAATGGTGGTTCTTATCCAAGGGATGACTAATAAAATTTTTTCATCAACATGAAAAAGGATGAGGCTCTAGGAGTCATAATGTGGAAGAATGTAACTAGGTTTGGTCTTCATTATTAATGTATTTGTCAAAATAACTTATTATTATTCGACTTATTAAAGCATGGGTTTCATGCTTGGGTCATATTTAGATTAAGGTCCCAATTGTGGACGTCTAGGTTAGTTGTTACAAATTTAAATTGATCCAATTTTTGGGCTTTTAAATCATGTAACATTAGGTTGTCAAAAGAATCCTCCATCAAGTCATCTTCTTCAAGGTCATCATCCTCGAAATATACTTCAAAGACAACCCTCATGTAAAGTGATACAAGTCATCAAAGTTGCATCCTTAAGTCGACTTCAATCAATCTTCAAGTCAGCTC
The DNA here is from genome assembly GCA_034641835.2 of Pinus albicaulis. Lineage (NCBI taxonomy): Eukaryota > Viridiplantae > Streptophyta > Pinopsida > Pinales > Pinaceae > Pinus > Pinus albicaulis. The sequence goes on from CM076579.1 coordinate 132,669,282, forward strand.
AAATCAAGACACAACACTTCACACTGTCATGTCAACTCAATAACTATGGAAAACAACTATATATACAGGGGTATAGTTTTCATTTCTACCATAGAAGTTTGGAAATATCTGAAGTTTCGGACCACAGATATAGTTCGGATCATGATCACAAGTTCGGTGTTGGAGGATAAGGTCTTGAACATATTACAGAATTTTGGTAACCATTTATGCTATGAATTGGGTAACTTCCATGATATGATGTTGCAACAAAAAAGTGCCTCGCTTTCAACACAGATCTACCACAGAATTAGTGCTATGTTATGATACTCAATTCAATGAATATGCTCGGTTATCTCAGTTATGGTTCTCAATGCTATGATGATGCTCGGTGATCTCAGTGATGATGCTCGATGCTATGTTGTTATCTCAGACTCGATCGAGGTAATGAGGATGGAGTTTAGGTGCAAGCAAAGAATATCTCGGTGTCATGGAGATATCGGTGCTAACACAGTGAAGGGATGACTTGATGGAGGAAGTCTATAGTCTAAGGTCTTGGTCATCTCATCTTAAATCTAACGAAGGAAGAATTGTGACTGGGTTTTCCCCAAAAGGTGGGGGTTTTCTTAACATGTGCCTACATCTTGTGTCTTCTTCTATTTGTTCATTGGAATTACTCTACATGATAAGAAAAGATAAATTGAAATATGAAATAATAATAACAAAACATCATAAGATAATTTCATGATAAGAGAAATTTTTTAACTCCCATCTCCTTAATTTCTCTAACACATAACAACCTCCATCTCAAGGTTGATTCAATGTCATATAAACCATATAAACTACTCATATAATCTGTACTCATTAGTATATCAAAGAGCTATAAGTTTATGCTTATTTTCCCCTAAGACCCTACAAACGTTAGTGGAGATCGTGTAGGCTCAGAGGGAGTTGTGAATTTTTGAATTATATGGTTTGGTTTGCACAAGAAGAGTCTAGGTGGGCTTGATGTTAATAAGCCATGTGAAAACTTGTCAATCCCATGTGGACGCCCAAATGAAGCCCTTATATTGCGTATAAATAGAAGGTGAGGTTTGAGGCTAAGATAACATCCAAGCGAAAAAATTTAGGAGTAAAACACCTTCTGATGTAAGCCACAGCTTGAAGAAGAGAAGGCTGAAGCCTGAAATGAATGTTTTGAGGTTAGATTAGGAGATATAACAAGGTCGAGGAGTAGCTGCGTAAATAATTTGGTAAGAGGGTTGTTTTGGTACCAAAAGAGGTGGCATATTTGTTTTTTAAGAGAGTCTCAGGCACTGTAGTTATTACAGGGATAACACATGTCTATATTAGGTTTGTTGGAGGGGCCGTAAGGCCTAATTCCTACAACATAACTAAGGGACAATCAGCGTATGAGATAAAATCTAGGGTGAAGGCAAGCCACATTGATAGAAGGGATTGTTGGCAAGTGTTGAGAGGGATGACATGGACTATGGATAAGCCCTAACCAGACCGCAGAATACAAAAGGGTACCAACACATTAGAAGGTACGTTTTTGTGTTAAATTATTGGTCCTAGGTTGGACAGTTGGATCATTTTAGTATACCCTACGGAAGCAAAGAAGGGAGGGCTAATGTGTTGGTTAGAAGCCCTAACCAGTGTAATGATTGGTGATTGGATCAAATTCATAGGAAACCTGTGGAAGCTATGTGTTGGGGTTCTCTTGGGTGTTAAGAAACCCTAACTAGGAGCAGATCTCACAATGAAGTAATGGGTTCCTAGGACAGGGCTGTTAGAGAAGCATCTCGGTAGCCAAGAGGAGGGTTTACTAAGTGTGAGGATGCCCTAGCCAGAGGTAGATGCTACAACACTTATTGGTCACTCGTGGTCTGCTGGAGGGTAGCCTGAGAGTGGGCCAAGTGTGAATGTGGATTGTGCATTTATGGTCTGTTGGAGGATAGTGTGATAGTACCCATGTTGGGGCCTGGTGTGCATCATCTTCATGGACCTCGATGGTTGTTAGAGGTCAAGGGTTTGATCAACTAGGAGCAGCTTTGTGTATCCCTTGACTCATGTGTGGAGAAGGACTTCTACAAAAAATGATGGGAAGTCATCCTAGCTCGTGTTCATTGTGGGATATAGACATCTTGTAGTGATAGGTAGTAGCCCTTCATGCCCTATGTTGGCCTTCATCGTTGCAGCACAGGAAGACCATAATGGGTTGAAGTCCTATCTCCCAGGAATCTAGCTAGAGGAAAACTTCTATCTCCTAGAGGCATCTATGTTGCTAGGTGCCCTCACTCTCCTTAGAACATGGGCCAATTCCGACGATGGAATCTCCAAATACCTCAAGCCCTAGCTCTAGGATCAAGTTTTTCATAGGTGTTCCCAAGGATAGAACCTAATAGGATGCTCAAATCTCAGAGAAAACTTATATGAAGATGAAGCCTTTGATCAAAGGCAACTTGCATCATTGGCAGAAAGCAAGGATTTCCAAGAGGGCCCTTCTCAAGACCATTAACTGATTCAAAAGAAAGAACACCAAAGAAATCAAGACAGTGCAATTGCGAAAATTCTCGCTGCCTGAAATTATATTGTGAATACTTCGCATCTGGGATTTGTTTGAATTGTTATAACAATGTTGACCATGAAACTGTGACAAGAGTTTGCTTTCTTTTAGCAATTTAGAGACAATGAAGTTGAATTTTCTCCCTTTGAAGAGTCTTCCCACTTTGAACAATTTGGAGGAGCACGAATCCACTACATTTTGCAGTCTCTTTTTGTGAAGAGATTAGATGATATGGACCCTTGCGATGACATGACTGATAAAGATATTCAAACAGCTATTCAAAATTCTATTGGATTAAGAAGTGCACTCTTTGTATCTGAGGTACCCTTTCAAGTTATGCTGAGGAGACAAATTTCTTGGCTTTTAGATCCAAGCCTCCAGTGTGTGCATTTTATTTATGAAGATCTGGTAAAGCTAGCGCATAGATGTGAGACAAGTGATCTGCTGCGATTTCCAGTGCTACAAAGGTGCCTTGAAGAAATTGTAGGCTCTTTATTATGTGAATGTTTGGTGCCAACCATGGTTCAGTATCTTATTGAAATGGAGAGCAAACGCGGCGCATAAAAAGAGGGCGCGGCGCATTGGGCGCTCCTCCACAGTGCATTTTTGCACTGGCGTAGCGCACTCACCAGGCGCGGTGCACTGGGAGTGCGCGCGGCGCACAGAGCCGACAGGCGGATTTGCTCTTGGCTTATAACGAAAATCCAAAATTCGTGGCCCATCTTCTCCAAAGTAAATCAAATCAGCTTGTGAAATGTTGATCCAATTCATGTTACTGGTGGCTGCCAAAATCTCAGTTTAATATGCAAGCTAACGCCAATCAGATTTCACCAACCGCGACTTAGATGTTTGCAGAGCTTGTTCTCGGACAAAGTGACCGTTGAAAGATGAAATGGAGTCGAAGTTCTACAGACTACACCAGGAGTTCATGGAGAGGTTGTTACGTTTGATAAAGAGTTTTTCCCGAAGATCCTCACAGGGAAAAGTTGTAGCTTCTGGATTTTAATATGGGTTTATTTTTATACCCACGTTGGCTTCAATGATTGCTATGAAAAACGTTGCATTGCACTTAATCACAAATCAATTTGGACAGGCCCAGCACTCTAGAGGTAGCCAAAACCTGAGTAAATTGTATTTCTGGAGGAGATGTGCTTGATTGATAAAGTTCGATGGACAGGAAGTGGTGGCATCCTTACAGACAGAGGGACTTAACGTGGTTTTTCCATCAATTAGAATCCAAAATCGGTGGAGTTGTTTTCCAATTGGATAGAAGAGCAATATGGCGGCATTGAAATTCTGCTTTTACAGTATTACCACGATCAGTCAAATTCTAGCTCTCTCTCATTTGAAATGAATGGATATGCAGTTGTTTATAAGAAGAAAACCACAGAGGTATATACACGTTCAACGTATGTAATTGATGGTGTGATGCGCGTGAAAGGTCGGGCTGCATGTCTCATCGACGCAGAGGATGAAGTTATTTCGAAAGAATGTGGGAATGGTTTTCTTTCTGTGGCAAAAGTATCAGCTTGCCATCGTTTGGAGGATGTGTTGGATGACTTGGTGGCTTCTCTGCATAAATTCACCCTTCTCGCTCGTGCTGGCAGACTGGTACAAGAGTTACACTTGGAAACTTCCCTTGACAGGGCGGAGATCAAGCAAGTAGCGCAAAGGGTAATGGGAAGAGTTCTTTAAGTGCTTGTAGTAGCTCCTCTGAGACCAAGCACTTTCTGTGGGTAAACATATCAAGTTATTCTTCAGGAAAGTCATTACAATTTTCATTAAATGCCTTATTGGTGTTTTTGCAGCGTAAATAACCTTACCTATGCTTTGGTTGCAACATAATTTTGCCTTGGGCATCTAGGATAATGGAAATATTGTGAATCTTGTTGTCATTGATATGTGTTCGCTGGTGATTGTAGCTGGAACCGGCTGAATTTTAGTTTAAAGGCTATTTTTGTTGAAACGGTAAGTGGAAGCAAATAGTCCGAGAATTAAATGAAGAATGTCTGCCACAGCAGAGGGATAAGATCGGAAAAGCCTAAATTTAAAACAAAGGCATCCACCAGGGCAGAGAAATAGGATCGATTTCCTATTTATGAATATAGTTGTATTTCAAAGACACTACGCTCCAGATTTGGTCTTTTAGTTGGTCATCAGAGGATTTCAAGGGAATGCTGTTATGTCTTCAGAACAATGATTGGTTCCTCAGCTTTGTTTTTTAATGATCATTAAAACCATGCCTTATTTTGGTCGATTTGTTTTCTCATAGTGTATATTATTTATTGTATGGAGAATCTTTTGTAAGAGAGAGTTCTGGAAAACAGCGGGAGAGGTGTGAAGAAAAACTTCACTGTACAGTTTTTGACAAGGATTTAATGAAAAGATACAGCTCTGACTCCTGAGATCCCTGTGGTAATAACTTAGCATTGCGTTTCTTCCTTTGTTTTCATATGTGTCTTGTAATGTTTTGCAGTTCATTCATAATCATTTTCTGTTGAACATTTTTAAGTAAGAGAGGTAGAATTGAATTGTTGCTCTGCCTTGGAAAAGTGTTCAAGTTCTGTGTTTTCTTCTGCTTGAAAAGGATTCATACATTAATGCCCTTTTCAGCTATCTTAAACAATCTTTTCACCCCATTTAATTTCATTTTGAATGCTTAAGCTCTTGCCTATCTTGCCTCATGAGATAATCTGCATCTTTCATTTAATTTCCCTGCTCATGCTGTCCTTTTTCCCCATACTGCCCAGAAAAATCAGATATTCATTAAAACCCCTTTTCCTATCAATTTACTAGCCTAAGATCAATATCCATCATAAGTCATCTCAACCCCTTTTGAAAACCTTTTGCCGAGATAGACCCGGAGAGAGCCCTCTCCTGTCCTCGTAGGGCTAGCTACGAGGCTGAGCATGGTTTGATGTTGCCTTGAGTTTTACCTTATTTTAGCCTAAGGTAAATTCGAGTGCTAACACCTCAAACTAGGGTTAACTCAGTCAATATTATGCCTGCGTCAACTTCTGTTATGGCTCTAATTTACAGTGCAAGCCCTCCTCCATTTATGTTGGTCCTTATCATAGACCTTGTGGCCTACTAACCACCACAAGGCAAGATGGTATCAACCCTCTCTTCTATTTCATGTAGAAAATCTAACCAACGGGATTCAATCTAATCTTGTAATGTACTAAAACAAGATACTAAATCCTTCCTATAATTTGTGGAAACAAAACACGATAGCATAATCACATATAAGTAAGAGAAACAAGTTATCAATCGCACAAAACAAGATGTATCTAGGGAAGAAAGTGCTCAAAACCCTCTATCTCTATTTTGTATTAAGTCAAGGAATCATGAAACAATACAATGCTTAATCTCTCTTGAGATTTTCTAGCACTCTGCGATTGCCTCCTGCTGATCTAGGCAAAATCGGTCTAGTACTTAGCCAATTCTCAACCTTCCTACAGCCTGCCTTGCTCATGCAATTCCTATTGAATTTTCTCCATATTAATTAGGAAAATCAACCTTCCTTGATTGTGCAATCCATCATGGCATCCTAATGACTTTATAATTGCACATGGGAAATTTTATATAAATACAACTGAGAGTTATGTTCCTCTGAACTGTGTTACAATAAGGATCAAGGGTCTTTTTATTATTTAAAATAATATAAAACCCTAAAAAACCAAAGCCCTAACCCGAGGAGATGTAACACCAAGATTTTATGGGCCCCGTTCGGGTTAGTTGGGCAACCAACTTACCGGGATCGTAACTTGGTCATATGATCTTCGTTTGACGCACATGATACCTCGTTAGAAAGATCTCTCTGAGGACTACAACTTCTAATGTGATTTCTATAAAATTTCCAAACCTTTCATGCCCAAAAAACGTCGTTTTGGGCCTCAAAACGGCTCCAGAAGTTCAAGACCTGAAAAACTGACAAAAATAGTAAATTGTGCTATAATTAAGGAAACTGAAAAACTGAAAGAGACAATGGCGAGGGCCCAAGTGGAATAGGCGGGTGGCCACCAATATCCACCTTGATCACCTTAAATCAAATTTCTTGAGCTAACTCAATCATCATGACTTAGTTAACTGACACAAGTTGTTATGAGACGAAATTACAATTTATTGTCCAATTTGTTTAAGGGAAAAATAAATTAGACGTCTCACATTCCTCACTCCTGGTACATCAAAATTCCTCACCGGTGTGGGTGCATAATTTTTTTTCCTTTCTAGTTGCCAATTTCACTGTTTCTTGTTGCAAATTTCAACACTCCCTCTCAACAAGAAAGGAATTCAATCTATCCCCATATGGTACCTTTGGAATGTTATGCATGCTACACTTCTCTAGTGTTGTTTGCACCTACAAATCCTGAAACTGAATAGCCTCCGAAAAACTAAATCAGTGTAATGCATCTATCATCAGAGTCTTCTGACTGCTGCAAGCTACTGCACCTGTCTAGTACTGAATTCTCTGCGCTGCTGCTCACATCTGCATTTGCGCCCTTTGAACTATTGCTAACTCTGATTTGTGCTCTAGTATTTGACATATGTCACTCTAATTTCTATCTTGCTGACATCTGACTACATCAATTTAACTGATCCTTCCTACTACTATTATACTGTGGGCTCCTTGTAGCCAGGTTTGATCCATGAGACACGCCATCTCAATGGACCTTGCCCAAATTTCTTATCTTGGGATTATGTCTACACATCACCCCACCTTACACCTCGAGGTATGGCTTCTCCCTCTTCCCATCTGGCTTGAAATTTCCCCCTCATTGAGGTCTTTGCTTGAGTGGACGCTTCCACTCGATCTCCTCTCTGCTTCTCTAATTGTGGTAGCTACTCCACAACCTTCTCAGACTGCTTCTCATGAGGATGCATGTTGAGAGGTAATTTATGCTCCCTCTAAACCACCAAGTCTCTAACTTCTGCCTTTCTCCTCAAAGCTTTGCATGCATCTGGTACCTGAAGTGCATATAGGTTCTTGACTCACGCACAGTGTAATTGTCCCGATGTTACAAAAAGTTTCTAAAAAAGAGTTGATTTTAAATCGATGATATCTCCCTCATCTGAGCTCCAATTCGACCAATTTGTTTTTCCCTTTTGGGTAGATTTTCGCAAGGAATCCAAATATTCTATTTATTTTTGAAAATTTTGCACCAAATCTTCAGATATTCTCTGCAAACTCGTCGCTCAAAAAATTCCTGCTCTGATACCATGTAGAAAATCTAACCAACGAGATTCAATCTGATCTTGTAATCTACTAAAACAAGATACTAAATCCTTCCTACAATCTGCGGAAACAAAACACAATTTCACAATCACATATAAGTATGAGAAATAAATTATCAATCGCACAACAACATGATGTATTTGGGGAAAGCAACTGCTCAAAACCCCTCTGTCTCTATTATGTATTAAGCTAAGGAATCATGAAACAATACAATTCTTAATCTCTCATGAGATTCTCCAGCACTTTGTCGATTGGCTCCTATTGATATAGGCAAACTCGGTCTAGTACTTAGCCAATTCTCATCCTTACTTCAGCGTGCCTTTTTCATGCAATTCCTAGGGAATTAACTCCTTATTAATTAGGAAAAGCAGTCTTCCTTGATTGCGCAATCCATCATGGCATCCCAATGACTTTATAATTTCATATGGGAAATTTTCTCTGAATACAACTGATAGTTATGTTCCCTTTAACCTCTGTCTCAACTGGGTATTCCTCGAAACTGACATGCATGCAACTATTAATAGCGAATGATCAATTATCTAATTGATCACTCATTGTGAATTAAATCTAATTTAATTCACTTGACCTCTCACTAGCTCATCACTCAGTTAGAACTAGTTAAACTGATTTTAACTCATTTAATTGAGTTAATTACACTTGCACCCCGCTAATGCATCAACCTCAACTGGACCGCAAAAATATTAGAATTCCTCTAGATGCCTCATCTTAGACCCTCAAATCTAATTTCTTGAGCTAACTCGGTCATCATGACTTAATTAACTGACACAAGTTGTTATGAGATGAAATTACAGTTTATTGTCCAATTTATTTAAGGGAAAAATAAATTAGACGCCCCACATTCCTCACTCCTAGTGCATCAAAATTCCTCACCAATGTGGGTGCATTTTTTTTTGTCCTTTCTGGTTTCCAATCTCACTGTTTATTGTTGCAAATATTAAACATTTTATAATTTGATGTGGTCTTCACACAAAGACACCATTGAAATCACATGCCCAAATTCTCATGAGAAACCTCTCTTAAGCTCGATCTGCCAAAAGAGAACCAAAAATATGCCATCCTACTTCCTAGCGCAAAATGACCATTAAGGTATTCAACATTCTTCTGAACCCTCACATGATGATCTTGCTCTTGGACGATGATCATGACCTCCCTTTAGCAACCCTTACTCGTCCCTCGTACTCGACCTACTTTAGGACTACATCTTTCTTCACCCCCTTGATGTGCTAGATAGTGGGAATACATGTAAAACATGCTAAGATGTGCCAAGTGATAAGGCATGCCAAGATGTGTAAGGGTGTGTCAATGCATGTTAGGGACTGTTAAGACAACAAAAGGGAGAAAAAAGTTAAACTACAAGTAAATGAACACATAAGAGGGTTAATAAGTCATCAATTTACCTTTTCCAAGAGGGGCATGCTAGGCACACCAACACTAGGCGGTAATAGGTGCCAAGTGCAAAGTCTTAGTGCATTCTAAGTGCCAAGTATTCCTTTGTTGCTTCTCATCTAATTTCCAACAATCGATCATCACAAATAAATTTAATATTAAAACATGCCAAATCATACCAAGGCATCTCAACGTATTCCATACATGCTAAGACTTTCCAAGTGCCAACACGTGCCAAGCGCCAATATGTGTCAGGGACTAGTGTTATGCTTGTTATGAAGTGGAAGGGAATGTTGAAGAGTGCTAAGGTGTGCTAGAGAGTGATAATGCATGTTGATCAGTGTTAAGGAGTACTAGGAAAAAACATTAAGGGAGCACTAGGTAAAAATTCATGGAAGTTAATGAATATAAGAAACGTATGCCAGAGACTAGTGTTAATGAATGTTAGTTGTCATGCCAAGGAGGGAGTGACAAGGTATGCTAAGCATTGGTAAGGCATGCTAGGTAATATCAAGGCATTTCAATAATTCCCAAATTGTGCTTGGGAGTTCCAGGGTGTGCTAATTATATCATGTGCCAATTAATAGTGCCAAGATATGCCAATACATGCTAGGTGCTAAGGATGTGGCGCAGGGTGCCAGGGTATGTCAATATGTGTCAAGGCAACAAAAGGAAGAACCAATAAGAGGGTTAATAAGTTAAGACTTTATCTTTCTAAAAAGGGGCATGCTAGGCACACTAATAATAGGTCCCAATACATGCCAAGTGGCATTGTGTGCCAAGTGCTAATGTATGTCAATGCATTCAACCAAGGTGTTCCAGGGCATCCTAGGGACTATATGCAGCATGCCAACACATGCTAGGAGAGTTCCATGTTGTGCTACCGCATGCCACCATTTTCTTGGGCGTTAGAGTCATCGAAATATGTTCTAGGTACAAATATGTTCTAAGACATGTGGGGTGATAAGTAATGTTTGTTTTTTTTAGACAAAAGTGGTTAAATTTTATTAAAGGGTGCCAATACAATGGCAATGAGAAACTACAGTACTGCTCTGGCTGAGAGCGCAGAGCAGAGTTTTTCTCTTGAGACAGTAAACATTGTAGCAGAGATTGAGAACACCCAACTGCAGATTTCTAAACTCAGTGCTATCTTCGTCGGTTGGAGCGTTGGAGAAGGCATTGAAAGAAGAAACTCTGAGTTTGCCGATAGGTCCACAGATGAATGCTGGAAGATGAGTGAAGCCATTGGCATGATATCCCTCCGGATCAGCGAGCAGGTCCTTCATTTGGCATTTCAAGAGATCGTAAGAGGAACCCTTCTTTCTATTTCCTTTGGATTCACTATGAATAGAAAGCAGAGCATATTTGCTTCTACCACTAATGCTGAAGTTGATCACCCAGCCTCCTCTCATCCGGTTGCAATTAGTTACAACAGAGAAAACTGGGAAATGACATGGAGCGTGAAGCTGGGAGTAAAGGTCAGGTTGCTTCATTAGGGATTGAACCAAGTTTTTTATCAGTTGGTCATTAAAATTGTTGCGGTTCAGACAGAATGGAGGATGGAAGGGCCTAGGGATCAGAGGAATACCCAGCAGAGAAAAGGCCCAAAGATCACCGGACTTAAGGGATATTGTAGATGGAGTCGACATGATTAACTGAAAGAGATCTTTTACTCCGCAGAACGCCGAGATTGGCTTCCATGTCTGCCTGGGTATTTAATTTCCTGGGAATATGATAGAAAGAGATCTTGTGGAATTTAGGCAAAATAAGTCTGATTTTCCTGAGGATGGCTAATAAATGGAGCTGAGAAGGATTCTTATGGGTGTTCAACGCCTAGATAATGAGCCTGGAGTCCCCGAAGACAGAAATGGAGAGGAAGTTACCTTTGATCGCTTGAAATAGACCCTGCCACAGAGCAAGAGCCTCTGCTCTGTTATTAGATTCCCTACCCAGTCCCCAAGAAAACCGAAGCACATCAGAACCATCAGGACCCAAGAGAACCCCACCACCTCCTGAGATACCAGGGTTGCCTTTAGAGGCCCCGTCAAAAAATAGACAATGTTCATTCAGAGCCTACCTCCACTTAATGAACTCTTGCTCCTCCAGCCTAATTTCCCAGTTGGAGTGGGCACTAGCAGAAAGGGTGGAACAGTCCTTATGATTAGGGACCAGTCCATTCAACCAGAGATCCTCCTCTATGTCTAGAGCTTTTCCAGGATTTTTGGCAGAATTGGCTTCTAGAGTTTCTCCCAAGAGAGCTTTGACTTTAGTGATGACTCTGGACGAATTGCAGCGTTCGTTTCTGAATAATCTGTTGTTCCTCTCCAGCCACAACTTCCAGCAAACAATCTTGGGGATCCACAGCTAGCAATTTTTGAGAAGGTGATTTTTGGAAAGACCAAACGGAGATAATTTGATCCAGGTTTGAAAAATATTTGGGATGTTCCTAGGAAGCTCGATTTTATCAGAATTTAGCATCAAGACCCCCTTCCAGACTTCTAGAGCAAAAGGGCAGGTTAAGAACAAATGATCAGCTGTTTCTTCATCCGACATACAAATATTGCACCAGGATGGTCCTTCCATACCACGCCTGCGGAGATTATCACGAGTGAGTATACTGTTGTGAGCTAACGTCCAGCAGAAGAAATCAATTTTGGGAAGAGAGGGGGAATCCCAAATAAATTTCCATTGAGCAGGATTTGGAGGAACATTGGGAATGGACATAATACTTTTGTAGCCTTCAGAAGATGAATAAGAACCTGAGACTGATCCCCACCCTCGTTTGTCCTTTGCTGAAACTTTTAAGGGGGATTTCCCTTGAAGTCTATCCAAAAGTACTGAGGCTTCACCTTCCAGCCACTGAGGAACCTCCCCCAGTTGCCAGCTGTCCCATAGACAAGTTGTATCCTCCGTCCAAGTGGAGATGTCCCAGAGGGTGTTTAAATTGCGAGCCTGGAGCCAGGATTTGATATTGGTAAGATCTTCCATCTGACTCAAAGGTTGATCACCCAGAATAGGATCATCCCAGATTCTTATTTTTTTCCCATTACCTGGAATCCAATACAGCTTATGGCTGAAATGTTCCAAAGCTTTGAGGCAGAGTTTAAAGATAGGAGAACCTTTGGAGGTTCTAGGAAGCTGGTCCAAACATCTAAGGCGCTTCCCATGAAAATATTTTCTCCACAGGACTTTCTTGCTCCAAATTAATTTTCCAGAGACAATGTCCCATAGCAACTTGGTTCCCAAAGCCAGATTTTGAGCAGCCAGATCGCGAATTTGGAGACCTCCTTCCATAAATGGCTTTTTAATAGTGTCCCATTTAACAAGATGCAGCCTTCTTTCGTTATTTTTTCCCCCTTCCCACAGAAAACGCCTTAGAAGAGCTTCCATTTTGTTGATGAAGGTTTTTGGGGCAAGGAGGATGGAGTGCTGATATAACGGAAGACTTGAGAGAACAGCTTTCATCAGAATGATCTTCCCAGCATTATTCAGCCATGAAGCTCCCTAGGCATGGAACCTGAGTTTAAGCTTGTCCAGCAGGGGCATCCAATGGGCAACTTTAGGAGTGGTCTTGAAGATTGGAATCCCCAGGTATTTAAAAGAGTCCCAGGCCCAGGACCCTTCCATATCAAGAATCCTTGCCATATCTGATAATTCCTTAACTGAGCAGTTCCAGCTATAGATTTTGCTTTTTAGAAAGTTGATCTTGCTACCCGAGACCTCTCTATAAATGTCCAGCTCCTTCTTGAAGGATCTAGTAGAGTTTATGCTTGCCCCACCCAGCAATAAAGTGTCATCAACAAATTGGGCATGGTTTATGTCTTTGACATGGTGAACCATACAGAGGCCAAGAAGGATTTGAGTCTGTTGATTATGGTCCAGTTGAAAGCTGAGAACCGAGGCTTGAATGGCATAAAGAAGCGGGGACAATGGGCAGCCTTGTCTTCGGCCCCTAGAGGCTTGGAAAAAATCAGAAGGTCACCCATTAACCAACGGCGTTATCCAAGGAGAGGCAATGCAGGCTTTTATACAATTAATGATGGCTGAAGAGAAGCCCATTTTCTTCATTACCATAAACAGGAATTCATGCTTCACCCTGTCAAAAGCATTTGCCAAGTCAAGCTTAATCACCATACCTTTCTCCTTTCGGTGATAGCTTGAATGAACAGCTTCTTGCACCAGCACAATGTTGTCCAGAATCTTTCTCCCTTTGATGAATCCTCCTTGGTTTTCAGGGATAATGGCCAGTAAGATTTTCTTGAGGCAATTGGCTATAATTTTAGTGATCAACTTGTAACTAGAGTTACACAACGAGATTGGCCTGAATCTGCTGAAATCAACTGCTCCTTTCTCTTTCGGAATCAAGGCCAGAAAATCTGAGTTGATGCCGCCTCCGATCTTTGCACAAGATTGAGATTTCTTGACCATTCTCAAGAGGTCATTTTTTATTATGGCCCAACAGGAAAGATAGAATCTAACGGGAAACCCATCTGGGCCAGGAGCTTTATCCGGTTCCATACTGTCCAGTGCATTTTTAAGCTCATTCATGCTGATTAGAGCAGTCAGCATAGAATTGTCAGGATCTTGAACACATTGGGGAATCAAATTCATCGGATAGACATGGGGATCCATTGGTGGATCATCGGGGGCAGAGTAAAGATCTTTAAAGTAAGAGTGAGCTGCCCGCTTGATGCCTTCGAAATCCTTAACCACTGCATTTTGGTGATGAATTTCTTTAACAGTTCTGAATTGCTTGCGAGCTTCAGCTTGTTTGTGGAAGAAGCTAGTATTTTTGTCCCCGGCTTGGAACCAGAGAGCTCTGGATTTCTGCCTCCAGAGTTCTTCTTCTTCCCTACTTGCTTTATGGAAATATTTTTTCAGGTCAACTTCTCTATGAAGAAGGTCTTGGGAAACAACAGAATTTTCCAAAGATAATTGGTGGGCAGCAAGACTGTCCAGGGCCTCCTTTCTTTTGGAGGAGGGAGTTTTCAGCATTCTAGCCCACTCCTTAAGCCTTCTTTTGAGCCCCCTCATTTTTTCTTCCCACACGTAGTAAGGGGAACCATGAACAGGTCTGTTCCAGGCATCTGAAACCATCTCTTGGAACCCATCATGCTGAAGCCATAATGAACTGAATCTGAAGGGGATAGGGCCAAGATTTTCATCCGTGGAAAGCTCAAGGATGATGGGTTTGTGATCAGAGGTGTTATTTGGTAGAATTTTGGACGAGGCCATTAGACTGCAAGTCAGGAAAGAGGATTGGACCAGAAATCTGTCCAAACGAGCTGCAATATGATTTGGGGCCACCCTTTTGTTAGACCAGGTGAACTTCCCAGATGTGGGCTTGATATCCTCCAGCTCCCATCCCAACATGAGGTCTTCAACCCATTCTCTAGCTGGATCCCTGACCGGGGAGCCTCCCTTTTTCTCATTTACAGCAAGAGTGACATTCATATCACCAGCTATGATAATGTTTTCTGGATTGTGCATCGAAAGATAGGACAAAATCGAATCCCAGCAATATTTTTTCTCAGATGGAAGAACTGGAGCATATATATTGAACATACTTACTTGTTGGTCGGAGTCTTTATGAAGGAGCTTCATGAGAAGCCAATGGGACGAGCTATCTTTTTGAATCAGGTCATAGATATAGCTATCCCAGAAGGTAGCAATTCCACCGGAGGCGCCTCTTGCACTGACAGCACATCCAATACCTTTACGCGAGAAGGTTTTGCTAGCATGGAGGAGGGGAGTTTCCTCCAACTTTGTCTCCTGGATGAGAAGGATTTCAAGCGAATACATTCTCACTATATCTTTCAGGGCATCTTCTTTTAGCTTGCTGCCTAATCCTCTCCAATTCCAGGAGACGTATTTCATTATTTATTGGCTTGGGAGATTGTGGCTCCTTTTGGAGCCGTGCCATGCTTGCACCCTGATCTAGTATTCATCATTCCCTTGAGAGTTTTTTGAGAGCCTTGGAGAAAATCCAGATAAGTTTTATCCTCTCTCTGTTTCTTCTTGGATTTTCGACCCCTGGCTGATTTGATAGGGGTGACTTGTGAGCTGTCTGATTCATAGGTTCTTCCTTCTGAATCTTCATCAGATTCGGAGGCCAGGCTGATATGTTCTTCTTTATCTATATTTACTTCATTGCCACCTTTTGCTTGGGGGGTGATTATTTCAGTACCAGTTTCTTTTACTTCCTTCATCAAGTCTTCCGGTTCTTCTTGTGCCCTAGTGGTTTCTGCGTTCCCACCTGAGGAGGATCCAACTTTTGGGTCTTCATTGGCCTTTGGTTTGGTCTGAGGCTTCCCCACTGTTCCAGAATTTTTATTCTCTATTGGCCTAGGGATAGCCTTGCCTCTTTTGATTTCTTTCCATCCTTCCTCGTCCTCCTTAGTCCCAGTCGGGGATTTGGGACAATTCCGTTGGAAATGTCCGTGTTCATGACACGTTCTGCATTTGAAAGGTAGTTGCTCGTAGTCCAGCTTTTGGTAGTGATGCCATTCTCCCACTGTAATTTTAATCGCCTCGGGGAGACCAACCTCTAAGTCAACTTCCACACAGATTCTTGCACAGGTGTATTGGCCTTTATTGTCTGCTTTGTCAATGAATCTGCCCAGACCGTTCCCAATCCTTTGTAATGATTGATAGCTCCAGCAGTGGATCGGAAGGTTGGGGAGCCGAACCCAGACTGGTACTTCCTTAGGAACATCCACTGAGGGATCGAAGTCAGGGGTCCATTTATTGAGATACAGACCCTGATTTCCCATGAAATACGGTCCATTTCTGAAAACCAGATCTCTTTCTTCTTTGGAGGTGAACTCGAAAATGAAAAAACCTCTGCCAACCGCATAGCAGATCACACTGTTTTTCAGCTGTGGCCTCCAATTGCGTTGAATCCAATCATCTGTGGTTTTTGTAGATGGCCATCACCCCATAAATTGCCCAACCAGCCCTCTGTCAGCTAGGGCAAGGGAAATTTTAATCGGCTGATCTTCTTGCAGAGCGATCTCAGGGACTTCCTCAAGTTTTTTAATGAATTTTGGAACCTCAGGGGCAGGACGCTTCTTCCCTTTCTGTGATAACAAGCGACGGAAGGCTTCTTCAGACGAAAGCGGAGGGGTGGGAGAGGTTTTCCCACCCCCGAGTTCACCCATGGCTGCAGCAATGGTACGAAGCAAGAGAGTAACTCAATCCATTCCCACAAAACAGCACCCCTGCAAATCCAAAATACCAAATCCCAAGGGCCAAAACGCTGCGCAGTTGATCTCGTCTCGCCCAGCTAGGGAGGTGCAGCACAGCAAAGAATATGAAGAGACCTGATCACAGGAAGAGGGCAGCAAAGCCCTCCCAGACGCCTAGAGGGCCGAGGCCGCCGTCACAAACTCTGAAAACCTAGTGCAGAGCATAACAGGCAGCGCGCTTTTTTTTCATCGCCAGCAGATAACCTATCTTCATTCCATCGGGGTGATAAGTAATGTTAGTGTGTGCCAAAGCATTAATTTAAGGTGTGCCCAGAGTGTTGAGCAGTGTTAGGTCTTTCTCATTAATATAATTGTCAGAGCTTGATTATGTATTAAATAATATATTTCCTACACACAATAGTGGAACTCTATCTGAAGGGAATTTGCTAGATAATAAACTTAATAGATATGAATCATGTGTTGACTCATAGGAAATCTCTATTCGACTAGTCATTACTTGAGGGAAATGATACACACTAATTACTTCTTAAAAATTTGACTGACCCTAACCACTATGGCCTTGGACATATTATAAAAAATACTCCACAATAATGGTATTAAATCATTATCTTTTGACAAAAAATATATTAACAGGCACATAGTGTCATCAAAAACTCATTGGAATGATCAATGATGACGAACATTTTTTGACCATCACCAAAAGTAACAAAAAGAGCATTGGTGAGGGTCATTAAAAGTTTGTCACTAGAAGTATCACCAAACAGAGAATTAGTAATGGGCTTTTAACTACCCTCACCAAAAGTGTCATTGAAAATGTCTTTGGTGACGTACCATAAAGGACTATCACTATATACACTTACAGTAACGATTTTTTAATGATAAATGATGACGGACATTTTTTGGCCGTCACCAAAAGTAACAAAAAGCGCATTGGTGAGGGTCATTAAAATTTCGTCACTAGAAGTGTCACCAAATAAAGAATGAGTGATATGGGCCTTTAACGACCCTCACCAAAAGTGTCATTAATGTCTTTGGTGACGGACATAAAGGACCATCACTATATACACTTACAGTGACAGTTTTTTAAGGACCGTCACCATATGTGACATTGGTGACGGACCTTAAAGGTTCGTCACAAGCATGACCCTCACCAATGTGATTTTTTCTTGTAATGAATTCTAATTTATTTTATGTTTTGTGTGTTAAATATGTCATTTACTCAAAGGGTAAATGGATATGAAATCATCAGTGTTATGACTTCACTCAAAACTTTAATGCAATTGAACATGATATTGTGATCTTTTCATTTCGATGAATATCTATATAAAGGAAGGAAGGAAATTCAAACAATTTTGTAGCAAATAGCAATGCAAAAAACAAGAATTTCCTATACTAAATCTTCAATCATACTCTTCCAATGCAATTTAAAGTCGTAAATTCCAAACCATGCAATGTAATCTATGCACAATTTGCCTGAAAACTATGCAAATGTAATCTATGGACAATCTCCATTCATATTATGAAAATGAGAATTCTAAATATGCAAATGTAATCTATGCAAGATAATTATTCAAAGCAAACACAAGTTGATTCCAAATCAGTGAAAGAACAACAAGACTATTTTCCTTCACCAATGTAACTAATGAACAAATAAATTGTAATTAAAGGAAATTGGGTGAAAATTCTAAAGATCAAAAGTGATGACACTCAAAGGCAATTAACACTCTGACACAATTCAGCAAAAACATGCAAAAAATGTTAAGAGATTGAGACAAACCTCTGGGTAATGACCAAAGGAAATCGAATTAGTAATTTCTCAAAAAGAAAATTCAAAACTCCCAATCAAATTGAAAGAGACTCTTTAAGACTCTAAACAATCTTAAGAAATAATAAAAACAAAAAAAATGAACTTAAATTAGAGAAACCATAGCTTTTTTCAAAAAATTATAGGGTTGTGTAGGTCACTATTTCAGTTCAATGCATATACGCACTGTGAAACTCTGAAACTGTGCAAATTTGTGTTTTGTTTCTAAAGGAAAACTACGAAGACATAGAAACTTAAGAAAAAATAAAAAACAAAGGTATAAAACCAAAAATTTCAATTCTTAAAAGGGTGTAAATGTTTCAAGGGTCACAACATGACACAATGGAGAACTCTTGTTCCCCAGTGGAGTCTCCAATGTGTTATGCAAACAAATCACTTCTTGCAGACGAGAAGGATATCCCTAGATTTCCAACAAAACCTAGTAACAAACATCAAAAGAGTTGCTACCTCTCCTTAGCCTATAACTGAAACATGAAACATGTAGTATGTGAAGAATCACTTACCTATTAGAGATATTCTTGTAGCTTTTCCTCAATGCCTAAGAGGCTTTCCCAATGTTTTCCACAACTTCTCCATGATGCTCCAAAAATCTGCATTTACAAAAACATTCAAAGGGATAAAATCATCTCGAATATAAAATAAAAGGTAAATGAAATATCTAAATTAAAATACAACATATAGTTGAAACAATAATCAATTATAAACAATGCGAGTGATCAAGGAATCTCGCAAATAACATTAAAATAGACACAATTAGGAAAGAACAACTACTTTGTATTAAATTCAAAAGAGAATAAGCTTAAAACCTTATTTCCTTGATGTCACGAGCCTCTTCCAATGGTCTTCATTCCTTCCCTTGATGACACACTTTTTAGACCCCAAACTAGCAACATGAGTTTACAAACCCAAGTCTCCCCTATTCCTCCAGTCCTATGCTCAATTTATAGGCAAGAGGAAGAGGTTTCTAGTTCCTCTTCTCAAGGGATATGATGCTTAAGAGGAGGATATTAGTTCCATGAACCCAGGGATGAGGCACACGTATGTAGTGGTTCGAGGTTTCTAATTTGGATAGCATTCCTCCATTAGAGCTTCTAGAATTTTTCTTTTTATTTTTACTTACGTGAACAAGATTGCACAGTTTATAGTGGAAGAGAGTGCAAAGAATTGTGTAGGACACAATGGTAAAAACTGCACATGTCTAGGTAATGGTTAGAAAAAATGTGCAAATGCTCAAAATGGTTTTTAAGCAGTGCAACCCAAAATTCCTTTTTTCCTCGGTATTTTTTTACTTCAAATTTTATAGGGGATTCATTTGGGAAACTTCATTGGATGACGAAGGATATCAATCAACATTCATGGTGAAACAATTCAGTGTAACACCTACATTCCTCAAAAGCACTCAAGTCGCTATAGTAATAGAGAAAGGATATAAATCCCTCACCCTCTCTCTGGCTTCCCATGGTCAGATCATATTGTATGGTTTCACGTGTTGCTCCTACTCTTGTTGCTACTCCCTCTATTGGCATATCTGCTACATGATTGACATATAAAATACATCAACCTCATATATAAAATGGATTTTTTCAAATTAAATGAAACATGTATTTATAATTATGGAAACATAACTTTCAATATATATATATATATATATATATATATATATATATATATATATATATATGGTGCACTCAAAACACTGCCATGCAACAGACCTGGTGTGCTTTCAACTATAACTGCACTGGTAATAGTGTGCACAAAAGTATAACGCACTGTGGGTGTTTCAAAATTTTAACTTTTCATAGTGGTGCGACCTACTTATGCCTTGGCGCACACATATAACCTGTTGGCACTGGTATAATATGTTCAAGTTATTGAACACACCGAGCTATAGGAATATTTTTAAATATTTATTTTCACTACATTTGGTAAATATAAACGTGTCAGGAGTGATGTACCGACACACAATCTGCAACATATTTCCTAGTGCATTTATATTTACAAAATGCACTTCCACAATGGCTATGTGTTATGTTCACGCACTGAAATGTGGTGTACCCTATAAATTTATAGGGTGCACTTCCCCCAGAACGAGCCAAACATATTGAATGCACCACACATTGAATTTTTTTTTTAACTAAAACAATGAGAAATTCAACCTAATTTACAATTCTAATATGCTAAAAACTTCACCGGATGCGGTTGATTAATGACCATCTAGGAACGTGGCACATTGTGCACTTCCTGATGGATTTCACCTGGGTAGCCCATATGGCTCCCGGTACAGGCATTTACTATGGCCATTACTCACCACCCTGCGCGAGTTTTCATTATCTCGGTCGGCTCAACCAACTCCTGGTTATGGCGGTTATTCTCGACATGGATTGTATTTGCAGAGGCTTGACTGGTGTGGCGGACAGCTGCAGATCTCCTCCTCCTTTGCAAGCGATTTGCTCGCCTGGATGCGTTGAAGCCAGTATTAAAACGAGTACGGGGAGGCGCTGTTCGATCGATGCTTGTTTTGAGCCAGTCCCGAATTACCACTTCTCCAACAGCCCGTGGTGCAATCGACGTGGTTTTGCTCCAGCTTCTTCTGCTCCGCCCAGTGGTCTTGCTCCAGCCTCTTCTGCTCTGCCCAGTGGTCTCAGTGGTATCGCTCCAGTTTCTCCTACTTCGCCCAGTGACGCCCAGGATTCTCATTCTTCCCCTGTCAGTTTTGCGTGTTTTACTGAGCCCAGCCCTGAACCGGTCACCATGCCTCGCCTCCGCGAGCGCATGAGAAGCAGAAGGGGCACAAGCCGTGGGCATTCTAATCAACGGCGCCCGCCTCCTATTCCTGCTACTGCGTTTGATGTCGACTCTGTTTTTTCTCCCGTCGCTTTCCCCGCCCCTCCTTCCTCCACTCATGAGGCTCCCCACGTTGCTCCTCATCCCCTTCGGCCCTCCATTCGTCAAACCTCTCAGCGTGCTGAGCTACGGTTTGACTGCACTTCCTACAATGCCACTCTTACAGCTTTCATTACTTTCACTCTTCGGGAAGAAGTCCCCAACATAACTCCTCCCAGCTCCTCGACTTCGCCAGCTCCCCCTCTCAGCTCCAGCCTCCCTCGAGCTGCTCCAGCCTCCTTTGTTCCTCAGCACGAATCCCACATGGAGACAGAGCGCACAAGTGGAGGACGCGCTCCCAGCGATGGCCAGGCGGATAGAAGCAATATGTTTTCTTGCAGAATTACCGAAGAGTCTCCCTCTCCTACTCATGGATAGCAGTTGCATCGTCACTCAGGTTTTTTTGTTCTTTTTATGTAGAAATCATAAGCTTCTTAGCTATACTTCTTTGCTGAACAGGCAGTTCACTTCTTTCAGCTATGGTGTTATTTTGTTTTTTGTAAACTTAAAACCGGTTTCCCTCTCATGGGCAGTTCAGATTTTATGGTTTAAAGGACTGGTTTCCCATTCTGGGTAGTCCAGACCTTGCTTGCCTTGCTTGACTATCAAGCCTAGCACTTAGGCTTACCAAGCTGACGCTGGTGCAGTTTTGTATCAATACTTTTACACTTAATAGAAATTAGTCATACTTAGAAAAAAAAAATATGCTAAAAACTTAAATTAGAAATAAATATAGAGATTACTTGGACATTTGGTCATCGAGGAGGCAATGTGGACATGTAATGGAGAAAAAAAAAATCACATCGTTTGAAAATTTTGGAAATTAAAACTGTGAGCACATTACTGAAAAGTGGTAGTAAGAGAAGCATCGACGTCAGGGCGCTTGCACGTGGTAATAGTGGCACCCGTGCTTCAGAGCCTTATCGCACTATATAAGATAAAAATGAAAATTATGGTTGGGAGGGTTTTCTTATTTCAACCCTCCTCCGATGCGTTTCACGAAGTGCACCAAGGCAGGATATATCCAAAAACACTGTGTTTCTTTTTAACTAAAATTATCACCGTGCTTTATGAGACACACTGGGGCTTTACATTACTGGTAACACACTAGTGTTGTGGTTTTACAATAGCACAAGACTTTTTTTAGAAATTAGAAATTGTTTATTAGTACGCTTTATAAGATGCCCTGGGGCGTTGTTATATGTTTACCACACCAGGACATCATTGTCAAATGACACCGGTATGTTTTACTATATGAAGGAGTTTGGTGCTAGTGAATATTCAAGCACTGGTGTGTTTGGGTATTTAGCGCACCGTGGTTTCATACTTTTCAAAAAAAAATAAAAAAAATCAATGGTGCACCATGTTATATGCAGCTCTCGTACATGTACGGGTAATAAAGCATCCGTGCATTTGAATAATTTAGACACACCATCAAAGAAACATCCGTTAAAACATACACCCTCCCACCTCTGCTACTGACCTCTCCTACCAACATTTTTTTGGGTTATTTTTATAGGGACCTCCACTATAAGGTCTTTGCCTTGTAGTGTAAGTATAAAAGAAAGTACACATCTCCTTCACTTTGAACATGTGTGGTTAAAATGGATATACATTAAGTATGAAATAAATTACATATCTCATTCATTTTGAACAACAACAAACATACCATGTTGATTACGAAAATAATCACACATATCCTTTATTTTGAATGACATTAATAAAATATTTAGGCCACAAAATTTGCATTTTTTCATTATTTAAATTGCACATTTTGAATACATAAATGGATTTAGAGCCCTAAAAATCCCCTTAAATACCCTTATTGTATAAACACAATTTAAACTTGGAATTCCATTAAACTTTTACCAAATTTTAAATAAAATTGATGAAAAAAATACCTACAAGGAATTTTGTAATCGTAATAAATTTTTGATTTTCAATTATTTTATATAGCAAGTACATAATTGAAATAGATATTTTATTCAAAATAAACATCTAGATATTTTATTTATCGTTCACATTGTCCACATTAAAATTTTATTTGTTATTAATACATATTTAAATACATTTTTTTTAAATATTTTATTTATAGTTCATATTGAATTATTTCGTAATATTTTGTACACGTCACATATTTTATAATAAGAATTTCATATTAAAAATTAATTAAATTTCATATTTTCTTATTAGGAAGAAATTGAATTTTTTTTATTTTCAATTATTTGATTTTCTATACATATTAAGTTTATATACAATTATTTAAGGTAAAATAAGCATTGAAATATTTTATTTAGGTGTAGTTTAATTACTAAACAAATGTGATTTGGATAAGAATTTAGCAATAAAACTTCTAGTGAGATTGTGAATTATTGTCGTTTAAAATATATTTTTGAATGCATAAATAGATTCAACACTCTCATGCATTTGATATTTCCAAATTAAACAATTTAAATTTATAATTTTTAAAATTTTATACTAACTTTTGAGCAAAATTAATGAGAAAAAAAATATTTAGAAAAAGATCATTTCGTGTATTAGTTAAACCATGCATTTTTTTATTGTTTATATTGCATTTCTTTTAATTATTCTCAAAATCCATATAAAATTGAAACTATAATATATTAATTAATAAATATTCAAATATTTAATTTGTTTATTAAAATATATTATTTAATATAAATATGGAAATATTTTATTTATAATTGAAAATGAAATAATTTCTATAATTTATATATAAGATATCATTTTTGGGATTCAACTATGTTAAGTTATTCATTTATGGGTTAAGTCATTCATCTATGACCATTTCCATGAGAGGTAGTGAGTTATTCATCTATACTTTAAGTCATTCATCTATGACCATTTCCCTGAGAGGTAGTTTCATTCATCTATGACCATTTCCATAAGATGTAGTCATAACTCACGAGTGAGATTGAAACTAATGAAATGAATCACATAGGGTCAATCATCAGTGGCTTGCACGTGGTAACCAAGACTTCCCGGAGGTCACCTATCCCATAACTCCTCTGGCTCAAGCTAACTTAAGTGTGGATTTTTCCCTACAATCAAGCCCACTTAGCTTACTACCCCATTTGCAAAACCTTAACAAGTATTGTGCCTATAAACCATTCAAGTAGAACTCCTTTTATTCATATATAAATAAGTATATCAATTCTATATTAAATATTTAAAAATTATTAAAATATCTATATGAAATATTTAAAAATTATTAAAATATAAAAATATTTTATTTCATTTTAAAAGTGTAATAATTTTTGTATATATATATATATATATATATATATATATATATATATATATATATATAATTGTTTTTATTAGTAAATTTAAAATGAAAATTAATGTGTGTTTTTAAATATTACCTATCAAAAAAATACGTAATATTAATTTAAAAATGAATATATATCCATCTTCATATTAGATGAAGTAAGAAAACATTACGTATCTCGCCCTTGTACTGAACCATACTGAACACCCAACAATTCTATTTCTTATTTCTTACAACATAAATTCCCCATAACTTATAATCTCATTTGCCTAAATTTAAGGTTGAAGTCGTGGAAACATCGAACTGTAAATTTTTGAATTTGGAGTGTTTCAGGTGGAAAATAACGACGAATCTTAAACAACTTGAAAAAACAGACCGATGTCAGAAAATTAAAGAACGGATATATGTCTAATGTTTCTGATGATGTCGTTATTGAGAGCTGCAACATCGCAAAAAGCTCCAGAGTGTATATGCGTTCATGTCGAGCTGCCATTATCGAGCGTTACAATATCCAAAACAAAAGATTATTTATTGAGCACTACAATATCGAAAAAAGATCGTTTATGTCGAGTTGAGTTAAAACAAAATTGTTGGAGTAATCACCCTATTTCTATGGAATCTGTAATTTTCACTCTGGGGATTTTAGTTACGGGTTTGGAAGTTTATCAACAGTGGCAGGTTTTGGTATAACCGCAATTCTCTTCATGGTATCAGCGGCTGGAGCCAGGTTTAATTCCCCTGAGCTGCTTTTGAGGGGGGGTGTTGATTCCCCCGAGCTGCATTTGAGGGAGATGTTGGGTTGGAGTAATCACCGCACCTCTATAGAATCTGGAATTTCCACCCTAGGGATCCTAGTTACCGGTTTGGAAGTTTACCAACACCAACACCTACAGGTTTGTCACGACAAACCTCTTCAATGTAAAATTATTAGAGCACAAATACGGATCTAACTAACTGAAGAATAATTGCACAAACTTGCAAGAATTGAAAAAAGGAAAATTGGAATTGATAGTGAATTCGATTCATCAATATTATTTTGAGAATAATATATAAAGCTACTAAGTTAAATTTAGTTGTACATGCAATAACTCTGGATAATTAAAACTAACTGAACCTAAGTGTGCTTTATGTTATGTTAATGTGCACATGCACCACATTCAAGCACTAGAGTTAACTAACTAAAGCCAAGTGCACACAACATGTAAGCACTCGAGTTAACTAGTTAAAGCCAAGTGCACATCACATGCAATAACTAGAGTTGAACTGAAGCTAATTAATGCTAACTATGTGCATGTACACCAATGCGCCCTCTTTAAAAATGACTTAGGTGAGTGTGATGCAAAATGAATGAGTTCCAACAACAAGGCCATTTTAGGTACCCATATACAATGCATGAAAAGAGAAAAGA
This sequence comes from Pinus albicaulis, assembly GCA_034641835.2. Lineage (NCBI taxonomy): Eukaryota > Viridiplantae > Streptophyta > Pinopsida > Pinales > Pinaceae > Pinus > Pinus albicaulis. The sequence goes on from CM076579.1 coordinate 132,695,086, forward strand.
GGTAAAACCCAGTGGAAAGAAAACCCCCCCTCAAAATATAATCAAAAAGTAGAGAAAAGACGACTGCTAGGTAGTCGTGTCCTTCATCCTCAGACGATCTCGCAGAAATCAAAACTTTTGCTCGGTGAAAGCCTTGGTGAAGATATCAACGGTTTGCTCGGAACTAAGACAATATTGAAGATCGATGATCCCATCATGGATCTTGTTAGGTCCCCGTAATTTGTTAGATTGGCGAGAACAAATGAGTAGGGGTAGCATCAGACTAGTCTTTGGAGTCCTAGGACCCAGCCTTCCTGGACTCAGAGAGGGCTCTCTCTATTTTGTGTAAAGGATGTGAACTTGTTTGCTTTTAGGGTTTTATTTTCGGCTAGTTGTTAAAATTAGGTTTTGTTTGTTTATTTGGGTTGGGTAGATGATCAAGTAGAATAGATGGAGTGAGAGATTTTCAAATCATTAGGCTATGGAGTCTACAAAAGGTTATGTAAAGTTCAACAATGAATCAGGGTGCACCACAGGGAAAATCTAACATGGTCAAATAGATCTTCAAGGTTAATGTGAGATGGAATGAACATCAAATTTGTGAACATAGTAGGTGTATAAAGGCAGTTAAGAATCCTTGAACAAATACCTTTAAACAAGAAGGGTCTTCAACACTACTTAGCATAAAGAAGTAATCATAAGGTAGGGCAAACCAATAACTCTTTGATTAAACTCAAGAAAATAAGTATCTAAGAAAAACAATCCAGTGAACTATGGAAGGCAAGAAACTGATGTAACTTCTAGTGATTTCACCTTCAAGATTAGAAAACATTTAAGATAAACATATAACATAGGTCAAAGAAGAGGGAACTCCTAAACATCATTGATTATAGTCATAAATAACTTCAAAGCAACCTTTCAAGAACGGACAAAGGGCATGATCGAAACATAACTTCCTTGGCTAAAGCTAATCAGTGACACTTCAAAAAGAGATCTTAAGAACAATGTTTAAGTAATATCAAACAAGCAGGGCTAACCATAAACATTTTTTATATCTTCTGTATTGAACCATTCATAAGATAAACAAGCATAAGTGGGTCTAGAGATCAAATAAGAATTCTCTAAACTGACCTAGCATAAGAAAACATAGAAGCAGTGAAGGATAAAGAGAACTAAGGTGCCTCTAAACAACATTTCTTAGTCTAAAATTTTTTTCCTACTACAATATAAGGATGGAAAAAATGATGATACAAGAAAACATGATTAAAATAGGAACACATCACCATTTGACAATGCTCAGGGATCCTGCAAGCAAGCCTTCTTTGATGTCAAACAATCCAAACCATTCACAAAATCAGAGCCCATTTGTCTTTAATCTCCAAGTCCATGTATTACTCTCAATAAATTGTCTAATCAAAAACCAACTACAAAGAGGCCTTAATGTTGTATTTAACAAGCAAGGAAGACAAAAAACATAATTAGGTCTCTAGAAACCAATTTGTTAATCATAAATCTCACTTTTGTCCTTTGAGACCTTGCAAGGCCCAAGGCACAAAATATTTGATGAAAAATATATTTTCGAGCATTTTTGGCAAATAAAATTGACATCTAGGCTCTGCCAAGCCTCCAAAATGTTTCCTAGCGTACATTGTTGAATTTTTGATTGACAAGGCACAGCACTGATATTTTAGGATGTATTTTCTAGCCAAGGGCGCAGCACATGCATAGAAAAACTCGGTCCATTTGCAGTAAGATTTTGAAGGCCTTCCCGATGTTGGAATGGGCTCCATAATGGCTCGTTGGAAAGCTTGTTGGGTATAATTTCCATAAATTCTCTTAGTTTTCTGATTGGACCCATTTAAGCTATTCAAAAAGAAAAAATCCCTAGGCTGGTAAGGGTGCAACACATGCTCTGAAAACTAGGCAGAAAGGTAAAATTTAGGGTGTTTTTGACCCTTTTGGAGGACCAAATCAACTCCAAATGACCTGAAATTTGGTGAGCATGCTATACCTGAGCTGAGGATTCCAAAAATGTAAACTTTACCTCCTGAGGATGCCCTGAGAAAAAGCATAGCACCAAGGGTGCTACCCTCTTGGCCCTCCAAATCAGCAAAAATAAAAAATTTCCAAAAAGTTCCCAAAATCTGCAATTATCTTCCTTTTTATGTCTAGGATGCTTGCATGGAAGTATCAACAAGAAGGTTAAGCTTTTCTTGACCATTTTCCTCATTGAGGGCTTGAATTTCGGCAAGGGCTCTTTTGAGCTTGGCCCTTGTAAATTGATTTTTCAATGCATAATTCTTGGTCATCTTTTTCTATAGGCCAAGGTCCCTTTGTATCTTCTTAAAGTGCTTGTGTTCATCCTTATAATTTTGAATAATTTACTCTACCATGCCAAGGCCTCTTTGGAGTTCCTTAATCTCCACATATTTTCTTTGGAACAAGATGCTTGTAGCCCTCTCCTCATCTTCATTTTCACTGTCAAGGTCGATGAATTTGCCTTCTCGTTTAGTTTGATGCTTGCCTTTCTTACCTCCAACAATGACCTTCTTCTTTCCTTTTTCAAGCTTCTTAGTCGAGGTGGATAGCATGGTCCCTTTCTTTTTAGAGGCAACAAACACAAGCCTCTTTCCTCTTTGATATGTGAGACAGAAAGGCTCAATATTGTTCATCCGAATTCCCTCTCAATATTGTTCATCTGAATGCCCTCACCATGGCTGACCTCATGACTGTTTTTCTTTCCCTTATTGATCTCTGCACTGGTGTTTTTTGCATTTTGTTCTTGACTACCTTTATCAACCTCACTTTCCTTTCCTTCCATGCTGACATCACTGCAGTGATCTTCATTTGTATCATCATCCATTTCTCCTTCATTAATATTAGTTGCATTATCTTCTTGGTTTGGCGATCTATTGCCACTATTAGGCTCATTGTTTTCACTGCCTACTTGGCCATTATGACTAATGTCACTATTTTCACTGCCTCCTTTCTCACTGTTGCTTGCTTCTTTGCTGTGATCTTCACTGTTATCACCAACTTCATTTTCATGGTGGTCCTTGGTGTTACTGATGGTTTTAGCATCATTAGGGCTATCAGTTATCATGGTTTTAGCTTCATCACTATCTCCTTCATTTCCAACATCATCACAGCCCTTGTCATTATTTGTGTTAACTCTTAGAGGTGTCCTTATCAGTTTCTTCATCACTGTTTTCCTCTTCACTGATTTCTGCATTTTCATTTTCCTCATTGACTAGTGGGTTGTTTTCAACATAATCATCATTTTTTGGGCTACTTTCCTCATGACTTTCATTTTCATCTTCATGGTCCTCTACCTCCATGTCTTATGTTTCATTTCTAACCTCTTCTTCTTCTTTGTTGTCCATTTCTTCTTCTTTTTTGTCCTCTTTACTGTCCTCTTCTTCATCATTGCTTGTTTTATCACTATCCTCTCCTTCATTCTCATTTGATGGCTCATCTTCATTTCCCTCCTTATTTGATGCATTAGGAGAGGGTGACAAAGGAGGATGGGATGATGAGGGCACATTTGGCTAAGGATGGTATTGTGCATTTGTGAACACTTCATGGGAAATGAACACCTCCAATAGAATACCCTTTTGCTCTAATTGATGCAACACAACCATCTTGATGAGAGAATGGTGAAAGAGGCTCTGCATTTGTTGTGAAGGATGCCTCTTTTGTACAATATAAGACATCTTATCAATACTCCTATAAAGATAATAGGGAAAATGTAGTAGCTTTACCCTAGTGAGGTGCATGAGAAATCTTATGTGGTATGAATAAAGCCTAGAAAACCTCCCCTCACATGTAAAATATTTCATGATGACTCTCATCAAGGGCGCATATCTCTCCAGCAAATGTGAAAAGGGAAAAATGGATTTGCAGTGAGCTTTGTATCTAGGTTTTAAGAAAGGTTCATAATGGCTCGGGTCCAAATTAGCTTGCTTGAACCACCTTTCTCCCACACCAGGTATCCCAATGGCCATGGAAATGGTGTTTGAAGATAGCTCAAAGTTTACCACAGCTAAATTTACTTGATGGTCATGAAGGTTAAGGATAAAAAACCTGGTCAGCTCAGGGTGACTTTGTATCTATTGTACTCTTTCCCAAAATTCAAAACAACCCACATTCTAGAAATAAGAATCTGTTATAGGAAAGGCCATCAACTCCTTGGTGTTCAGTGGCTCAAACATATTTACCCTTCCACCTTTGCGATGTTGTCTTCTAGGCCCTTGGCCTCCCTCACCACTGTCACTATTACCTTCCCTTGACATTTTGATTTTTTTGTTGCTTTGAAAGCCAAAAACCTTACTGCCTTAACTGTTATTTTCTTGTTTGCAGATGAGGGAGGTTTAATGACTTTTAGCTCATCTTTATAGGGTTTATTCTTTCAACCAAATGACAAGAACTTTGAAAATGAGGTGATGTTTTGTACTTACCCCTCAGAGGTGTTATGAAACCCTTGGAAGTGATTGTGAGGAGGTTTTTGAGCAGATTCTAGGTTGGACTGATGCAGAGGCCCTCCTGGCCAAATTCATAGCACAGGCATGCAGCGTCGGGCCAGTCGGGTGGCTCAAGGTCGAACGCACAGCACACAGGCAAGGTTGCACAGGCCTTTCGAGTCTCTGGCTAGGGAAGGTTGAACACGCAGCATGTCGGGTCTTCTGAACGGTGTAGTGTTGAACGTGCAGCACACGGGCAAGGCTGCACGGGCCTGTCGAGTGAGCTCTCATGCAGGGTTAAATGCGCATCACACCAGTTATGTTGGTTTTTTGGTCGGGCAAGGCTAAACGTGCAGCACGTCGTTTGTTGGCACGAGCTTATGGGTTTGCACAGAGCAAACGTGCAGCGCGCAATCACAGGCGCGTAGCGCACAGATACACTTACACAATAGAAAACCTCTAGCAGCGTAGCGCGGGTTTCCAGGCGCATAGCACAAGGCAGCTTTGCCCAGACTTTCCAGGAATTCACAAATTTCACTTTGAATGTTTCTTTGATGATTTTATGAAAGCAAAATGAGTTTCTTGAAGGGTGAAGAGGGTCTTTATAGGTTTAAAAAATTGATTTTTAAATGTCAAACCCTCTTTTCTAATGTTTTTCTTTTCAAGCCTTTGACTTTTTACTGATATTTTATTTGGCCCTTTTGTTGTAGGTGAACTAAATTTACTTTTGGTCTCTTGAGGCATGAAGAGCTTATTCATTTTCTTTGGTGAATTTGGCCATACAATAGCTTCTTCATCTTGATGTGAAACCTCTTTTATAAAACTCAGTTTACCCCTTGCTCTTTACAGACCTCCTTTCACTGTTTGTAAGCAGATTTGCTCCATTTGGTGAATTTTGACTTCCTTTTGGCCTAGTGACACCTTTCATCATTTGCTTGATAGATGACTATGAAAACCCTATCCTCACCTTCCTTACCGATCATTAGGCATGATAAAATCATCTTATTACAAGCATTATGAAATTCAAAATCATGTTTATTGCCTTTTTGACCACTTCTATTTGCAGGTGTTTGAATTTATAATTTTGGAACTTGCCCATTGATACTCTTCACCTCCCTGTTCTGCAAACTTTGTTTGAGTGACAAGGCTCACTTTCTTTTGTTGTTCGATGTCTTTGAACATTTTTACTTTAGTAGGTGTTATGAAACCCTGAAGTGACTTTCCCCTCTGTTCCTTGAAAATGTTGAATTCTCTTTGATAACCTTAGATATTTACACAGTGGTGGCAACCTCAAAACTTTTTATATTTAACTTGGAGCTTATACCATGTTCTTCTATCCTTTAACCATTGAATGTAAATGGCTGAGATGAGAGCTTGACCCTCCTTTATGAGTCTTGTTGCATTGGGTTTTTGTTTGGCATATTCTTGATTGAATCAGGTTTAGAAACCTTGATCTCTCCTTTAGACTCAGTGCTCCATGTTTTCCTTTAGAAACCCATTAGTTACCCTATCAATTTCCTTTGCTGATTTACTTCATGACATTCCTACAGAAATGTCAATCACAGTTACTTTTTACAAAAGTTTGAAATTGAAAAAATAGCTTTCTTTGGAAATATCTTGCTCTTTCTTGGGAAATCATGTGTTGCTCTTCTTTTTCATTTGGACCAGGTCCTAATATAAGAAGAACAGAGCTTAAAATACCAATGAAGATCCTACAACCTAGGGAAAAACCTAATGATATAGTGGTAGGGTTTTAACTTGGTCCTTTGACTAAAATTAGGTTTGGGATCTTAATAGTGTAAAAATAGAGCTTTTTGACCAATTGATGTATTTGAATATTTAGAAATGGATGTACTTAATTGATCTAAAGAGCTCATAGAGGTATTTATGGGACCATCTAGGTTTGAGGAACCTAATGAACATGGGAAAGGATAGGCTAATTGGTAACCCTAGATGGAAGTGAAGTAGTTGGGCAAAGGAAAAATAGAGTGTTGGTGTGATAGGTGGAAAAAAAGGAACTAGATGAGTGGCATAAGCCCATGGGGGGGCCTTTAGGAATGGCAGGTTAATCATGAACTAGTAAATAGTAGAATAATGAAAAATTTGTGATAAGGATAATGAAGGCAGTGAGATTTCTAAAAATCACAATATTCAGGAATCTTGTTTTTAGAAATCTAGGACTGATATTTAGTCATCTTCAAATGGTAAAAATTATTGATGACTAACAGTGGCTCCACTTGGGGAGAGCAGCTCCCTTTCGGGAGGTGTCCCGGACCTCAGAGCTCAAATCTCTGAGTTTTGAAAACCAGTTCCTCGTCCATTGGGCAAATTTCTCTTATTTCATTTGTTGATGTTTCATTGAAGCTATGATCTTAAGAATCTTAAAGACACGCTTGCTTCAACTTTATCTATACCTACCCATCATACCTTGCCTAACATTTTTTCTTCCTTTTGGTGCACTTAGACTAGCAAACCCTTGACATCATTTTTTCTTTGAAAGAATAAAAAAAAACTATATTCTTTTACCCTTATTACTCCCGAGAGTTCAGATTAGGCAAATGAACTCTCTTATTCTCTACCTAGTCTACTTATTTGTCAAGATTAAGCTATTTGACAAAATTTTCTTCTCTAATCTACTAACATGAAATTTAAAACATGACTAAACCAGGATTGGGCAATCTGATTTGCCATGGGTTGTGGCATTCAGACAAGCTACACACAAACATTATTTTTGTACAATCAAGACTAGAAATAATAAGGGCTATGATCTATAATTTGTTAGGAATCCCTATCTTTCTCTTTGGTTCATATTTGAGCATTTAAAACCAACATCTTTTCTTCCTAATCTATTCCTACTGACAAGTCAAGCTTAAATGATTTGACAAGTCTTATTTCACTAACCTATCAATAGAAATTCAAAACATGTTTCAGCCATGATTAGGCTAGATGACTTAACAATACTCTTTCCTTTGAACTAGTAGTGGCATTTAGGCTTGCACACTTTCAACAACACTCTTTTTTGGGTATGGGGCTGTACCTATTCTTTAAATCTGCCCTCTTTTTCTTTCTTTCTTTGGTTTTGTATTTTTTTTTCTATGATCTCTCATCATGCAATGTTATGTACAATGAATGAAAGCTTCAAACTAGGAATTTTGACAATAATAGTGCTTGAGCACCCTGTCATTGGCAGGACCTCCAAATAACTCTTCTACATCTAGCTATTGTAAACAGAAAACATTGTTACCTCCATTTGAATGCATGATGTGAGGATTTTTCCGCAAATTTTCATACTGGCCATTCTCTCCTTTGTATTTTCTCCTTGAGTCTCTCTCATGTGCTTTGTCTATGTCGAAGACCTTTCTTAGGTGAAGTAGGTAGTTCTTATCAGTTTTAAAACAGACAATGATGTCATTAATGTATATCATAGTGAAGTAGCTTAAATCTGGAGCCGTGGCTTTTTGGAAAGTAGCTTCTGCATGAAGAAACATTTACCGGAGAACATAATTAATTATCGAGAGGAATAATTAAACATAACCAGCGACAAATCATAAACATAAACACAGATGTTTAACCGAAACAAACCCCAAACTCCAAGGAAAACCCATCCTAATGAAATTTCGTTAGCCTTGGCCAAAACCCTGGCCAATCTGGCCAAGTGAGCCTTCACCGCTCACCTCCAGGCCTGCATTATAATGAAGTCCTCTAAGCCTTTTATAGGCTCCATTACATGCAATACCATGAGCTGAAATCCATGGGTGCACAATAAAATGCGCCCCAAAACCATCATTGTTTAACTCGGTCAAACTTGACTCTAATCCTAAGTCAATTTACCTAACATTCCCCCCTTAAACTTGACTTGGGTTTTCCTGACTAAATCTAGCCAAAACTGCTAAATGAGACGACCCCGATCACTGTAGCTCCTCCCCCCTCAAATTTTTACCCAGGGTAATTGTTAATTTGACATCCCCCTTACCACCTAGGTCTAACCAAGACATTACCAGCGATTACCCAAGGGTACGCATGCCATACCAGGTCTTACAACAGTATGCCCATTTACATAATAAAATTTGACTCCATTACAATATATATATATATATATATATATGATAATTCCTTGTTGCTTGTATTTGTATGACCATCCTCTCATCTCTCATGGATCTCTCATGATCCATTTTCCATGCTTCTAACATTTCGCATTGAACCCTCTACAACTAATTCTACCTTGTTCATGACCCTCTCAACCATCATCATTTCCATGGTTGTGCTATAACCAAGCGAGACTACCACATGTAGGGCCATATCCAACCCAAGAAAATCGACATCACTGTGTTGCTCTTCCATTATTAATCATTTTTCTGTGGTCAGCTACATCCCACCATGTAGCACCAAAAATAAAAAAACTCTCATATTCAACTTCCTCATCCTCATGATCAACGATCTTGTCCATTTACGCTGCGGACCTCATCAACCGCTCCGCGACCTGCCCTTCCTCCTTGACGAGGTCTCCATAGTTCCCTTTCTTGCGTTGGTAGTTACATGATGAGATACCAATTTGCTGATGATGACAACCAAACCCAATCAATCCGACATGGTGCCAATTGTCTCAAAGGTCGTGGGTGGTTAGGATTGGAGACATGATTTTTCCAGCGCCCCAAAGACGATTAGAGAAAGCCCCCCAATGCTTCGTTGGGCTTCGATATGACTGTAGAGAGGCCACCATCGGTGAGAAGAGGATTTTATGAATCACTAACACATACGGGATCATTTTCTCATGTATCATTTTCGAATTTCCTCCACTCTGACGTCTCCTCCAACACCAATCTACCTAACTTCTTCCTTTGCAATCAACGATGCAAGAAGGCACCCTGCAACGATAAAAAAGAAAATTCGCAGAAACAGCGCAATGTCGTAGGCCGTCTACTGATCCATGGCTTTTAGGGTGAGTTCTATCAATCATATCAACATAAATATAGAAATACCAATCACCGTTACGAATTTCACAGCTTCTTCACTGCCATAGCAGATCTCCTCTTCCAACAATAATTACTTTGATGACGTCAGCTCCTGCCATCATTTTCTCCATGATGTAGGTGCGACCATAGTGTTCGTATTTTGCGTCAACCTCACGAGCCGAGATCTTATCTACAAGAAAAATTTGCATCGATCTCTCTCACACATCCACAACTTCACACTCCGATTTTTTTACAACGCTCGGATCTCTCTATCCACATAATCCGCAATCACTTCTATTTCTGGTTTTAGGTGGATTTTCCACTCAATACTGAGCAAGTTGATTTCTCTTGCACAATCCCTAGCCAATGAGATCCTCTTGAACCATCAGGCCATAAACCCTTTGCAATAGAAGCGTCCCTCTGAAGCCAAAATTGATCTGATACCAGATGAAGAAACATTTACCGGAGAACATAAATAATTACCGAGAGGAATAATTAAACATAACCAACAACAAATCATAAACATAAACATATATGTTTAACTGGGAAAAAACCCCAAACTCCGGGGAAAACCCATCCTAATGAAATTTCATTAGCCTTGGCCAAAACCCTGGCTAATCCAGCCAAGTGAGCCTTCACTGCTTACCTCCAGGCCTGCATTACAATGAAGTCCTCCGAGCCTTTTATAGGCTCCATTACATGCAATACCATGAGCTGAAAACCATGGGTGCATAATACCATGTGCCCCAAAACCATCACTGTTTAACTCGGTCAAACTTGACTATAATCCCGAGTCAATTTACCTAACATTGCACTGCATAACCCAGAAATCATTTGTTCATTCAAGTAGGTGCCCCAAGGTGCTTTGAAAGTGGCTTTGTGTTGATCAGTTGGGAGTATTATCACTTGATTGTAGTCTGAAACACTATCAAGAAATGACATTTTGTTAGAACCTTCAACACTGTTACCGATGAAATAGGTAACCTCACCTCAAAATGCGAACTCTAGCCCAAAAGGCTCAAAAAACATGAAAAAACACCCCAAAAACAAAAAGTGTGTATTCCAGAACGCACTTGGTTTTTTTTTAAGGTCAAATTTTAACATTTTACAAAATTATGCTAAAAACAAAATTGTTTCTTGAAAAAAAGATTGAAAAAACACCCTCAAAACAAAACCAGTTAATGTTGGAATAACAAAAAAATAAGTAAATAAATTGTGTCATATTTTTTACATTTAAAAAAAAGAAGAAAAGTAACATTTTTAAATTTTTAAAATTCAAACACTAAAAAAACCTAAAATTTAAGAAAAAAAATAAATTTAAAAAATAAATACATTTTAAAGCTTAAAATTTAAAAATATATAAAGATAAAAAAATAAAAATAAAAACAAAATAAAAATTTTAATTCAAACATTAAAAAAAACCTAAAATTTAAGAAAAAAAAATTAAAAAAAAATTAAATATTAAAATTTAAAAATATATAGAAATAAAAAAAAAAAAAAAAAACAAAATAAAAATATTAAATTAAAAAAAAAAAACAAAAAACAAAACAACTAAAAAAAGGAAATTATAAAAAATTAAATTTAAAAAAGATAAAGAAAATGTTTATTAAATTAAAAAAAAAAATTAAAATAAAAAATAAATTTAAAGAAATATATTAAATTTTAATAAATTTAAAACTTTAAAATCAAAATTAAAAAAAAAAAAAAAAAAACAAACAAACAAACAAACAAACATTATTTAAATTAAAAGTAAAAAAATAAAAAATTAATAAAAAATAAAATACAATAAAAATATTAAATTAAAAAATATATATATTAAGAAAACAAATAAATTTTAAAAAATAAATTAAATTTAAATTATAAAAGATTATATATATATAAACAAACTTAAATTAAAAACATTTTATTAAATTTAAAAAAAAATGTTAATATTAAAGTAACAAATTAAATTTAAAAACAAAAATATTAAATTTTAATAAATAAATGAATAAACAAATAAATTTTGAAATAAAAAATAAATTTTAAATATAAAAGAAAAAGAAAAAATCCATTGTTTAAACAAAAAGTTAAAAAACTTTAAAAATCAATTAAAAATGGAAAATTGAAAAAAAAAATTAAAAAACAAATTAATTTAAAAAATTAAGTTTAATTAAAAAAAAAAATCTAATTTTAAATACACAATTTTAATTGTATAAAAATTTTATATAATTAGAAATAATAATAATAATAATAAAATTAAAAATTAAAAAAAAAATATTAAATTCAAATAATTTAAAAAAAAATACAAAATTTATTAAATTTTATAAAATTAAATTAAAAAATAAACATAAAATTTAATAATAAAGAAAAAATATGAAAATAAATAAATAAATCAATCAATCAATCAATTAAATAAATAAAAAAATACAAAATTTAATAAAAATCATTAACAAAATAAAACAAATTAAATTTAAAATATAAAAATTAAGATTATGGTGTGTAATGGGAGACGAAATTAAAAAAACAGATATAAATTGAATATGGATAATCAAATTCTTACCAAGGATCGGTTTCAAGAGCAATGTGAAGGGCCTGATTTATGGTCGTGAAAAGATTAATTCGCTTCCCCTCTGATTGAACTATCGATGAATACACAGATTGGATTGAAGAAGATGAAGACAATGTGCTCATCACCCTCCTCCATTCCAATTTCCTCACGATCATCGCCATTCTTGTCACTTCTCCTCAACGATCTGGGCTAACCTCTCTTCAAGCGAGAGAATACAATCCACCAACACCTGCCTATTGCCACGTTACAATGATGGGCGGGTTATTTAATGTTGGGCCCTTGCAGAAATTGTGGATAAGCAGAAGATCCGATTCCCGAAATCGAATCTTCTGCTAAAATTCTTCAACTAGCCATTACTTTGTTCCTGAAGCCACCGGAAAATTTCTATAAACATGATATTTGCAATTCAGGGGCCTGCGCATGCATAGTGATAGCATTTGGAAGTTGGGTCCTGTGCTTTCCTTGGTTATGTGCCAGCTTCACGAAGGGTTTACCAGCTCCCCCATGGATCAGCATGCATTCGTAGAGTCTTTCTTGAAGGGGTCCCTAATCCCAAAATTAGCGGTATCAATAGATATACGCCAAGAGGTATTTTTTTTACAATGGTTGATCAGGCGAATAATTCAAACTTCTTAATCACTATTTGTGTGTTGTTGTGATTTTTTTTTTAATATATATATTTTTAATTTGATATATATATATATATATATAGATATTTTATAATATTTTTTTTTTAATTTGATTTTTTTATTTATATTTATATTTTATAATTTCAAAATATTTAAAATTGTTTTTTTAAATTCAATTTTTTTATTTTAAGTTTAATTTTTAATTTTTAATTTTTTTATTTTTTTATATTTTAGATTTTTTTTTTTTTATTTAAAATTTGAAATTTATTTATTAAATTTATTAAATTTTAATTAATTTTTTTCTTTAATCGTTTAATTTATTTAGTTTTTCATTTTTAAAATTTATAAATTGTTTCATTTAAAAAAAAAAACACTAAATTTATGTATATTTATTTTTTAATTATTTGCACGTGGTGGTTTTTTTTTTTGTTTTTTTTTTTTTATTTTAATTATTTTATTTTATTTTTCTTTTTCAATTTTAAATTTTTTTTTTTGGGGTTTTTTTATTTTTTGTTAATTTTAAAATTTGTATTTGTTTTTTCTTCTTCTTATTATTTTTTTTATTTTTTTTTATTTTTTATTTTTTTTTTTAAATATTATAATTTTTGTATTTAAATTTAAATTTTGTAATTTAAATTTTTGTAAATTTTCTATTATATATATATATATATATATATATATATATATATATATATATATATATATATATATATATATTAATTATATGGTTTTTTTAATAACTAAGAAAAAAATGTTTTTGATGTTTTTTTTTTTAATTTTTTGGCTCAATTTTTGTTTTTTTCTTTAAATTATGTGTTTTTTTTTTCAAATTTTCTCATTTCTTTTTATATAATTTTTGAATATTTTTGTTTTTTGTTTTTTTTTTCTATTTATTTTTGTTTAAATTTTTTATTTTTACAAGTTAATTTTTTATTTTTAACATTTTTATTGGATTTTTTTATTGTTTATATATATATTATCTAAGTTTTGTGTTTTATTACCAACATGAAAATCACCACTCTAAAAAAAAAGGTTGATGCTGCATCAATACGTTTCAAAATTAGCATGAAAATCACCGCTCTAAAAAAAAAAAAGTTGATGTTGCATCAATACGTTTCAAAATTAGCATGAAAATCACTAACATTTTAAAACAAATATTCATACTTCATAAATAAAAATATTATAGTGTCAAAAATGTGCACAAAAAAGAGGGTGATTCTGCATCACCACTTTTCAAAATCGGGTGTTTTTTATGCTACCAAAAAAAAATAGGTATTTCATCGGTAACAATGTTCTTCTACCCTTAGCAGTGTATGATTTATCTTAGGAAAAGGGTATTTGTCCTTCAGAGAGGTTTTTTCTAGGTACCTAAAGTCTCTACATAGCCTATACCCCTTTGCTTTCTTTCTTACTGACACAATCTGCTCAAAAGGTTTGTGGTCTCCTTTGAGAGGAATCCTACTTTGAATAATGTTTGTGTCATAAGGCTTTAAGCTCTCATCACCATATGCAAAAGCATCTTTAAAATATTTTCACAAATATATGTATCTCTGTTTTATGTGAGGTGGAAAAGTTTTGGATAACTCGATCATTTTGGGCTTTTCTAGGCTGCCTATGTTGTATTCTTTTATATCAGCCTCAGTAGATAACACTTTAGGCTCCATAACAATATTATTGGAATCCAACAACTCTCCTGAAGTAAAAAAACCTTTTGGTGATGAGTTATCTATGTTTTTAAATACCTTAAGCTCCCTTTGATCCAGGTCCCTAGAACATTCTGCTATATGAGAGTGTTCCAGCATTTTTACATTGGCAGGAAAGAATGGGTCTATTTTTTATGTCTATTTTCCATTTGGGCAACCTTGTTCAGGCTCTAAGCTTGGTTTTGGTATTGCAATTTTATTTTTAGATTACAAAAACTTAAGTTTATATTTGCCACTATGTTGTTGTTTTAGGCTGCTAGAGTTTTGGTTGTTGAGTTCTTCATGTAGCACCTAGTTTGACTGTTGTGGTATGCCTAGATCTGTCTCAATTTCATTTTCCTGCTCATCAATGTCTTCTTCATTACATAAAATGAATGAGTCAAGATCTGAATGGATGGAATAAAGAGGTGTGTTGTTTGGCCTTTCTTTACTGTTGACCATATACTTCATGTGTGTTTCCCGATACAATCTCCTTGTTTTGTTAAAAATAAGGATGGTAGCATATGACATGTCTAGTTGGAGGTTCCCCTGAAGTTTGGCTCCCCGGGATCTAGATAAAAGCATGTCATACTTGGGGGGAATGCCAACTACTACTATGTCCATGACCAGGCCTTTAGTAGGGATTTGTGCCAGATTGACACATAGATCCTTGATTAGACCCAAACATTTGACTCTGCTTGAATCAAAAGAATACAATTCTTTCTAAGGTTTGGTTATTTCCAGGCCTAATCTCTGTGTCACTACCTTTGGCATGAGGTTGTGAGAAGCACGAGAGTCTAGCATGGCATTCTGTAAGATCTTGTCATGTATGTTTAAGCTAACATAGAAAGGGGGAATAACTCCTTCTTGATATTTTCCCTCTACTTCAGATCCAAACAACAACTTAGGTTTGTCATCAGTGAACTTTAGAGTATCAGTATCATTCCCCATGTTCAAAAATTTCAAAACTTGGGACCTATACATATCGAGAGGTATGGTTATCTTGGTCTTAGAAATCTCTCCCTCAAAACGGAAAGGTACGTGTGTTTTGGCCATATTTGCATCTGTTTTATCAGCCATAATTTTTTCTACAAGTTTAGTTTGTCCATTTTGATTTGGGATTTTGGATAAAAGAGTTTTCTCAGGGCCACTAGTAGATGCACTAGGGCAGCTTGGGTCACCACTTTGTTGGCTAGTTTTGTCTCTATTTGAATCGGTTTTCCTAGCCATGGTGTTGGTACTATCTGTTGTCTTCTTAGGAATGTTTTCAGGGGTCTTCCTAACAACAATGTCTGTTTTGTTTTTCTTAGGGGTTTCTTGATTCTTTTTTCTCGTAAGGTCATATTACCTATGGACCTCCATTATGGAATTTTCAAATCCTAATTTGTAGTCTTCAAAATCCTCATAGTTTGTTTCAGTTTGATCTGAGGAAAAGAAACATTGTTCTTCTTTAGTGAGAAAAACATCACCCTCATTATCAGAGCCTATCAAGTTTACATGGTTTTCTTCAAGTTCTTCAGTCTCTCTTCCCTCTTCATCTACATAATTATCTTAGAAAGGAGGCCTGATTTGTTGGTCATCGTCTCTTAGTCTATTTTGGGGAGGGTCTCTTTTGAAGTTTGGGTTCCTATTTTCGTTTTGGGGATTTGCTTGGTTTTCCCTAGGAGGTGTTCTTTCACTCAAGTTTATCCTTTCCATCATCCTTTCCATTACCCTCAGTAAATTGTCAATTATGGCATCAAATGAGGAGGTTGAGGCCATGGTTTCATATTTGTAGGTGACTCTCTTTTCTGATCTCATCCTAGCCCTTTTTTCAATCAAGTTGGCCTCTACACTCACAGCTCCCCTTTGCATGTCTTCTAAAGTTATGGGATCTCTCTCTTTTAATTGATAGGACATGTCTAGATCAAAACCTTCCAGAAATTTTTCTAAAGCTAAGCCTTGTGGGGGTTTGATGTTAGGTGGGAGGGAATTGTAAACACTATTAAACCTAGTGCAATATTCTTGGACACTTTCCCCGACATTTCTCTTAAGGTTGATGTACTCTGAAAGGATTTGGAGAGGGTTTTTCTTGATTTCCCACTTGTTTATGAATGTCTGGTAAAGGGAAGGGAGATCATGTATGTTTTTAGGAGTCAATATTTTTAACCATTTCTTGGCTTCTCCTCCTAAGCTTTGGGCAAAAATCCTCATTTTTATGGTCTCTTCTTCTAGTTCCGTGTAGTTAAAAGCATCATTCATCGTATCTACATGTTGTTGGGCAGTCATAGATTCAAATCCGATAAAGTGGGGGATTCTAGATTGGTAGTCATTTGGTAAAGGTACTAGAGGTTTTGGTAGTGCTAGGGGGCATACCATGCTGCCATGATGGGAGGGAATGGAATCCAAGGAGGATTTACAAGGGGAGGGTTTGTGAGAGGAGGTGGAGGATGAAATGAAGTGGTTTGCATAGTGGATGTGTGGGTGGGGATGGTAGAGGTACTTGGACCAGCAAACTGATTTTGAGCAGAATTGGGATGAAAAGAGCTAAAGTGATGGAGAAGCTGAAAGTCAGGAGGAGTGGATGGGGAGGCTTCTCTACTAGAACTTTGCTACAAATCTATGGGCTCAAGGCCAGTCAGGTCAATCCCACTTTGTGACTTGGTTCTAAAAATATTTCTTGTATGATGTAAGTCGAACTGGGGATCTTGCAAGGTTGTAAGATGTTTAGGGACAGAAATTGCTCTATGAATGGTCCTAGCAGTAGTTGAATCTTTATTTTTGGAAGTTTTCCACAAAATATTTTCTAGGTCATCAACTATGGTAGGAGGGTTTGGTTCCGGGTGAGATCTGGTACTAATCCTTTGTGAAGCCATATTTTAAACCCAAAGTGTAGAGAGGATGAAAGTTAATTACTGCTTTTCGAAAGCTGACCTCTCTAAGTGTTTTCTAAACTCGCACAGTGTGTGACTAGGCTTCTAAATTGCTCAAGGCTGATTTGACATAATCCTAGGGGAGTCTACGAGAACTAGTAAAGTTAGTAGGCCTACTGGAGGCTAGTGGAGTCGCCAGGTGGATGTTTTTTACTATTTTGAAGGATATGTATTTATGGTCCACCACCAATAACTCACCAAAAACCAATCTAGGGATGTTTTTGGGGTTTCCTGAGTTCCTTTATGTAGCCCTAAGGTTTATATGAGCATCCTCCAGTTGAGTCATCATTTTTCTAGGATGGTGAGACAACTAGATTCTACTATTGGCTAACAGTTGAGTTTTCTATGATTTGATAAGGGTTTCTAAAGTCCTAAGGAGTACTTAGATTATCACTAACTTAGAAAGCTCTCACCCTGATCACCATTATGTTAGGCAATGAGTTGGTGATAAATCAATATATATTGTATGATAAGGGCTTCTGAATTTTCTAGGATGTATAAGCTTGCCACTTACTCAGAAGGTCCCACCATGATCGCCATTATGTTAGGTCCCCGTAATTTGTTAGATTGGCGAGAACAAATGAACAAGGGTTTTAGACCAGTATTTGGATTCCTAGGACCTAGCCTTCCTAGACTCAAAGAGGGCTCTCTCTATTTTATGCAAAGGATGTGAACTTGTTTGCTTTTAGGGTTTGATTTTAGGCTAGTTGTTAAGTTTAGGTTTTGTTTGTTTGTTTGGGTTGGGTAGATGATCAACTAGAATAGATGGAGTGAGATATTTTCAGGTCATTGGGCTATGGAGTCAAAAAAAGGTTATGGAAATTTCAACAATGAATCAGGGTGCATCACAGGGAAAATCTATCATGGTCAAATAGATCTTCAAGGTTAATGTGAGATGGAATGGACATCAAATTTGTGAACATAGTAGGTGTAGAAGGGCAGCTAAGAATCCTTGAACAAATATCTTTAAACAAGAAGGGTCTTCAATGCTACTCAACTTAAAGATGTAATCATAAGATACGACAAACCAATAGCTCTTTGATTAAACTCAAGAAAATAAGTATTTAAGATAAACAATCCAGTGACCTATAGAAGGCAAGAAACTAATGTAACTTCTAATGATTTCACCTTCAAGATTAGAAAAAAATTAAGATAGACATATAATATAGGTCAAAGAAGAGGGAACTCCTAAACATCATTGATAATAGTCATAAATGACTTCAAAGAAACCTTTCAATAATGGACAAAGGGCATGATTGAAACATAACCTCCTTCGCTAAAGCTAATCAATGACACTTCAAAGAGAGATCTTAAGAACAATTTTTAGGTAATATCAAACAAGTAGGGCTAACCATAAACATTTTTGATATCTTCTGTATTGAACCATTCATAAGATAAAAAAACATAAGTGGGTCTATAAATCAACTAAGAATTCTGTAAACTAACCTAGCAGAAGAAAACATAGAAGCAGTGAAGGATAAACAGAACTAAGGTGCCTATAAACAACATTTCTTAGTCTAAAATTTCTTTCCTACTGCAATAGAAGGATGAAAAAAATGATAATACAAGAAAACATGAGTAAAATAGGAACACATCACCATTTGAAAATGATCAGGGATCCTGCAAGCAAGCCTTCTCCAATGTCAAACAATCCAAGCCATTCACAAAATCAGAGCCCATTTGTCTTTAATCTCCAAGTCCATGTATTACTCAATAAAATTTCTAATCAACAACCAACTACAAAGAGGCCTCAATGCTATATTTAACAAGAAAGGAAAACAAAAAACATAATTATGTCTCTAGAAACCAATTAGTTAATAATAAATGTCACTTTTGTCCTTTGAGACCTTGCAAGGCCCAAGGCACAAAATATCTGATGAAAAATATATTTTCGAGCATTTTTGGAAAAGAAAATTGACATCTAGGCTCTTCCAAGCCTCCAAAATGTTTCCTAGCGTACATTGTTGAATTTTTGACTATCAGGGCACAACACTGAGATTTGAGCATGTATTTCCTGGCCAAGGGCACAGCACATGCATAGGAAAACTCGGTCCACTTGTAGCAAGGTTTTGAAGGCCTTCCCGATGTCGGAATGGGCTCCATGATGGCTCGTTGGAAATATTGTTGAGTATAATTTCCATAAATTCTCTTAGTTTTATGATTAGAACCATTTGACCTTTTCAAAAAGCAAAAATCCCTAGGCTAGTAAAGGCACAACACATGCTCTAAAAACTAGGCAGAAAGGTGAAATTTAGGGTGTTTTTAACCCTTTTGGAGGACCAAATCAACTCCAAATGACTTGAAATTTGGTGAGCATGCTATAATTGAGATGAGGATTCCAAAAGTTTAAAATTTACCTCTTGAGGATGCCCTGAGAAAAATCGTAGCACCAAGGGTGCTACCCCCTTGGCCCTCCAAATCAACAAAAATAAAAAATTTCCAAAAAGTTCCCAAAATTTGCAATTGTCTTCCTTTTTATGTCTAGGATGCTTGCATGGAAGCATCAACAAGAAGGTTTATCTTTTCTTGAATATTTTCCCCATTGAGGGCTTGAATTTCGGAAAGGGCTCTTTTGAGCTTTGCCCTTGAAAATTGATTTTTCAATGCATAATGCTTGGCCATCCTTTTCTGTAGGCCAAGGTCCCTTTGTATCTTCTTAAAGTGCTTGTGTTCATGCTTATAATATTGAATAATGTACTCTGCTGTGCCAAGGATTCTTTGGAGTTCCTTAATCTCCGCATCTTTGCTTTGGAGCAAGATGCTTGTAGCCCTCTCCTCATCTTCATTTTCACTGTCAAGGTCGATGAATTTGCCTTCTTATTTAGTTTGATGCTTGCCTTTCCTACCTCCAACAGTGACCTTATTCTTTCCTTTGTCAAGTTTCTTAGTCGAGGTGGATAGGATGGTCCCTTTCCTTTTAGAGGCAGCAAACACAGGCCTCTTTCCTCTTTGATATGTGGGAGGGAAAGGCTCAATATTTTTCATCTGAATGCCCTCACCATGGCTGACCTCATGACTGTTTTTCTTTCACTTATTGATCTCTGCATTGGTGTTTTCTGAATTGTGTTCTTGACTACCTTTATCAGCCTCAGTTTCCTTTCCTTCCATGCTGACATCACTGCAGTGATCTTCATTTGTATCATCATCCCTTTCTCCGTCATTAATATTAGTTGCATTATCTTCTTGGTTTGGCGAGCTATTGCCACTGTTAGGCTCATTTTTTTCACTGCCTACTTGGCCATTATGATTGCTGTCACTATTTTCACTGCCTCC
Organism: Pinus albicaulis; assembly: GCA_034641835.2. Taxonomy (NCBI): domain Eukaryota; kingdom Viridiplantae; phylum Streptophyta; class Pinopsida; order Pinales; family Pinaceae; genus Pinus; species Pinus albicaulis. The sequence goes on from CM076579.1 coordinate 132,715,521, forward strand.
TTTCTCACTGTTGCTTGCTTCTTTTTTGTGATCTTCACTGTTATCACCAACTTCATTTTCATTTTGGTCCTTAGTGTTACTGTCGGTTTTAGCATCATTAGTGCTATCAGTTATCATGGTTTTAGCTTCATCATTTTCTCCTTCGTTTCCAACATCATCACAACCCTTGTCATTATTTTTGTTGTCATTGTTAGAGGTTTCCTTATTAGTTTCTTCATTACTATTTTCCTCTTCACTAATTTCTGCATTTTCATTTTCCTCATTGACTAGTGGGTTGTTTTCAACATAATCATCATTTTCTGGGCTACTTTCCTCATCACTTTCATTTTCATCTTCATGGTCATCTACCTCCATGTATTATGTTTCATTGATAACCTCTTCTTCTTCTTTACTGTCCTCTTCTTCGTCTTTGTTTTCCTCTTTATTGTACTCTTCTTCATCATTGCTTGTTTTATCACTATCCTCTCCTTCATTCTCATTTGATGGCTCATCTTCATTTCTCTTATTGTCTGATGCATTAGGAGATGGTGAGGAAGGAGGATGGGATGATGAGGGCACATTTGGCTGAGGATGGGGTTGTGGGTTTGTGAACACTTCATGGGCAATGAACACCTCCCATGGAATACCCTTTTGCTCTAATTGATGCAACACAACCATCTTGATGAGAGAATGGTGAAAGAGGCTCTGCATTTGTTGTGAAGGATGCCTCTTTTGCACAATATAAGACATCTTACCAATACTCCTATAGATATAATAGGGAAAATGTGGCATATTTACCCTAGTGAAGGGCATGAGTAATCTTATGTGGTATTAATAAAGCCTAGAAAACCTCCCGTCACATGTAAAATATTTCATGATGACTCTCATCAAGGGCACATATCTCTCCAGCAAATGTGAAAAGGGAAAAATGGATTTGTTGCTAGCTTTGTATCTAGGTTTTAGGAAAGGTTCATAATGGCTCAAGTCAAAATTAGCTTGCTTGAACCACTTTTCTCCCACACTAGGTATCCCAGTGGCCATGGAAATGGTGTTTGAAGATAGCTCAAAGTTTACTGTAGCTAAATTTACTTGATGGTCATGAAGGTTAAGGATAAAAAGCCTGGTCAGCTCAGGGTGACTTTGTACCTGTTTTACTCTTTCACAAAATTCAAAACAACCCACATTCTGGAAATAACTAACTGTAATAAGAGAGGCCATCAACTCCTTCATGTTCAGTGGCTCAAACCTATTTACCCTTCCACCTTTGCACTGTTGTCTTCAAGGCCTTTGGCCTCCCTCACCACTATCACTATTGCCTTTCCTTGACATTTTGATTTTTATGTTGCTTTGAAAGCCAAAAACCCTACTTCCTTAACTGTTCTTTTCTTGTTTGCATATGAGGGAGGTTTAATGACTTTTAACTCATCTTTTTAGGGTTTGTTCTTTGAACCAAATGACAAGAAATTTGAAAATGAGGTGGTGTTTTGTAATTACCCCTAGAAGGTGTTATGAAACCCTTGGAAATGATTTTGAGGGGGTTTTTGAGTAGATTCTAGGCTTGGACTAATGCAAAGGCCCTCCTGACCAAACACGTAGCACAGGTGCACCGCACCAGACCAGTTGGGTGGTTGAAGGTCAAAAGCGTAGCGCACGGACAAGGCTACACCTGTCAAGTCTCTAGGCAGGCAAGGCTGAATGCGCAACATGTAAGGTCTTATGAACGGTGTAGTGTTGAACGCGCAACGCATGGGCAGGGTTGCACGGGCCTGTCGGGTGAGCTCTCATGCAAGGTTAAACGTGCAGCACATCGGTTCTATCGAGTTTTTGGCCGAGAAAGTCTAAACGTGCAGCATGCTGTTTGTTGGCACGGGCTTCCGATTCTACACAGAGAAAAGGCGCAAAACGCAATCATAGGCACACAGTGGACAGATACACTTACACAACAGAAAACCTCATGGAGCGTAGCACAGGCTTCCAGGCACATAGCACAGGGTAGCTTTCCCCAAACTTGCCAAGAATTCACAAATTTCGCTTTGAATGCTTCTTTGATGATTTTATGAAAGCAAAATGAGTTTCTTGAAGGGCGAAGAGGGTCTTTATAGGTTTAAAAATTTTATTTTTAAATTTCAAACCCTCTTTTCTAATGTTTTTCTTTTGAAGCCTTTGACCTTTTACTGATATTTTATTTGGCCCTTTTGTTGTAGGTCAGCTAAATTTACTTTTGGTCTCTTGAGGCATGAAGAGCTTATTCCTTTTCTTTGGTGAATTTGGCCATACAACAACCTCTTCATCTTGATGTGAAACCTCTTTTATAAAACTCAGTTTAACCCCTTGATATTTATAGACCTCACTGTTTGTAAGCAGATTTTCTCCATTTGGTGAATTTTGACTTCCTTTTGGCCTAGTGATGCCTTTCATCATTTGCTTGATATATGACTATGAAAACCCTATCCTCACCTTTCTTACCTATCATTAGGTGTGATAAAATCACCTTCTTACAAGCATTATGAAATTGAAAATCATGTTTATTACCTTTTTTACCACTTCTGCTTTGCAGGTGTCTGAATTTATAATTTTGGAACTTGCCCATTGATACTCTTCACCTCCCTGTTCTATAGAATTTGTTTGAGTGGCAAGGCTCACTTTATTTTTTTGGTCCATGTCTTTGAAATTTTTTACTTTAGCAGGTTTTATGAAACTCTGAAGTGACTTTCCCCTCTGATCCTTGAAAATGTTGAATTCTCTTTGATAACCTTAGATATTTACACAGTGGTGGCAACCTCAAAACTTTTTATATTTACCTTGGAGCTTATACCATTTTCTTCTATCCTTTAACCATTGAATGTAAATGGCTGAGATGAGACCTTGACCCTCCTTTATGAGTCTTACTGCATTGGGTTTTTGTTTGGCATACTATTGATTGAATCAGGTTTAGAAACCTTTATCTTTCCTTCAGAATCAGTGCTCCCTATTTTCTTTTTGTAAACTCATCAGTTACCTTATCAATTTCCTTTGCTGATTTACTTCATGACATTCTTGTAGAAATTTCAATCACAGTTACTTTTTGCAAAACTTCGAAATTGACAAAATAGATTTCTTTGGAAATCTCCTACTCTTTCTTTGGAAATCATGTGTTGCTCTTCTTTTTCATTTGAACTAGGTCCTAATTTAAGAGGAACAGAGCTTAAAATACCAATGAAGATCCTACAACCTAGGGAAAAACCTAATGATATAGTGGTAGGGTTTTAACTTGGTCCTTTAACTGAAATTAGGCTTGGGATCTTAATAGTGTAAAAACAGAGCCTTTTGACCAATTGGTGTATTTGAATATATATAAATGGATGTACTTGATTGATCTAAAGAGCTCATAGAGGTATTTATGGGACCATCCAGGTTTGAGGAACCTGATTAACATGGGAAAGGATAGGCTAATTGGTAACCCTAGGTGGAAGTGAAGCAGTGGGGCAAAGGAAAAATAGAGTGTTGGTGTGATAGGTGGAAAAAAAGGAACTAGATGAGTGGCATAAGCCCATGGGGGGGCCTTTAGGAATGGTAGGTTAATCATGAATTGGTAAATAGTAGAATAATGAAAATTTTTTGACAAGGATAATGAAGGCAGTGAGATTTCTAAAAATCACAATATTTAGGAATATTGTTTTTAGAAATCTAGGACTGATATTTATTCATCTTCAGATAGTAAAAATTACTGATGACTAACAGATCTGGAGTAATAAGCTTCATTTTTGGAAGTAGAGGTATCAACTCCCATGTTTGGATCAAGGGTTGGATTTCCTTATATATGGTTGCATGCAAATATGGATTCCCTACAACTTCTTCATGCATTTGAAGATTAGATTCATGTACCCTATATGCATGCATGGGAATGGTTGTATCTAGGGATGCATGCATGTGCATGTGTGGCTTTAGAGATGCCTTTTTGGATGCATACATGCACATACATGGTGTTATAAATGCCTCCTTATATGCATGCATGGGTATGCATGGCTTTGCGACTGAGAGTGCATCTCGAGCATCATTAAATTTAGTCCTCATCAGATTTGCATCATCAACATCATCAATAGTAGAGGAATCAAAGTCCTCTTCTATGTTTTTGAAAGTATTGTCTTCATCACTAGCAGAGCAATATATTTCCTCCTTCGATGTCTTAGTTATTAGACAAGATAAAATTCTCATTTACAACAGGTTCATTAACAGTAGAAGAAGCAAAGTCTTTTTGTTCAACATTGTCTTAAGAATATTTCTCCACATTATTGGATTCTTCACCACTTTCATGACTGCTATAATAACTCATGCTCTTTTCCTCCAAATGGTGTTCTTCTAGATCATTTTCATCACCATATAATCCTTTCAATGTAGTCCATATTTCATGTGGTGATTCAATATTTCTGATCTGATAAAGAATATCACGAGACACAGACATACACAATCTTCCATAAGCCATGTCAGTTCTGTTAAGGCAATCTAACTTCTCATCCTCTGACATTGGTTTTGTCTCAATTCCCATGACTATTGGGTACAAGCCTTTGCTCCTAAGATGAAGCAAAATCATTGGCTTCCATTCATAGTAATTGTATGGAGTCAAAATGGTGGAAGTTGGGAATTCCATTCTTTCACTTTGTGGTTGCAGCAATAATTGCGACAATTCTTTAATATTTTGATCCGCAAATCAAATCTCCAAATAATTTCCAATTCTTTGATCTTCAAACCTGCAAAATATTGTTCATGAACCTTCTCCAAACCCTTGTAGCTATAATACCATGTATAATTATTAGAGCACAGATACAGATCTAGCTAAAGAATAATTGCACAAAATTGCGAGAATTGAAAAAGGGAAAATTGGAATTGAGAATGAATTTCATTCATCAATATTAGTTTGGGAATAAATATATAAAGAAATTAAGTTAATCTTAGTTGTACATGCAATAACTATGGATAATTAAAGCTAACTGAACCTAAGTGTGCTTTATGTTTTTTTAATGTGCACATGCACCACATGCAAGCACTAGAGTTAACTAATTAAAGCCAAGTGCACACCACATGTAAGCACTCGAGTTAACTTGCTAAAGCCAATTGCACATCACATGCAATAACTAGAGTTGAACTGAAGCTAATTAAGGCTAACTATGTGCATGTACACCAACAAAAAAATTATTTAATAATAGCGTAGTCTTAAAAAAAATCCAAAATATTAGGTATTTTGGGAAGATTATGTTTAAATTCGGCAGGAATTTTTGAAAATTTGGGTTACAGTTGTCAAATTTCAATATTTTGGGTGCCCTGAGGGTTATTGATGGTGTTGAATCCATTTCCACCATCAAAAAACAATTCAAACACTTCAACATTCTGATTTTTTGAAAAAAATTTACCGGCAAGAAAACTGCTACACGTTGTAGACAATGCATTTAATAATAGTAGTAGTAGTAATCATAATATCCAACGTAATGTAGCCTTAGAATTATAACTTTTTTTTTAAGCTAAATTGTTATACATTAATTGTACCAAATATGTTACATGATACTCATAAACCTTAATTTAAGGTATCTATATATAAAGTATACTACATAGTATTCATAAACCCCAATTTAAGATAGTTTTAAGATTTATAACTTTTCTTATAGATAAATTATTATATATTAATTATGCACCATATATTACAAGGTAATTATAAAACTTAGTATAAGGTAGATTTGCAATTTTTTACTTTCACCATTAATGTTGAGGAAAATAAGAATATGAAGTTTTTGACTTATTAAATAAGACCTAGAAGAAGTTGGCCAACTAAGTTCTTCCTTCACTTCTTTGAGCTAATGGGGGATGAACTACATACAATTACAGAGCATTCTAGACAATTGGGGTTCATTCTTGGGGATATGAATTCAACTTTTCTAGCACTGATTCCTAAATCATCTTGTCCCCGGTCATTTACAAACCTCAGGCTGATTGCCTTATGCAATGTCATATAAAAAATTTCCTCGAAAATAATTGCACAAAGGATAAAAGGGGTCTTATCTAGATGCATTTCTGCAGAACAATATGGGTTCTTACAGGGTCGCTCCATACATGATGTTGTTGCTTCAGCTCAAGAAGTGTTTCATTCAGCACATTCTCAGAAAATGGATTCTCTTATAATGAAAGTGTATTTATACAAAGCTTATGACTATGTGTACTGGCCTTTTATAAGTTTGATTCTCTTAAGGATTGGCATCTCCATGCAAAACATTAGATGGATCATGGCATGCATTTCTTCTATCAGGTGTGTTGTTATCATTAATGGAATGCCATCAGAGTTCTTTGTGGTAGGTCAGGGACTTCGCCAGGGATGGGCACTACTCCTTTAATCTTCATTCTCTTCATGGATGGGTTCAACAATATTATGAATATGGAAAATCATGATGGTTTTTTCCAGGGCATATCCTTTTTCCCATCAATAAGCATTTCACATTCCTTATTTGTAGATGACTTACTTGTTATTGGAAGGCTTCTTAGGAATCACTAGTTTTATTTGCACTACCTCCTTCTTCGTTTTGATGTTTCTTCTGAGTTGCACATAAACAAAGGCAAATCCTTTCTTATTCAAGCACAAGGAGATGTTAATGAGATCAATTTCATTGCTGGTTTCTTCGGGGTACAGATCAAACATATATTGGAGATCATTTCATACTTGGAGTTCAACTTGAAGCCATGTGGCTATAAAACAACCAACTGGACCTAGCTTGTTGACAAGTTTAAGTGAAAAATTCACAAATGGTCTCATAGATGGTTGTCCTTGGGTGGGAGATACATTTTAGTTCCAGAATTTTTACAGCAATTAGTGGTATATTAGGCACATCTATTCTATCTCGATGTTCACATGATATCCTTAATTAACATTGCAATTTCACAGTTTATATGGACAGGGGCTTCGAAGGAAAATAAATTTCATCTTTGTAAGCTCGACTACATCTTGGTGCCTAAGATTTTGGGGGTTGGGGCTTTTTTTATGTATGATCCTTTTCAAAATCTCTATTAATAAAATATCTATGGAGAGCATTAAAAGGAGGTGGCATATGGTCCACAATCATTCGGTTTAAATATTTGGAGGGAGACCCTCTTCTACAGATATATAGAAATTCATATGTAAATCAAATATTTGAGTCTTATATTTGGAAAAGCTTCCAGAAAGTCATGGGTTTATTTGCTGAGTGACTAGTTTGGAGCTTGGGAAATGGACAACAAACCGCCCTAGGCAGTGACAGAATTTTGGGTCTTAGTGATGGGCAGCAAATGGATTACAGGCTCATTCAAAGACTATGCCACAAAAATATTTTTTACCTCTCGTGGGTGATTTCTACATGGAAACAAGGATGTCCGAAATGGAAATGTGTTTCCCAAATAGGCTTACATGACCGAGATGTGGGATCTTGGCAGAGATATGTTGCTTTTCTACAGGAAGGTGGTTTTTTCTTCCAACAAGGAGGTGATCATATTGTTTGGGATGACCTCATGAAAGGGGATGGGTTGGTTGTGCAGGACATCTGCAATTCCATTATTAGAATTCATATTGGAGACATGGCTCTTTCTCTTGTTAGGGTAAATTGGTATTGGAATATTCCTCGTAAAATCTTACTTTTCGGATGGTTAGTTTGGAAGGACCGGGTGCTGACATGGGACAATCTAATCAAAAGAGGATTTCATGGTCCTGGTTCGTGCATTTTTGTCACGGGCATGGAGAATCGATTTCCCACTTATTTATGTCTTGTCTGGTTATCCTCAAGATTTGGTCCCTTTTCTCACATTTCCTTATTGATCTAGGGTGGCGGCCAACAAATTCATAAACACTTTTGCAATATGTGGAGTGATCAAAGGTAAATTCAAAGCTCTTCCTTTCTATTTAATCTGGGAACTATGGTTAGCTCAGAATCGTGCTATATTTGAAGGAAGGCTTGTAATCTCTGCTCAAATACATGGGGCCATTATGGCTTGGATTACTGCTCAGCCATGTCCTCTATCTATCGTGAAGGATCTATCACACCATATCTGGCCCCATCCAATATCTCTTCCGATGATTTTCTTCGATGGGGTGCAACAGGGGGGGCTTGTGTGGATGCAGAGCTTGGATTAAGCTTGAAAATATATAAATATACCAGATCTATTGGAATGGTGGTAGGGGATCCAATATTTAGGCGGAAATAATAGCTTTCAGGAGTGGTCTATGCCTGGTTTTAAGGTTGTCCTAGATGGGATTTCTGGTAAGGCTCTCTTTCATATAAAAGGTTTACATGGGTGTATTAGTCGTATAAAATCCCTCCTTGTAAAGCTTAATGATCCACCGCTGCTACACATATACAGAGAGAAAAACACTCAGGTCGATATATTAACAAAGAAGGGCCTCTCAGTCTCTCCCGATTGTTTCTATATCTATGAATTTTGTGGTTCCCAACTGTTACATGAATACATTGTCGCGTCCCTTTCAAATGCTATAGGTTTTTTAATGCAGGTTTTATTTGGTCCTTTATTTTATTTTGCATGGTTTCTTTGCCACCAAGCGAGGCAGATCCTTTATGTTGTTTTCTCCCACTTTCCATATGTATGAGACGATGTACCTCTCTCCTCCATCAAGCGAGCCAGTCTAATATCAAGCGAGCCCCAATAGATTACTATCCTTTTGATTCATCTTGCCTTTCGACTTATGTGGTTTATATCACAGTTTTCTTGCAATGTTTGTTATGATTTTTATAGAACATGGTGGTTGAGTTATCATTCACTATTTTGGCTCACATATAGGCTTGTCATGATGACTAGGTCATATGGGTCTTTACTTTCATTTTTATGTGGTCCTAGTTTCATTGGGAAGTATTGTTAAGTAAATGATATGTGATGTTCTATGTAAAAGCCAAATCTTGCGATGGTGATAACACATCTTAACGATTTTTGTGTGATGCCTATAGTTGCAATCATGGGACAATGTACTGTTTATTCTCATAATATGAACAACGTCTTTTCCTCTCTGAAAAAAAATACCCAGAGGAAGTTAAATTGTTATAGAATTGAAGACCTCCAAAACCATGTAAAAGTGGAAGCCAATTCATATTACCATTGTATATGTTACGAAAAGTTTAGGTTGAATAATATAAGGCTTGGACTAGCTAAAGTACTATAAGGGTGAGACTCATGTCATTAATGCATTATGGTACTTCGTTAACCTCGGCAAACTACAGATCAAATCTTGTGATAAGTAGAGAGAATTAGATTTGTATAATCATATATGTTTTTTTTTTCTTCCAGTTTTTACCCAAAAACATATATAAATTATTTTTCTTTAAAGTAATAAATTATTTTACATAACTATTATATTTTTTGTGAGAGTAAATTGTTGTTAATATTTAGTTTAATAATAACTTTAAAATCAAATTATTATTATTATTATTATTAAATAAAATATTATTTTAAAAATTATAAACTTAGAAATGAAATATCAATATTTAATGTAAAAAAATAGAAAATATTCAACAATATTTAAAGGAAAATCTAAATTTTTTAATCAAATAAATTAATTCAAATAAATATTATAATAAAAGAAAAATACGTAATCAATTACTCTATAATATAGATTCATAGTCGTAATTATTAATTACAAAATCAAAAACCATATAAATTTTTAATTATTATATACATCATCAAATATAATATAAATGAAAAATAATATATATATATATATAATGGCAATATAAAACTTAATAACTTTTTGGTTCCGCTATTCACTCTCATTACACGTCTCTAATGGAATTACGTGCCTTTAACTTTACCTCATATCACATATCTACTATGTTCATAGTAAAACACCGCGTAGATCTCTATTAATATAGTTACATAGACTAAGTTGCCTACGTAGCAAGTATGGCGATTTAGTAGATGTGATCACTTGAAATTGGCGAGAAAAAACGAGTAGGACGAGATGAAACAAGCGTACCTAAAAAATTAAAGTTCGAATAATTATAGCTTCATACTTCCAATTAAAATTATATTAAATAATATATGCTTAATTCATAATCTTTAATAATTTTTATTTCATAATTATAAGAAAGATGTTACGTTTACATATTTTTTTCAAATTTATATTTCATATATTATTTTTCTCTCACAAAAATGTGTCATTAGACGCAATAAAAAATAAGATTTTTGAATAATTTTAATGTTAGAAATTATTTATTTTAATAAGTAGGTGTCATAGAGAGGGAGACTTCTCATTTTCCTTCTTTAATATGTAAGTAATCATTGATATAAAAGTTTGAAGGGGCTATGAGATCACCTTTTCCAAGGTTTTTAAAGGTAGATAATTAGAGATAGTATCCTTAGAAAAGGTAGGGCTAACCCTAACTTCACTCTCTACAAACTCATTCTTCCTATTACACATGATTTCAAAATTATCAGCGTCCCCTCTTTCATCATGGGGACCAAGGGAGGCCCCCTTTCTTGCTCATCATCTAGATTCCCAAGGTCATGATGATGCTCAATGAAGGCTTCCTCTTCAATGCTTAATGCAAGGAATACTTGAAAATGTCTAAGAAAGCCATCAAAGAACTCCTCAATAGATGACATGCTCCTAGGTTTGTGATTATGCAACCATGAGTTATAACCACAGAGAGATCTCATGAAAAACAACATAAGGAAATCATGGTGGACCCCTTTATCCTTTTAAGCATGTGCATTAAATCTTTCTACATGATCAATTGCAGAGAGTGGATCACCATCAAACACAGGCACCCCACGTACCATCCTTCGTGTGACATGATTAGGGTGCCCAGGGATGCTAGTGATGTCCAAAGCTGAAAAATCATCAAAGAAAGACATCCTATTGAGATATACATATAAATTACGTAGGATTAGTAAGGGTGAATTTAAAGATGCTACAATCATCGATATTAAAGCTCAATGAAGAAATAGTGCTTCATTCTTACAATGGAGTCGCCAAGAATGATATATCAACGATGTCGTAAAGGAAACAAGACACATCTCGTGTCCCCAACAATGACGCCAAAATTTTTACCTCTCAAACTAGCACGGATCATATGATGGGATCCTATAGAGCAACTACTAGGTCATGTGGTAGCAATGGAGTGACAATCCATTGTCACCTCAAGTAAAGCTCCCTACTCTTTACGAAATTTCATCGATTGGAGGAGTCCCGGTATGAGAGGAATCACTAGGAATGATAAATCAATGATGGGATGAAAGGTGATTCTAAAATTGTATTCACAAGAGAGTGTCATATAATGGGCTTGCTTTCTATGCAAGCAATATAGATGGTTCTCTTAGAAGGGTTATGAGAACGGTTAGACCTAAGTTTGGAGAATATCCCTTCATAAGAGGTTTCCTAGACCCAATAATCCTAAAGGAGAAATGGCTTGTATGTAATCCTTGCAGAATGTAAGTCACAAAATAGTGGGACCACAAGAAACCAAGTGGGCCCAAATTAGGTCAAGGCTGAGGATTTGATAAAAAATAGAGGGGCTTGACCTGATTAGGGAAGTGAATATGATCAAAGGAATAATTTTCTTTTGAAATGTGAATGCAATCATCCTTAATGAAGCCACTAACCCAAATAAAACTAAGGAAATGGTTTTCGTGCTAGGGCTTGGGATATCTCAATATTTCACCTTCGGAATAACCTCAAATTTGGAGGAACTATAGAGGACTTACCAACGTAAATATAGGCCAATTTTCATCAATTTTTTATGGCTACAATAAACTTTGTGTGATGCTCTAGATGGCCTTCTAGGTTGGGGCTTAGAAAATACGAAAAGGAGGTGTAAAAGATATTCGTTTAGTGATCACCCCAAACTAGACCAGTGCCTAACCAATTAGGAGAATGGATTCAAATGAATTCAACGTTTAGATATGCTTAATTCCAACCAAGGAGTTCCCCAACAACTTCGTATGGCCTAAGCAACAACTAGGTTACAAAGGGAAATCTATACTTCTTTATGTTGCAAAGGATGACTTATCGAGGCAATTCATGAACATTTTTGTGCCTCTAGGACAATAATTAACCATACTTCCAATGATCATATGAAAATCCCTCACAAAGACAAGCCCATCAACTTCGCATAAAGAGTAGCTACACCCGCTTCATGAACAAAAATATTACATGGACAATTTATGAGACAAAATTACAAATAAACATGAAAAAGGTACTCACAAGTATAGCGAAATTATTCCAATCATAAAAATGCAAAGAAATCGAAGCTCCAAGACAAGACATTATGTTCTTCCAAACATTGAAATGCATTAGATCTCAAATTCATCCATAAAAGGCCCAACGAAATTTCTAGAAGAAACAAATGATCCCAATCCAAGTGATGATGAAACTCAAATGAGCTCTCATCAATTTATATCCTTCCTATTGAGTTCGATTTTCCTAATTAGGCCTAATTAAGCCCAAAATAATAAAATAATGTGCAACAATAACATCCCTTAGTGACAAGCCACCAATATAGCTCCAAAATAAAAAAATAATCCTCTCAAGAGAGAAAACTAGTAAACATAATGAGTTGTTGGGCCATTGAGAAGGCCTAGTGATGTCCAAAGTGTACCAAGGTGATAACATAGACTCCAAACGTAGTGAATAAGGGGTTGACCCCTTGATATCCAAGCAAGTCACATGTGGTATCCCCAAGTAAATGTGGGGGCACAATGACATCCTCACGGGTTTCCAAGTGGATCGATAATGCCTGTAAACCATCTGTAAGGGCTAGGATGATGACATAAGCCCTCCCTTTGTCTCCTGCGATAAGACACATCCTCATTTAGACCCTAGAACCTCTGCCAAGTGTGTGGTACTAGTGTGAAGTTGGATGGGCATAGTGATCTAGGCACATCATCTTCATCCAAAAAGGTGGAATATGAGAGATCACTGAATGGTGTTGGGGATCCATGATGTACTTTCTGAGTTGGTGGAGGCCCATGGCTCTCTACGTTCACCCTACAAGTGCCAATTGTGGCCCTTTGGAAGGCTTGGACCCTGTATAGGGAGACCAAACCCAAATGGAGAGCCACTTGCAATCCTGCATAAGATCCAATGTGTCCCCTCGCCCTCCAATACAACAAATCATTAAAATGAATGGAGGGGAGATGTATATGGTGTTGGGAAATAGGACTACTAAACTAAAATCGGGATTTCCCATGTAGTACTAGCCAGTAAAGGAGATCCCACGGGAATAGGATACAAGGCTAACCACCAAATCAAATAGAGGAAGCAAGAGCATAGACCTAGCCTACTCTTTCAGCCGAATCCCCCCACCAATCCATGCCCAAAAGTGTTCATGATAAGTAAAAAAAATTACGCAACTACACCAATAAAAATCCATACCTTCACGGTTGGGGGGTCCATCTTGAAACATACGATCATAACAGATGGGCAAGGGACCACATGACTGGCTCAGGTGGCGAAGATAGTGGCAAATCGAGCTATCTGGTGGCTGCAAGGGGCTGAATGGTGTTGGGGATTTCTTATTCATCCAAAAAGGTGGAATATGAGAAATCACTGAATGGTGTTGGGGATCCATGATGTACTTTCCGAGTTGGTGGAGGCCCATGGCTCTCTACGTTCACCCTACAAGTGCCAATTGTGGCCCTTTGGAAGGCTTGGACCCCGTATAGGGAGACCAAACCCAAATGGAGAGCCACCTGCAATCCTGCATAAGATCCAATGTGTCCCCTCGCCCTCCAATACAACAAATCATTAAAATGAATGGAGGGGAGATGTATATGGTGTTCGGGAACAGGACTACTGAATCAAAATCAAGATTTCCCATGTAATACTAGCCATAAAGATAATAGCCAATAAAGGAGATCCCATGAGACTAGGATACAAGGCTAACCACCAAATCAGATAGAGGAAGCAAGAGCATAGACCTAGCCTACTCTTTCAGCCGAATCCCCCCACCAATCCATGCCCAAAAATGTTCATGATAAGTAAAAAAAATTACTCAACTACACCAATAAAAATCCATACCTTCACGGTTGGGGGGTCCATCTTCAAACATACGATCATAATAGATGGGCAAGGGACCACATGACTGGCTCAGGTGGCGGAGATAGTGTCAAATCGAGCTATCTGGTGGCTGCAAGGGGCTGCTAGCTATCGGCTAGGGAGCATCTAGGAGAAAATTTTCTCCTATGGATAGTACCCACAGGTGGTGGGTAATAGTGACCACACTTGTGACAATTGTAGCATTGAATATCCCTTAATCTTCTATCAAATTCGTTTGTCTCGAGAGAAGGCCTATTTGAACCAGATGGTCTTCCTTTTCCCTTTTTCTTCTTGTCTTGTGTAACAAATGCAACGAGCTCTCCTTATGCATGTTTTTTAATTCTCCCTCTTGAAATCGTCCTAGATTCTTCTTGAGTGAGTTTTCCAACAAGCTCATCAAATGACAGGACATTGTTGTTATTGCTTATCGTGGTAACGAAACATTCCTAAATAGGAGGGAGACCTCGAAAGGTTACCAACACCAACTCCCGTCAGGTACATTTTCCCCAATTCTTTACAATTAATCTTTTAAACAATATATATCCTTATGATGTAGGATTGCACAAGTTCTCCTTTATTCATTTTCATATCTTTGAGTTAATATTTCAAGGAGATAATTTCCGTTCAACTTTATAAAAAAATTAAAACTAAAAAAAAAAAATATTGACAAAAACCTACATTATAAACCTATAATAATAATAAAATAAGAATAATATCTTCATACAAACCAATTTTATTAATTAAGAAAAAAGAAATTGCATAATAATACATCAGAGTTTATAGACAATCATAAATTTTATGTTTTAAATTAATTTAGTTATAAATTATTTATTTTATGCGACAATAGTGTTAATGTTTATGTTTAATATGATTCCAATAAATCTCCAGATGTGATTCCTAAATAATGACGCCTTTCGTGGATATCAAATGTAAGTAATAACTATTCTAAAATGACTCAATTACTCTACCTAATTAAATTAATATTCTTTAAAACGTGATTAATGTGATTAGTGTTAATTTAATGGGATTGTAACAGATTTCCTTATTTGATTCCTAAGGACACTTTCCTGGGTTTCAGATCTATTATAAGAAATAAATATCCTAAAATGGCTCTAACACTCTCCATAATTAAATTAATATGCTAAAAATGGTCTAAACAAGTAAATATTAATTAATTATAATATCCTAAAATGGCTCTAACACTCTCCATAATTAAATTAATATGCTAAAAATGGTCTAAACAAGTAAATATTAATTAATGTTCAAGTGAAGTCATCATAAATGTAACAAGATTGCGTATTTCAGAGTTTTAATTTTAATGAGAAGCAAACTCTTCATCTTGCGTGTCATATATATCTAGATTTGCCTTCTATTCCGTTTCAGGGTTGTTATTTAGTGAATCGATTGGCGTAGAATTGATATGGAGTAGGTGAAGCGGAATTCTACAATGGTTTCTAGGGAAATCTCAAGGCCGTTGTTGCTATTATTACTGTGTCTGTGTCTGTGTCAACAGTTAGTTGTCGGAAATGGCAGCGACGGACGCAAGACTTTCATTGTTAGAGTTGACAGTAACTCAAAACCAACCGTCTTTCCCACCCACGAGCAGTGGTACAGATCAACCGTTGCAGCTGCCCTCAAAACTGATTCGGGCACCCATATCGATGCGCAACCAGACCATGCTCCGCTGCTTCATGTTTATAACACGGTGTTCCATGGCTTTTCGGCAAGGCTGACAGAGGAGGAAGCCGCTGGGATGGGAAAAACACAAGGCGTTCTCGCCATATTCCCAGATCGTGTACGCCAGCTACAGACGACGCGATCCCCGCACTTCCTCGGCCTTGACACGCCAAACGGAAGCGGCCTGTGGGCAGATTCGAATTACGGGTCCGATTTGGTGATTGGTTTACTGGACACCGGCATCTGGCCGGAAAGGCGGAGCTTCATGTTGAAGTTACTTTCTGCCGTGCTCTGTACAAGAGGCAGCCGCCTTCCATTTTTGTTTGCAGGACACTGTAAGAAGCCGCTTACCATTTTGAATGTGCGGTCAACCTCAGCGCTGCATTCTGAAATGGAGGAATTTAATGAGCAAACACGGACTTGAATTTTAATGAGCCAGATTTATGAAAAATCCCGCATCACAATTTTTGCCGTACAGGCTGCTGAAAATCGGACCCGGGGAAAATCTTAGGGCGGATTTAATAAAAATCCCGCATCACAAATTGATGACATCAGCTGCAAACTTTTGGCACGCGGAATTTTTATGAAAAAGGGTTAATTCTTAGTTGGCGTCCGGTTCGACACAAAGTCAAAGTCGTTTTTAATGTTTGTTTAAAAAATGTGATGTGCGTACAAGTCCACATATTGTTATATGCATATATATGTGTTGCATATATACATATGAACGTTTCAAGAGAAAAGGCCGTGGGCCATAGTAGCTTTTTATTTTAGTTTTTTTTTATTTTAAAGTTTTTAAAATAGTTTATTTTAAAATAGTTTTTTTATATATATTAAAAAAGGTCTTTGAGGCATACTCTTAAAGGGCCCGTGAGAATATATGTATGGTAAGTTTTTTATTTTTCCCATAGCAGTGAAAAAGAGATATAGCACAGCAGTGCAGAGTTTAGTTTGTAAGTTTTATTTTTACACACAGCAGTGTAAAAATTTGAAGTGCACAGCAGTGTAACAGATTTTTGAAGTGCACAGCAGTGCTTTCATTTTTGAAGAGACAGAGTATTTTTCAGAGTGAATTTTTAAAGAGTGTGAGTTGTGTTTTGAACTGTGTTTTGAAGCAGTCAAAGTTTTTGTATTCCCTCAGGCAGAGGTGATTTAGTAACCAAGTTTTTTTTGAAGTTTAATGAAATAGTGTTTACAGTGAAAGCTCTGTCTCCAGTGAAGAATTTTTTTTTGTTTTTCTCTGTGTTGAAGAGGGAGAATTTTATTCTCCATTGTTGTTCTGGAATGTTAAATATTTCAACATGGTATCAGAGCTAGTCCAGGCTCTTTGAAGATCAAAGAAGCTGAAGGAAAGGAGTTCTTTGTTGCAGCAGCTTCTCCAGCAGTGTGAAGACTCAGCCAAAGAATCCAAAGGTATTTCTCTATATAGTTTTTTGAGTCACTGTTGCAAAACAGTGAGCTGTTTTACATACACAGTCAAGTTTTTTTAATCATAGTTAAGAGTGCAGAATGGCTGGAGCCAGCACTGGTATGGGTATGGGAAATGTCCATCTCCCAATGTTTAATGGGAAAAATTATGACTACTGGTCAATAACTATGAGAGCATTATTTGTCTCCCAAGACTTATGGGAATTTGTTGAGGATGGATTTGAAGAGCCAGCAAATGAAGAAGAGTTTGAAGATTTAACTCAGGCAGAAAGAGAGTTGCTGAAGAGCAATAGGAAGAAAGACTCCAAGGCTCTCTTCTTATTGTATCAGGCAGTGCATGAGAGTGTGTTTCCAAGGATAGCAGCAGCCAAGAGATCCAGAGAAGCATGGGAAACTCTCAAGATAGCCTATCAAGGCATGGAAAAAGTGAAGACAGCAAAATTTCAGTTGCTGAGGAGAGACTTTGAGACTCTCTGTATGAAAGAGTCAGATACTATTGACTCATTCTTCACTCATGCGATTGGAATGGTCACACAAATAAGATCTCATGGAGAGACTCTTGAAGAGAAGAGGATTGTGGAAAAACTCTTGAGGAGTCTACCCTCAAGATTCGATGTGATTGTCACCACCATAGAGGAGACTAAGGATCTCACAAAGTTCACAATGGATGAGCTACATGCATCACTGATGACTCATGAGCAGAGATTGGGTAGAAGTGAAAACTCATCTCTGGAACATGCCTTTAAGACCCATATGTCTTTCGGAAGAGGAAGAGGGCAAGGCAGAGGAAACAAAAGAGGAAGAGGTAGAAGCCAAAACAGAGGTGGAAGGAACAGTCCAGCAAATGCTCAAGGAAGAGGCAGCAATCCAAATCAGCATCAAGGCCAAGGCAGCAGCCAGCAGAGTGGTCAGCAGAATGCTCAAGGACAGAGGTATGATAAGTCCAATGTCCAATGTCACTATTGTAAAAATATGGTCATTATGCTAATGAATGTAGAAAGAAGCAGCATGATATGGGAAGTAGAACTAGTGCAAATTTCACTAGAGAAAATATCAGCCAAGATAATTTGTTTTTGGCTTGTAATATGGCTGAAGAAAAGAATGAGGATCTATGGTTTCTAGACTCTGGTTGCAGTAACCATATGACAGGGAACTTAGCAATGTTTTCTATGCTAGATGAGAGTGTGAAGTCACAAGTCACACTAGGGACTGATAGTAAAGTGTTTGTTATGGGAAAAGGGAATGTAAATGTTCTAACAAGGAAAGGTGCAAAGAAATCCATATCAGATGTCTATTATGTTCCAGGAATGAAGTGTAACCTCTTAAGTATTGGACAACTTGTTCAAAAGGGGTACAATGTGTTTTTTGAGGATGATGTTTGTACCATCATGGACAAACCACCCAGCAAACAATGTATTGCTGAAGTGAAGATGACAAGGAACAGGATGTTCCCTCTTAGAATGAGAGCAGATCTGAAAAATGAAGAAAAGATAGCAGCAGTAGAAAAGGAGGCTATCCAAAGCAAACCAAAAGATGAAAATTGGTTGTGGTACTTGAGATTTGGACATCTTAACTTTGGAGGTCTTAATTTGTTGAACAGAAAAGGAATGGTAAGAGGTTTACCATTGATAGAGAAGTTGGACAGCCTTTGTGAAGGTTGTATCTTGGGGAAACAACAAAGAGAAAGTTTTCCTTCCGGGAAAAGCATAAGGGCAAAGGCACCCTTAGAGATTGTCCACTCAGATTTGTGTGGACCGATGCAAACTCCATCGCTTGCTAGCAGCCACCACATGTTAACATTCATAGATGATTTTACAAGAAAAACTTGGGTTTACTTTTTGAAAAATAAAAGTGAAGTGTTTGAAAAATTCTGCAATTTCAAAGCACTTGTGGAAAATCAGAGTGGGCTGCACATCAAAGTTCTAAGGACTGATAGAGGAGGTGAGTATATCTCTAAAGATTTTCTACGTTTTTGTAGAGAAAATGGTATTCAAAAGCAGTTTATAACTAGATATACTCCGCAGCAAAATGGAGTAGCCGAAAGGAAGAATAGAACCATAATGGACATGGTGAGGAGTATGTTAAAGGCAAAGCACTTGCCTAATGATTATTGGGCTGAAGCTGTACATTGTGCAGCATACATTTTGAATAGGTGCCCTACAAAAGCAGTGATGAACAAAGTGCCGGAAGAGGCATGGAGTGACACAAAACAAGGTGTCACACACATGAAGGTTTTTGGATGTGTGGCTTATGCACACATTCCGGATCAGCTAAGGAAGAAGTTGGACAGCAAGGGGGAGAAATGTATTTTCATTGGATACAGTGAGGAATCCAAGGCCTATAGGTTATACAACCCATCCACTAAGAAGTTTATTGTGAGCAGAGATGTTCAGTTTATTGAGGAGGAAGCTTGGGATGGAAGCATAGAGAAAACAGTGAATGTTAAACACTGTTTATCTCATGATGAAGATGATGATGAATTGGCTGAAATACATCCCCAAACAACAGCACCAACACAAGAGCAGCAAGAGACACCCTTGAGGAGAAATGAAAGTGCTTCTCCAAGCACACCACAAGGAGGAAATTCAAGTGCTTCTTCAAGCATTTGTACATCAAGTGGAAGAGGTAAGAAGTTCAGAAATTTGAATGACATTT
This sequence comes from Pinus albicaulis, assembly GCA_034641835.2. NCBI lineage: Eukaryota > Viridiplantae > Streptophyta > Pinopsida > Pinales > Pinaceae > Pinus > Pinus albicaulis. Next base: position 132,735,289 of record CM076579.1, read on the forward strand.
ATGCACAAGAGGCAGCAAATGAAGGTATCAATTCTTTGTTTGCTTTATATTTTCATGTTGATGACCCTGTTCATTTCGAAGAAGCTATTAAGGATAAGAAATGGATAGAAGCTATGGATGAGGAGATTAATGCCATAGAAAGAAACAAGACTTGGGATTTGGTTGAACTCCCAAAAGGCAAAGATGTCATTGGAGTTAAATGGGTCTACAAGACCAAGAGTAATGCTGAAGGAAAAATAGAGAGACACAAGGCAAGACTTGTCGTCAAAGGGTATAAGCAAAAGCATGGGATAGATTATGAGGAAATTTTCGCACCGGTTGCTAGAATGGAAACTGTGAGAGCAGTGCTGTCTATAGCAGCACAAAATAAGTGGAAAGTTTACCAAATGGACGTGAAGTTAGCATTCCTAAATGGAGTGTTAATGGAAGAGGTTTACATTGAACAACCTCTAGGCTATGAGAAGAAAGGCCAAGAGCACAAAGTGTGCAAGTTGAAGAAAGCTCTTTATGGGCTGAAGCAAGCGCCAAGAGCATGGTACAGTAGGATAGATTCGTATCTATTGGAAAATGGATTTGAAAAGTGTGAGGGAGAACCCACCCTCTACATCAAAGAAAAAGATGGTAAAATGTTGATTGTAGTTTTATATGTTGATGATGTTATTTTCACAGGTAATGATGATTACCTTATTCAAAATTTTAAAACAGTCATGAAAGAAGAATTTGAAATGACTGACATGGGTTTGTTGAAATACTTCTTAGGAATAGAAGTAGAACAAGATGAAAATGGGATTTTTATCTCATAGGAAAAATATGTTAATGAAGTGCTGGAAAGATTTAATATGCAGGAGAGCAAGGCAGCGATCACTCCCACAGTGATGGGATTAAAACTCAGCAGAGAGGACAGCAGCAAGGATTTTGATCCTAGCTTGTATAAGAGCATAGTTGGCAGCCTCATGTATTTGACTGCAACTAGGCCCGACATAATGCATGCTGTTAACTTAATTTCCAGATTTATGGAGAAGCCAAAGGATGCACATTGGTAGGCAGCGAAGAGAATTTTGAGGTATGTTAAAGGTACAAAAAGATTTGGTATTTTATATACTACTTCAGAAAATTCAGATTTAGTTGGATACACTGACAGTGATTGGGTTGGAAGTGTAGATGATCGGAAGAGCACTTCCGGTTATGTTTTTCACATGGGTTCAGGAGCAATTTCATGGGCTTCTAAAAAACAACCCATTGTAGCATTGTCTACAACAGAGGCAGAATATGTGGCAGCCACAGCAGCAGCTTGTCAAGCAATTTGGATGAAGGAGGATGTTAAGAAGTTTGTGCCAAGAGCAGGTAAAAGGAACAATGATTTATTGTGACAATAGCTCAGCTATTGCATTATCCAAGAATTATGTGTTTCACAAGAGAACGAAACACATTGACACAAAGTTTCATTACATCAGAGAATTGGTAAACAATGGTGAAATTGTTTTGGAACACTGCAGAACTCAGGAGCAGTTTGCAGACATTCTGACCAAGCCATTGGGGCAGAAGAGTTTTGAGTTTTTGAGGAAATGTCTGGGTATGACTGATAACCCAGCCGCTGAAAGTAAGGGGGAGTGTTGAAGTTACTTTCTGCCGTGCTCTGTACAGGAGGCAGCCGCCTTCCATTTTTGTTTGCAGGACACTGTAAGAAGCCGCTTACCATTTTGAATGTGTGGTCAACCTCAGCGCTGCATTCTGAAATGGAGGAATTTAATGAGCAAACACGGACTTGAATTTTAATGAGCCAGATTTATGAAAAATCCCGCATCACAATTTTTGCCGTACAGGCTGCTGAAAATCGGACCCGGGGAAAATCTTAGGGCGGATTTAATAAAAATCCCGCATCACAAATTGATGACATCAGCTGCAAACTTTTGGCACGCGGAATTTTTATGAAAAAGGGTTAATTCTTAGTTGGCGTCCGGTTCGACACAAAGTCAAAGTCGTTTTTAATGTTTGTTTAAAACAAAGTCAAAGTCGTTTTTAATGTTTGTTTAAAAAATGTGCTGTGCGTACAAGTCCACATATTGTTATATGCATATATATGTGTTGCATATATACATATGAACGTTTCAAGAGAAAAGGCCGTGGGCCATAGTAGCTTTTTATTTTAGTTTTTTTTTATTTTAAAGTTTTTAAAATAGTTTATTTTAAAATAGTTTTTTTATATATATTAAAAAAAAGGTGCTGAGGCATATAGAGTTAAAAAGGGCCCGTGAGAATATATGTATGGTAAGTTATTTTTTTTCACACAGCAGTGAAAAAGAGATATAGCACAGCAGTGCAGAGTTTAGTTTTGTAAGTTTTATTTTTACACACAGCAGTGTAAAAATTTGATGTGCACAGCAGTGTAACAGATTTTTGAAGTGCACAGCAGTGCTTTCATTTTTGAAGAGACAGAGTATTTTTCAGAGTGAATTTTTAAAGAGTGTGAGTTGTGTTTTGAACTGTGTTTTGAAGCAGTCAAAGTTTTTGTATTCCCTCAGGCAGAGGTGATTTAGTAACCAAGTTTTTTTTGAAGTTTAATGAAATAGTGTTTACAGTGAAAGCTCTATCTCCAGTGAAGAAATTTTTTTTGTTTTTCTCTGTGTTGAAGAGGGAGAATTTTATTCTCCATTGTTGTTCTGGAATGTTAAATATTTCAACACTTCAGCGATCAGGGGATGGGGCCCATTCCCAACCACTGGAAAGGCGAATGCGAGAGTGGGGACAACTTCCCCAAGACCCTGTGCAATCGGAAGCTGGTAGGGGCGCGTGTTTTCCAGGAAGGCTATGCAGCGATGTATGGTACCTCGGACGACACCGAGAAACAGTTCCGTTCAGCGCGGGATTCGGAAGGTCACGGCACGCACACCGCCTCCACCGCCGCGGGCCGATACGTTGAGGGAGCCAACATGACGGGTTACGCGCAGGGAATCGCCAAAGGAATAGCGCCCCAGGCACGTATTGCAGTCTATAAGGTCTGTTGGCCGCCCTCTGGCTGCCTTGATTCAGATATGCTCTCTGCTCTCGACAGTGCGCTAGACGATGGAGTAGACGTTATTTCTATGTCAATCACAGGAGGTGACGATCCTTATGATATGAGTGCGTATGCCATCGGCAGCTTCGAGGCGATGAAGCGGGGGGTGTTCGTTTCTGTGGCAGCGGGTAACGATGGCCCCACAGCTGAGTCTGTTTCAAACGTGGCCCCGTGGGTAACCACAGTTGGGGCTGGCACCCTGGATCGTGACTTCCCTGCCGATGTTTGTCTTGGCAACGGGGCGATAATCCATGGCGTGTCGTTGTACAGCGGAAATGGATTGAACGGTCTGGTGCCTCTTTTCTATCCTGGGGACGACGTTCCTCAGGAGGGCAAATATGGCAGAAAATCCTCGTCTTCTCTGTGCGAAGAGGGGTCCTTGGATCCCAAAATTGTCAGTGGCAAGATCGTGTTGTGTGAGCCTGGCGAAATTCCTAGGGCGTACAAGGCGGCCGTGGTCAAGCAGGCGGGAGGTGTGGGCATGATTCTTGCAAATACCGGCTCTGATGGCGAAGGGCTTGTTCCCAGTGCCGATCTGCTCCCCTCCATTGCAGTCGGTAGCGCTGGCGGGGATTCGATCCGCCAGTACATCATCAAAACCCAAAACCCTAACGCCACCATAATATTTAAAGGCACGAAATTTGGGCTCAAGCCGGCTCCGGTCGTAGCTTCCTTTTCCAGCAGAGGGCCCAATCCCTTAAACCCTGAAATTCTCAAACCCGACATTATAGCCCCTGGTGTGAGCATTCTGGCTGCTTGGACCGACGTGGTTGGTCCTACGGGCCTTTCAAACGACACTAGGCAAACGGAGTTCAATATAATATCTGGGACCTCCATGTCATGCCCACACGTTAGCGGGATTGCTGCGTTGCTCAAAGGAGCGCATCCCGACTGGAGTCCCGCTGCCATTAGATCTGCTCTCATGACGACTGCCTACACTTTCGACAATGTGAATAATCGCTTGGTGCAAATGGGCGATGAAGCGACCGGAAATGCTTCCACGCCTTTTGATTTCGGCGCAGGTCACGTGGATCCGCAGAGAGCTATGGATCCTGGGCTCATTTACGATCTGAGCGTGGATGACTATGTCAACTTTCTATGCAGTTCTCATTATTCTCAAGCATCCATCCAGACGATCACCAATATGAATGTTAGTTGTCCTGCTCAAGGAGGACAGCCTGGGAATCTCAATTATCCCTCGTTTTCTGCTGTTTTCGATCAGGGGCAGTCTTCTAACCTGTCGACAACCTTCAACAGAACAGTCACCATTGTTGCTCGTAACATTTCAACTTACACGGCCACTGTGACTGCTCCAACAGGGGTACAGGTAACAGTAGAACCGCAAATCCTGAAGTTTAGCAAGACAGACGAAAAGTTGAGCTTCAAGCTGAGCGTCAGCGCCCAGCCCTTGAAATTTCCCCCGAAAACCAATTCAGATACCGTCTTTGGGTCGCTGGCTTGGAGCGATGGCAAACACATTGTGCGGAGCCCCATTGCAATAACCAGACAACAATCTTAGCTGATGCTAACTCGTATCTGTCAGGTATTGGCTGTTATTTTTATCAAATAAAGAGAAATATAATAATTGGATCTCACGAAGATCAACGGCAGTTTGGGAATTCTGGCCTTCGTGTTTTCTATTCGCTTTTCCTCATGGTAGGGACATTCATGGTCTATTGGATAGATAACAAATGTCTAAATATTCTAGAAATAAAATGGGTAGATGGATCGAAAAATTCGAATATTATGAAATATCTATCGATATATATATTTTGTTTGTTTAGATTAATGATAAATTTATTACTTTGTTTTTATGGAGTTTGATTTATATATGTGAAATATATATATATATATATATATATATATATATATATATATATATATATATATATATATTTTTTTTTTTTAAAGATTATTTTATTTTTATTTTTATTTTTAAATGATTCGCTCAAATTTTATAATAAATCATTATTTTATCTTAAAAATTGTCAAAATATTATATTGACTAATATAAAATCATTAGAAATCTAATATTTTTATAAAAATATCAATACAAATTTTACAATTTTCATATTACATTTTACAATTTTTCAATTTTATTAAACTAAATCTTACACAACATCCAACACATTAACAACTGAATAGATTCTCCATCCATCTAATATTGACACTAAGCCTTTTTAATATAATTGTTATTAATAAATATATATTAATTTACAGTATTGATAAAGTATATTAATTTTAAATTAATGTACTAAAGTATTAAATTAATATATATGATTTTTTAATTAAATTTTTGAAATAATATATGTTAGCACAATCATATTAATAAATATAGTTGATATGCTTTTTTTTATATTTTAATTGACATGTTGAAGGTGGAAAATGGGGCAAATCAATGTACATTAGCTAATTAATGTGGTTGCTCTAGTTGATTGCTCACATGTATGGAGAGGTTTATTGTGGTCAACATATGGCTAACTATGAATGAACATCGTTGTCCACATGTAACTATAGTTGTCTATGATAGATTATGGTTGACTTGGGTTGACCTAGTAAATATGGTAAACTTCATTCACTATGTTTAACTATGCTTGACCCCATAAACCTTGCAAATATGGCTGGCTATAGTTGACACCTTAAACCTAGTAAACCTAAGTCACTTAGGTCAACCCAATAAATATAGAGTGTGACTAAATTTGCTTAATTGTTGTTGTTCACAGTTGATCATGGTTAACCATAGCTTAGTCAATGATGGTTAACTAAAGTAGTCAATGATGGTTAGCTAAAGTGACCATAGTTAATTATGGTTGACCATGTTGACCCAATAAAACTAGTAAACTTACCTCAACCTTGGGTAAACCCACGAAGTTGGGTTACACTTTTGTGAGAATCGGGGGTGGAAAACTTTTTTTTCTCAACAATTCGACCGAACTTTTATAAAATTTAGGTTGAACTGTTAGAGAGTTCGGCCGAACTTTCGAAATTAGTTCGATCGAACTCATTTTGTCGTTTACATTGACGACGTACTGACGGTGTGGGAAAACATATTTTTGGTCGGAGATAAGAAAACCAGCAACATAAGTTTGGCCAAACTCTTAAAATAGTCCGGCTGAACTTTAGTTTATAAATACACTAGCCCGGAGCCGTTAAGGGGTTTCGGGCTTATTATGTTTCTACGTCTGTTGTGTGTTTCTGCGTCTACGTCTTGTTGTTCAGCCTCGACTCTTGCTGTTCGGATTTGCAGGTTGGCTCAGAATTTCGAATTTGTTCTCGACTCTTGCTGTTCGGATTTGCAGGTTGGTTTTGAATTTTGAATTTTTTCTCGACTTTTGTTGTTCGGATTTGCAGGTTGGCTCTGAATTTATGTTTATGTATTTTTTATTTTATTTTTATGTGCTGCAAAATTAAGATTTTGTATGCGGTTAGTTGATATCTCAGAAACTGTGTTTGCAGTATGTTTGAGTTTTTATGTAATGATCTGGTTATTATCATGGATTTTTTTTTTCTCTTCAGAAAGAAAAAAACTCTAGTTTATATTATGTACCAATTCATATAGTCTTCAATCATAAATCATTACATAGATCACTTTCATATAATATCTTTAATGAAACCCATACTTTTCTTCCAGTATTACTTGCTGCCTCTTTGTACCATAAATTTTCTTACATATATCTTGTAGAAAAAACCAAAACAGTAACATATTTTTTGTATGCACTTAAATCACCCATAATCTATCGCATTAGAATTATAACAGTGAGTGACTATATGCCTTCTGAGGCATGTTTTCTACATCCCTAAAATTTTCTCATCATAATCTTCACAGATATGTGAAGATAATGCACCGTGCCGTCCTTATATGGATTTGGAATGATGTGATGACATTATAGTATGTTTCATGTACTGTTTATATAAATATACAACGTTCTTTTCTCTCTGAAAAAAATCCACGTACCCAAGAAATGTTTGTGCCATTTTCGAGAGCAATGAATTACAGTAAGCGATTGCAAATAGTACCAGGATGGGATGGAGAGAGAAAAAAACACCCGTCCAACTGCTTTGTCTTATAGAAAAACCCTAATTTCACTGGGGTGGGTTTTGTACAGCAGAGCCCAAGCCCTTCTTACAGGATATGTTCCATCGAGATGCCTTATACGTGAGCCCGGTAGGGACTCACTATTCAGATGGTGAGGCCCACAGTATTCCCTCTTTCATTACCATTCCAGGTATGTGCGTAATATAAATATGATATATAGCTTAGTAATGACCATATTTTCCATAAAAATTAAGAGTATCATGTCCAAACTATATCCACTGCTCTATCTCGATTTCCAGATAATGTGCATATACACATGGCTCATACATTATCCTTAGCTTGGAAAGAATCACTTGTTTCTATAGATGGTTATATAGACCCCACATATACTTAAGGAGTACATTTGGGCTCTTGGGAAAGATGTCCAACAATATGACCATATTTTTGAACTTAGTACACTCTTATACACCCTTATATCTATGTAAAGTAGTGTGAGTGATTTCACGGGTCCTCTACACACTTCATAGGGTATAATTGGGACAAGTAGTGTTAACTTCTACAAGTTCTATAGGTAGAGTCTGTAAAGGACCACGTAGCCTCTGGATCTCATATTTTATTAAAGGTGACATATCCAGTAAATGCCCCTACAGTGAATCTCTGGAATAGATCTAAATAGAATTTCTTCATTTTAATATCCATAAACCATAACCACTTTAAGGCAAATCGTGTACATGTGTCATTTCTCCCATACATGTGTCATTTCTCCCATAAACTCTTAAGGCAAACTTTAAATCATGTGTCGTTGGCTTTCTCCCATTAAATTTAAAGCATGTGTCTTCACATTAAATAATTTAATAAGGTTACTCTAAAACTAAAGGCTTTCTCCCATTAATTAAAGGAAAACTTTAAAGCCTAAAAACTGAACCTAAATTGGCTGAAATTCCATAGGATTTTAGTCTGCCTGTTGAATGTTAACTTCTACAAGGTTCTACAGGCAGAGTCTGTAAAGGGCCAAGTAGTGTTAACTTATATAAGTTCGAAAGGCAGAGTCTGTAAAGGGCCAGGTAGCCTCTGGATCTCATCTTTCCTGAAAGGTGACATATCCAGTAAATGCCCCTACAGTCAATCTCTGGAACATATCTAAATAGAAGTTCTTCATTTTAATATCCATAAACCACAACCACTTTAAGGAAAACTGTGTACATGTGTCATTTCTCCCATACATGTGTCATTTCTCCCATAGATTCTTAGTCCATGTTTTTAAAGCATGTGTCATGTTGGCTTTCTCCCATTAACTTTAAAGCATGGTTTTAGTAAGTGCATAAAATAATTTTGCAAACCCTGTAAATGTCATTTCTCCCACAAAATAAAGGCTTTCTCTCATTAATTCAAGGCAAATTTTACGGCCTAAAAATTGAACCTAAAGTGACTGAACTCTCATAGGATTTTGAACTTCCATAGGATTTTAGTCTGTCTGTTGAGTGTTAAATTCTACAAGTTCTAAAGGAAGAGTCTGTAAAGGGCTAGGTAGCCTTTGGATCTCATATTGTCTCAAAGGTGACATATCCAGTAAATGCCCCTACAGTCAATCTCTGGAACAAAAATAGAAGTTCTTCATTTTAATATCCATAAACCACTACCACTGTAAGGAAAACCTTGTACATGTGTAATTTCTCCCTTCTCCCATAAAATTTTAGGCAAACTTTAAGGCATGTGTCATTTCTATTTCATTTCTCCCACAAACTCATAAAGGTGTGACTTTTGACATAACTTCATTAACCACCACAACTAGTTGTTTTAGTAAGTGCATAAATTAAGTTTTCAAACCATGTAAATGTCATTTCTCCCACAATCTAAAGGCTTTCTCCCATTAATTCAAGGCAAAATTTAAGGCCTAAAAACTGAATCTAATGTGGTTGAACTCTCAAAGGATAGTATCCCCCAAACTCAAGGTTGTCCCCCATTAATTCAAGGAAAAATTTAAGGCATAAAACTGAACCTAAAGTGGCTGAACTTCCATAGGATTTTAGTTTGTTGGTTGAGTCTTAACCTCTACAAGTTCTAAAGCAGTCTGTAAAGGGCTAGGTAGCTTCTATATCTCATCCTTTCTTAAGGCATGTAAATTTCCAGGTAGCCTCTGGATCTCATCCTTTCTTAAGGCATGTTATTTCTAGATGTGATTTCTACTATAAATTTTAAGGCAAACTTTCATGCAAACCATGGATGAACCATGTATGTGTGTCATAAATATCTCTTAAACTCTAGGAAATGCAATCTTTAATGCATCTCATTTCTAGATGTGAATTCTACCATAAACTTTAAGTCAAACTTTAAGATAAACCATGCACATGTCATTTATCTCATGCACATGTGCCATTTCTCCCATGCATTTTCAATAAATGTCAATTTAATATATTTTTATTGAATTTGATTTTTTTAGCGATAAAAAAATCCACTAAATATGTTTGAAAAATGGACATTATGCATAGATGTTTCTTGCTATCCCAATCCAGGGAAAGCAATGATTACATATGTGCTTTCCAATATTGCGACTAGCAAATTCGTCCAAAGGAAAATGAATATACCGGGAAGAACAACAAACAACGAGGCATATATTGCATTGATAGAAGGCTTGGAAGCAACTATGGAGTATGGATCAAATGGAATTGTAGTTTTCACCAATTTTGAACTTATGTGCAACCAGATGAATGGCATGTACTAAGTTAAGAAGGAGAGGCTAAAAGAACTGCATGGAATAGCAAACAATATTGTTAGCCAATTTCAATTTTTTAGTACAAGACATTGTAAAAATGTGAATAAGATGTCTGCTGATCTATTGCATGGGGCAATGCCAATTTAGGATTCATCTATCAAATATGAATTAATAGAAAAATTAGAATTATATGAGGCAATGCCAATGCAATATTCATCTCTCAAAGATGAATTCATTTTGAGACGCTCTTCTTCAGAAATTCAAGATTCATCTCTCAAAGATGAATTAGTTTTGAGACGCTCTTCTTCAAAAATTCAAGATTCATCTCTCAAAGATGAATTAGTGTTGATATGCTCTCCTTCAAAATTTATTGATGGACACTGTAACATATCTTGGATATGTGTGCGTTTTGTACTTATAAATGCGTCTTTTTTAATGACCATGTGTTTTTTTCAAATATATACCAATTGTACTCCCACCACACCATGTAAAGCGCAACTTGGTGAACTTCACATTTTTATAAAATTAAAATGCGGGGACTTCAACAATTTTTTGTTTAAACGGATTTTGATACTTCTTTTTTAATGACCATGTGTTTTTTTCAATTTTATACCAGGTGTGCTCCCACCAATTAAAACACAATTTGGTGAACTTAACATTTTTATAAAAAAAATTGCTTCAATTGAGTTTCACACATCAATTAGTGCTTTGAAATATGTGTTTTACATAATTTGTGTACACTAAATTACATTAATTTTCTGAAATTTACTTTGAATTTATTTTAAATAGTAATTTAAAAAAAATAATTGTAAATGTCCACTGTAGATATATATATCATGGAGGATAAACGACGAAGATCAATAGAATCCCATATCTCTATGAAAGAGGGGGATCAGGGATCAAGGGATGTTCATGGAATTTAAATATAATCTTAAATATCCATACATATATATACATGTGTGTATATATGGAATTGATTTTTAATCAATTTTGTGAGTTAAATTAGTTGTTAATAAGTTTTATCTTTTATTTTTTTAGGAGCCACGAGGAGAAGGGTGTCTACTCCATCAGTGGAGCATGCCCTTGGTTCACGCGATTTAATCAATGAATATGTACATGTATTTATATGTACGAATGTATTTTTGAATTGATTATAAATTCATATTTGTTTATGAAGCTTCTCTCTCATCTCGTGAGGTTGGTGGTGGTTCAGATTCCCTTAGAGGGCCATCAATAAGTGCTGGTAGATTGCGTGAAAGTAGTTATATGTATTCCCCCAGAGGAAAATCAACGGATGGTCGTGTTGGTTCTCAACCAATCGGTGGTCATGTTGGTTCTCAACAGTCTAAAGGTGGGAAAGATGCTAGCCAACCACATCGAAGTGGACATCAATTTGAATATTTTTTTCATTCAATTTGTACAAACTTGTTTACATGTGTTTTTTTAATATACAAAATTTTATATATCGATGCAGAGGCTGAAAATGTTGCTCCAAATGTTGCTCAAAAAAGACATAGGGCATAATGCTTCATTCAAGAAGAAGGTTGTCCACCAACCACGACTTATTCGGCAGACATTCTGATATACCTTGGGAAACAAACATGCAGCAATGCACCTTAGAAAGGTGTTAACATCTTCATGAAAAATTGAAGAGAGATCTTGTGGTTTTGAATCTACCTACTGAGAGTCGACAAAGCTTGGAAATAGTTAGACACTCTTTAGGCGAACTAGTAGATGTGTACCGAAATCTTGGGCCAACCACTGATACTTTTGTAGAAGTCATGAGAAAAAGAAAGGAAAAAGTGATGGGTCCCGATAAATGGGAGGTTGTTAAACAAAGAGTTACAATATAAATGGCCAAGTCTATGTTTAATTTCAAAGAAGGGCCAAAACGAAAGATGTTGAAGGTGCATGTTACACAGTAACTTGTCACCGTCCCTACAATCCCCCATCCTGTACATTGGAGGGCCTTTCCCGTGACCTGTGAGCAGTGACATAACCTGAAATCACTTTCATGGCAACCCCCTTGACAATAACAATCATTTCTCTTAAGACAGTTTCTTGTGAAAAACTTTAAAATAGACCTTTTGGCCTTGGCGTGACCAGCCAGTTCAGCCCTCACGCCAATGGGGAAAATCCACCAAAGAGGGCACACCAACTGGCACACTGTCCCAGTGTATTGCTCACGCCAAGCTTAATAAGGATTGTTTTTTAAAAATAAATGGCGGAAGTTTGATTCCAACAAACTCCTGAACGAGTCTTTAAAATGAGTTGGGAGGTTTGGCTCTGGATCTCCATGTAGGGGAAGTGGTTTTCCACCTATCATGGAAGCTTCCTTGAGGATAGGGAAAATCCCACAATTATAGGGATCCCAACTCCCCTTCTACCATCTATATAAGCTTGCCATTTTCTCTTAGCAAGCTAGAAGCAAGAGTTGAATCAGAAGTAAGGAGACTATCGCTAGACAACCTTTGAGAGCCAAGCCGAAGAGAGAGAGAGCTTTGTCCCATTCTCGGCGAGCTTCATTTAGACGTGCTCCGCTGTCGACCCACTGAAGGAAGATCCAGCGTCGGAGCCTTGGGTTGTATCTTTCTTTCGTTGTTATTAATGATAAGCGACTTTGATTATGGTTTTATTCACGTGTCTTTGTCTTTGATGCAATGAATTACATCTTCTTTGACTGATGTATAGTTACAAGATTTAGATTCTATGCTGCGTATCATTGTCTTGCTTCGCATGTGTGCAGGTGTTCGGACGTGCTGAGTGGAAGGATCGTGATTTGCCAAAGCGGAGGACAGGAAGCGTCATCCTTTCTTCGACGACCATTGCGTAGGACCTGAGGTAGGAAATTCTTTATGTTTTTTCATTTTTGTAACTAGAGACCTACGTCATTGCATGTCTGATTGTTGCTAGACCCGATCTGGGCTAGTAGGGATCGCCTCTGTCCGCAGAGGGGATTTACCTCTCCAACAAACTAGTGACTCCACTGGGGAGACTTTGATTGGAGTTTCTCTGGTCTCTTTCGGTTTCTTTTGGCTTTTGTCTGCTTGATTTTCTCTTTTGGTTTGTCTCCTTCTGGTGTAAAGCGTCTATTCAGCCTCCACCATACCTGATGTGCTCCCTGTTTGCTCTTTTTTATTTTTATCATTAGTAAACTCGATTGGCGCGCTTTTCGACCTGACAGTCGCGCCAATTGGAGCTTGTTGCTAGTTATGCCCCTGCGTCAATCCAGTTCTGGTGCTAGATTTAGCTAGACAGTCGCGCCAACCCTGTGTGGTGCTAGGGTTTGCTTGTTTATGAGCCTCCTGAGCTTAATTTTTGGTTTTGGTGTCTTTTTTTCGACTGTCTGAGTGCTCTGAAGTCCTGATTGACTGATTTTAACCTCCATCCTCCAACTTTTTTCCCTCTACTATTAGTTTTACATTCTAGCCCTAGGGCATCTAGGTGCTATTGTGTGTTGAGCCTCCCATGGGAGCTCTTGGTTTTGGTTTGTTCAGTCAACTTCGTTTTTGCTTCCTTGCATTCATTTGGTGGTTTTCCATTGTGTTGTTGGGTTATTTGAGTGATTGGTATCGTTCTCATTCGAGTTTCGCCTTGTCTCATTTCGAGCCTAGATTACACAGTTTGTATGAGTCTTTGGGATTCCTCTTTGATTAGAGGGATTTATCCATCAGTTTGAGGTCTGATTGTGTGTTTTGCATTGAGTGAACTTGCTTGTTTTTGCTCTCTCACTATCATTTCTCAAATTGGTCTCTTCATTAGTTTTCATTTTGTTTAGTGCCTCTTGCTCTTAAAACATTGAAAATACAAAAAACAAATCTCTTTTCTTTTCATTAGTTAGTGTGAATTGAAAACTTTTATGCATTATCAGTGTTATATAACTCTAAGGGAAAAGATTTTAGTTTCATTAGCGTGCATTAGAGACAATAGTGGTTGTTTTGTGATCATTTTGTTATTGTTTGAAAATCTCTCAACCTTCTTGTAGTTAGCTATTCATCGAAGAAAATGATATATTGTGGCATGTAGTGTGCATTTAGAGCTTTTTTCGAGACATAACATTCGGTAGGGCTGGAAATTGAAACATAATTGAAGATCAACTCTAAAATTTATTCAATTTACCTTAAGGCAGCATTGAAACATTAACATAATATCTAGAGGTCTAGGCTAGTGACGTGTTTCAGCGTCGTTAAACCTAGTAGGTGTCGTTCGCCTCTTGGCTTTAGACAGCACTAGTATGGATTAATGCTCCCCGTACCGTCGCATATATAAAGGGAGACCCCACTAGGTTGCTATCCTTTATGCATAGGAATTCGAGTCTACCGCCTTATACTCGTGCTACACCGGACACAACATTTGGGTAGATTACCTGCATGTACATTAAGTCCTTGGTTGATTTCTCTCTCATTTTTTAACCAAGGTGTATATGGCAGTTCACGGATATCTAGTACACCCTTTTGCCTAGATTTCCAGAGTAGTCATTTCGATCTTTTCTGACTCATTAAATTTGAAAATATCATCAAGCGCTTGTCCTTTCACGCTTGTTTCCAAATTGAAAGAGATAGAGTCATATTTTTCTCGTTTCTTGACTCTTAAAACATGAAACGGTGAAATTTCTAAGTTTCAATGTTATAAAATCAATCACCCACGATCACACTCCCTTTTAGAGATTGTTTGTTGGTCGTTTGATTGTCTGCCTTGGTTCTTGCCCGCGTGTTTTTGTTTTGATATTTTCCTCTTTTCATTACTGTCACAGTGGCGGAACCTTCAATTTTGTCTACTGGTAGTCCTTACATAGACGATTCATCAGAGGTCTCTCAGTCCTCTCCTGAACACCAACAGCCTATCATATACGAGTTTCCCGACGGGGGACCGGTTCTATCTGAGCTTCCCTTTGGTGGACCAGTTGAGTTCAATTAGCCTTTATCCAATGCTTGGTTTGGATTTGGAGTAGGGGAACACTTCCCTCCTCTGACGTCAGGGTTGCCTTTCTTAGCTGCTGTTATACCTCCTAGTCCTCGTCGTCTTCTAGAAGATCTAGCGGTAGGGTCAGATATGGACTCATCCTGTCCTTCTCCTAGTGAGGAAATCCCTACATCTGGTGAAGATTACCAGCTTTTCCCAGAAAACAACCCCAAGTATTTTGTCATGTCTTCACCTGGTCTTTTGCTTCCAGTAGGATATAGGTCATTAAGTCAGATTGCAGCTGCTGTGGCTTCTATGGGAATATCGACTCCATCCACGAGGCCAGTTATTCCTTCGTTAGGGTTGTCTCCAAGGACACCCCTCACGTCATCTCCTCAGGTCACATCAGTACCTGTTAGGCCTACTGTCTACGTAGCTGCATCTACACCCGCTGTCACTACTTCATCCACCAGGTCCTTATCCCTTCCAGAAGACCTTTACATAGCCTCTGCTATTCCAGAGAATATCTCTCCTAAGGAGTATCGGTTGTCTTTACAACCATCAAACTCCGAGGTTGGTCAATCCTCCCAAGATCCCAACTGTCCTTATTTTTCCCATTATGGGCCGGATGGTACTCCCATCTATGTTTTTCCATATCAGTATGATGAGTAGGGTAACCCTCTTCATTTTCCTGCTCCAGAGGCTTACTAGTATGTTAATGGTTTTTCTGTCTGCCCACGCTGGGCAACTTTTGAACCTGCAAGGACAACCCTTCCAAGGTCAACCTTAGGGCCAGTCTAGTTATCTGTATGACCTGTAAGGACAACCTTTCCAAGGCCAACCTTTGGGCTAGCAGGGGTTTTTGTAGAGTCCGCAAGGACAACCCTACAACCCTCAGGGTCAACCTATACAGCCTCACCCTGTGGTCCAACCAGGGCAACCTCAAGGACCCACAGGCCAACCGGGGTATTAACCAGGACCGTTGTACGGTCCTGGGGGGAAAATCCACCCTTCTCAACCTATGGTGCAACCTCAGCAACCTCAGTTTCCTATCGGTCCGAATGTTGCACAGCCAGGGCCATCTTATGGCCCCGTCACAGGTCAACCTGGATATCAGGCGCAACCTGGCCCTATTCCACCACTAGGCCAACCGGCCCACTCGGGGCAACCTGGTGTCCTTCATCATCCAGGTCAACCTGTTCAACCAGGACAACCTGTTCAACTAGGTCAACTTGTTCAATTAGGACAACCTGTTCAACCGAGCCAACCTGTTCAACCAGGGCAGCCCACCCGGCCAGGCCAACCTGTTCAACCAGGACAGCCTGCACATCCAGTTAACCCTGCTCAACAACCGATTTATTCAATGCCGCAGTCGAATCCACATGTGCGCCCAACTTATCAAGCTCAGCAGGGTCCCACTTACCAACAACCTGCTCAACCCCAAGGCAGTTATTACTTGCAAGGTCAGTCTCGACCGGTTTACAACCCGCCCCAAGGTTTTGGTTATTACCTTCAACAATCAGGCTATACCTATACTCAGCTGTCAAATCTATACACTGCTCAAGCGGGGCCTACATATAATCAGAGTCAGTACCCTGGTTATCAGCCACCTTACTCTGGTTATCAACAACCATATCAACCTAATTATATGGCTTATACCCCCTACGGTCAAAATCCTCTGGGACAGAACCAATGGGGGCAAATTTATGCTCAACCAGGGTGGAGTACAGGTACATGTCCTTATCGGGGACCTGGCATGCCTTTCAATTCTCAGTTACCTTTCCTTGCCACGTTGGAATTGCTGGATGTATCTAAATTGACCAATGATCCAATTCTTCACAATCCATATTGGCCTCCAGTTCCAACCAAGGTGCTTGGTGACTGTCCTAAATTTGAGGGTAAAGCTGGAGAATACCCCGAAGCACATGTCATGACCTACCATCTGTGGTGTTCGTCGAACTCTTGGGTGGACGATTTGATTCGTCTTCATTTTTTTCAGCGCATGCTTACCGGTGCTGCTGCTAAGTGGTACATAGAGCTACCCAGCAACATATTTCAAGACTTTAATACTCTGGCTATGGATTTTCTGACACATTTCCAGTTACCGGTTTGCTATGAAGCCGGGACACATCTCCTAACTTCTCTGAAGCAGGATAAAGCCACCCACATTTCAGATCATATTCATGAGTGGCGATGTCATCGTCAACTGATCAAGTTTGATATACCTGATCAACTCCTAATGCATTGGTTCACTACCTCCTTTATAAACAAAATCGCTCAAGATATTTCTATGGGGGCATGTGTGACTGAAGAACAAGCCATCGCTCGTGCCTAGTACCTTGATCTGGTGTACTCTCAGTCTGGCACGTTGTATGATATCTTGAATGATGCTCCACGGACAGGGACCTCTAAAGAACCCGCTACCTCGTCGGTGGATGGTGTTATTGGTTCTGTTTCTCAAACTCCTCGGAAGTTCTCTAATGGGAAGCAGAAGTCAAATTCTTCCAATAATTCTACTCTTCCCACCCCTACAGATTCTGGTAAGACCACGGAGTTCAAAGCCGTTCAGGCCAATCCTGTGGAAAAGACCTCCAAAGGAAAGAAGAAGGGCAAAGGAAAATCCAAACCCGATGCCCCGAAACCGGAATCCTCCAAACCTCGTGCTGACAACAGTTCCCAACGGAAACCGAAGTACCCCTGCCTTATCTGTGAAGGAGACCATTATACCAAAGATCGTCCCCGATGATCTAAAGTTATTCAACTTCTGAAAGGCTCCAAAGTGACTCCGGCTATTCTCAAAGAACCGTTCCCATCTCAGCAGACCCAGATGGTTGAACAACCTTCACCATCTGCACCATTTGGGTCCCAAGTTTTTATGATGAATGGTGCTGCACCTGTTTCGATTGCTACTCGTTTGAAGGACTACGTTGGATCACGCCAGGCAGCTGGGAAGGAAGTCGTTGATGGCCCACCTCCCCCACCTATCTCCGGTCCTTTAGAAATTGAGAAGCCCAGCGCTGAACCCATTGTGAAGCCACCTTCCAAAGTTGTTCTGCGAAAATCTTCCTATAATCCAAATGCCCGTGCCGCTCAGCACTACAACATTGTTGAGGATTTGGCACAGGCGCCTTTTGCAATGTCTACATTGGAAGTGCTTCAAAGTTTCCCATCGCAACGGAAAGCTCTGTTGTCTGCAATTGGTGGAATTGATCCTGCCAATTCCAATCTTCTCACCTTCGACCTAGAAAATTTCGTCCCTCGACTTCCACATAAAATCGCTCTTGTTATCCAAGTCGGTATCAAGGGCCTCAACATTCATCGGGCCGTTGTGGACGAAGGTGCTTCCACTTGTGTTATGTCATCTGCATGCTGGAAGGCCATTGGCTCTCTAGCTCTTACTTCATCTCCCAATGCCCTAGAGGCATTTGATGACAGGGAATCAAAACCCCTGGTTGTTCTCGAGAGTTTTCCAATCACATTACAGGGTAAGATAGTCAATGTAGAAGTAGAAGTGGTTGACGCTAAACTCAACTGTAATCTTCTTTTTGGTCGCAGTTGGACTCACGCCATGCTATGCATTCTGTCCACCCTCTTCTGGCTTCTGAAATTTCCTCATGAGGGCAAGATCATCACTGTTGATCAGTTGTGTTTCTTCACCTCATCCTCCGAGAACAACGTACCTTATGTGGATCAGATCCCCAATCCCCCCGACAGTGTACGACCCGGTCTTTTCAAGGACCCCGTCCTCATGGGTATTTTTCCCGCACCGCCACCGCACACCGTTCAAGTTAACATGATCTCTAGGTCAGACGACCCTTGGATCATCCCTTCGCCTGAACAGGTGACCTCTTTTGGAGAGTTGATGCCTTTGACTCCAGTTGAGATTAATTATTGTGAGATCGTCGCTGCATCCAATCCTCCTCCTTCTAAGCATGCTCCTTTGAGCATAGCTTTAGACATATATATATATTAGCTGTCGATGGTAAGACAGCTTCTCAATTCATTTTCAACCATGTGATTACGCGTTTCGAAGTTCCTTAGGCCATTGTCACCGATCATGGCACTCATTTTCGGGATTACATGATGGTTGAGCTGACATCAAAGTTGGACTTGCGGCATGACAGCTCAACGCCATACTACCCCCAGGCGAATGGCCAGGTTAAGTCCGTGAACAAGTATTGGTCACGATGCTTCAACGAACGATTGGTATCCACAAATGCAACTAGCATCTCCAATTGTTCTCAGCTCTCTGGGCCTACTGTACGTCAGTAAAGAGCGCGACTGGATTCACACCTTTCCAGTTGGTGTATGGTCTAGAAGCGACTCTCCCGGTTGAATGTGAAATTCCTTCTCTGAAGTTGGCTATGGAACTAGTTCCCGACACTTCTCCAGAGAAAGAACTTCCCCTGTATCTTGAACGACTGGACGAAACCCACCGCTTGGCTGCCTTGGTTATTGAGGCACAGAAAAAGTGGGTTAAAGCCCATTTTGATCAATCGGTTTCTCCACGTTCTTTCATCAAAGGGGACCTCCTCCTCTTATATGACCAAGCACATGATAAACTTGGAGCGGGAAAATTCCAGCCCATGTGGCATTGGCCCTATATCGTCAAGCGAGTATTAAAAAATGGGGCCTATGAGCTAATCGACTGTTGAGCCCCAAAGATGTCCTTCTTTTCCACCACATTTCACTTCATTTCCTTTGTCCCTCATCAATTACAGGCTTAAATGATCAATAGGATTCCAAAGATGTCCTTCTTTTCCACCACATTTCACTTCATTTTCTTTGTCCCTCATCAATTACGGGCTTAAATGATCAATAGGATTGATTAGGATTACTTTAAGAATGTATATAATGACTAACTTGCTATGTTTTCATGATTTTGTTATTGTAGCAATTTTTGACTAGACTCAGCTATAGAACGCAGTCATTCTGTAGCCGGTCGCCTATTCCGCAGCTATCTTCATGTTTACGCAGGTTCCAGGTGTCACCTCAAGGAAAAACACATATGGTCGTATTCCACATCACTCCCCCATCATTTCTTGCTCTCCACGAAGTCTGAGCTCGAGTCTACAGGTGGTTATGCACGTGGAAGAGATCAAAACTAGGAAGCAGATTCCTACTAGGACAAGGACTGTACAGATGTCCTTAAGCAGAATACGAGGCTTTCACCAGAGTCCTAATTTGATTTTAATTTGGAAAGACACTTATCCCTATGTTATCTCAAAGACAGTTATGTAATTTTGTTATAAGTATGGCTCGGGAGACCGAGAAACAACTAGCTAGATTTTGTTTTGTTGCTAGATCTCAGAAGACCGTAATACTCTGTTTTTCGAAGAATTTCTCCTTTAATGAAAGAAGCATCACTTTATTGCAAGAGATGAGTCAATATTGAGTAGATTTGCATGCTAATCCAGTGGTAGAGGGCCCCTACTACCTGAGAAGCTTTGTTCATATGGTTTAGATAAGTAACTTAGCCTTGTTTCATTCCTAGTTTAATCAATTTTCTGAACTTTGTGTTTTTATACTTACTTGCAGTGGATTCCACAGTCAGTCTTATCCTTACAAACTATTCCAAAATACCACTAACATTGGATGAGATATAACTGTAGTATTTTA
The DNA here is from genome assembly GCA_034641835.2 of Pinus albicaulis. Taxonomy (NCBI): domain Eukaryota; kingdom Viridiplantae; phylum Streptophyta; class Pinopsida; order Pinales; family Pinaceae; genus Pinus; species Pinus albicaulis. The sequence goes on from CM076579.1 coordinate 132,755,614, forward strand.
GGATTTAATTTCATTTTTTTTCCGAAACTTTATGTTTTATGCTCATTTGCATTGAATGATACAACCAGAATTGTTTTTACAAACTATTCCAAAATATCACTCATATTGAACGATATAGGGCTGTAGTATTTCATAGAATTAGTTGCATTTTAGTTCAGTTGAAATACTCTGGAGGTAGATGTCACTCTAGTTTAATTCTGTCACTATATTTCAAGTTTGATAATGGAACTTTAGTTCAACTTTGTTCACTATACTTCCAGTTAGATTAGTAGCATTGTAGGTCAGTTCCAGTTCATTGTATTTCAAGCTAGGTTAATGGCATTCTAGTTTAGTTTTGGTCACTGTGTTTCAAGTTTGATCAATTGCATTCTAGTTCAGTGTTATCCATTGTTCTTTAAGTTGTATTAACTGTCAAAATTAGACTTCACAGCCTTCATTTTTTACAAACTACTCTTGTTCTGACTTTCTATTAATGCATCATTATATGGACATGAATTAGTACCATCAGTTTAAGGCCTTGATTGTTCTGCAATCCTTTGGAGTTTCACAAATAAGCATTTTCCCAAAAACTATTCTAGAAAATCTCTAACTTTCGAATGAGGCTTAGTAGTGACAAGTTGAGCTGCAGAATGGATAAATCTTAGCATTACAAGTTAATTCAGAGTATAAATCTTATTGTGCTACAAATAATCTTTCCCAATTGTGTTCCAATAAACCTCTAGCCGTGGATGAGATTCTTTGTAATATGGTAAGATGATTGTTTACTTAGGAGAACCTCATTTGCACTAAACTTGTCCTTTTCTTAAGCTATTCCAACATATTTCTAATGAATGAATTGGATGAGTTCATGTTATGAGTTATTGAGTTCAAGTTGTGATTTATTTCCTTGCTATGAGTCATTATCAAGCTTTGCATTTTCTGTTCTTTAGTGCCATACACAGTTTAGAATAGGTTTTGCTCTGTTTTGGTGTAACCATCCACTTCTCTTTACCAACATTTGGTTCTTTTCCTTTTTAACATAAAACCATAAAACCAAAAACATCAGAAAAACACTAAACACAACATAGTGAGAAACAGATACCTAGGCACATATAGTGTACCTCACTTCAGCAGTTTACTAGCCTTGGTTGACAATTTATGACCTCAATTTAGGAACACTAAGTTGAGCACACATTTTGGTGCCATTTCCGGGGAAGTGAAAACTAGGTAGTTTTGTTTCTTACCTCCCAAAAACAATGACATGCATAGAGAAAGAGACTCAAGGGGTAGATTCATCAGAAGCAGAAGCTTGATTCCTAGAACACCACTTATTTCACCAAGACCAAGAGCCAGCATAACTTCCACTCAAACCCACAGTCCATCCTTTACTGATCCTAGACTCTCAAAGGACTTAAGACCAGATATTCCATTAGAAATACCTTCCACTTCATCCACTGAACCTGTCTTAGAAGAAGATTCAAGTATCCCTGCTAGAGGCACAAACTCTTCCACTTCCACAGAAGAATCAACTATGGCAGAAGAAGGGGGACGAGGAGTATTTAATGGAGAACACACACTATTTGGAGGGGGTAGAGGTAGAGGTAGAGGAGAAGGAGGTAGGGGTGTAGAAGGAGAAGGAGGCAGAGGAAGAGGTAGAAGAGAAATGGGAAGCTATTTTGGGTTTCCTATAGTAGATGAAGAAACCAATGCAACTATGAAAAAATTTCACCCTCTGTCCTTCCAAACTTTTATGGAATTAAAATTGAAGATCCTGAAACCTTCCTATTTGAATTTGAAGTCCTATGTAGAACCTATGACTACTTACAAGATGCTCAAAAACTTAAACTATTTCCTTCAACATTGAAAGGAGCAGCATTGAAGTGGTTTATGAGTTTGATCAATAGTTCTATTAGGACATGGGAAGACATGAAACAAGCATTTATAGAGAGGTATTTGGATTACTGTATGCCAGTCAACCATAAGGAGGAAGTGTTTAAAATGTTACAAAAAGAGGATGAAAATTTGGAAGATTTGTTGGAGAGGTTTAACTATAACATCAAGAGGGCAAAAATGGAAAACTTAGACCAAGACACCTTGAAAGCTCTCTTGTTGAAGACAATTAGGGATGAATGGTTAGATATCCTTAACATGATGGGAAAAGGGGATATATCTCAGCTCACATTACCTGAAATAGTTGAATTATGTATCAATCTTTCAAGAGGGAAATCTAAAACTATAAAAGGACCAAGAGACCCTGCTCTTGCAAGGGAAAGTAAGTCTGCTTCTGGGACAGTAAGTAGGGCAGAAATAGGACATATGCTTGATGAATTCAAATTTGATATCTTAGGGAGTCTTAGTGAACAAATAGACACCCTTAAGTTACAAAACAAGCAAAAATATGAATCTGATGCCTTAGCAATCTTTTGTCCCAAATGTAGAAAGAAACATGCCTTGAGAGAGTGCCCTTTGGATGCAAAAGTTGTAGAGACTTGTGTAATTTGTTCAGAAAAACATGAGACCAAGATTTGTCCTTCACTTCCTGGTCTTAAAGCTGTCTTTCAAGAAGAAACTCCTACAAGTTCCACATAATCTCTCAATTTTGTCTCCAGGAGGCCTTGGCAAGGACCTCAAACACAAGGATTTCATGATCAGTTGTATAATCAACCCCCACCAAATTGGAATTCTTGGCAGCAACCTTGGCCCCAATTTCAAAATCAATCACAAACTTGGGCGCAAGGAGCACAAAATCCCTATGGAAGATACTCTCAGTATTACCAATATCCACCATCCTATCCACCATATCCACATTTCCCTCAACAAAATTTTCAACAAAATCCTCAAAATCCACAACATCAAAATCAACCACTTCCATTACCATTTCCTCAGAAAACAAATCAGTTGCCTGCCCAACCCATACCAAACCCCAACAATAAAAATCCTCAGAACACATACATGATAGAAGGCCAACAGTTTTCAACTTATTTGATCACTCCTTTAGACCTTAGTGATGTTCAACTTAGGTCTGGAAGAATACTTGAAAAGAGGAAACCTTCTGTAATCATACAAGAGCAAGACAATTCTAAGGAAGATTCTCTACGGGTAAATAAAAGTCTTGAAGAGAACACAACTTTCCAAGACTCAAACATTGAAAAATCAAAACAAAAAGAACCAATAATTCCAACTCCTATATTAGAGCAGCCATCAACATCCACTTCTACACCTCCCTTTCCAGAAAGATTACAAATTGATAGGGGTGTAGAAAAACAAATTATGGTGCCTAATTATGATTTCCTAGATGAGCTGAGAAATGTTTGTATTAAGATCCCATTATTACAAGCCATTAAGGAAATTCCAATCTTAGCAAAAACAATAAAGGATTTGAGCATGAAGAAAACAAGAAAAAGAATAAGAGAGATAAATAAAATTCAACTGGAGGGAAAATTAGCAGATATCATGATGGGTAAGATTTCTATTCCAAAGTATCTAGACCCAGGAAATCCAGTTGTTAAAATTCACATCAATGGAATTGAGATCCAAAACACACTTATTGATTTAGGAGCAGCAATCAATATTATGAGTAGACAAATCATGGATAAACTGAAACTTCCTAATATTATTTTTACACCCACATTATTACAATTAGCAGACAGATCTATGATCAAACCTGATGGGGTAATAGAAGACATTCCAGTGTCCCTAGATTCTTGGGAATATCCTGTGGATTTTATGATCCTAACTCCTAAGAATAATCTAGGGGGGCATCCTGTTATATTAGGAAGACCTTGGTTAGCTACAGCTGATGCTTTCATTAGTTGTAGATCCGGTGATATGTACATCTCTGATGGTAGTTCAACCAAGAAATTTACCTTGTATCCTCCAGCAAGAACAATTACAGAATTAGATGATACTCAATGGATAGAGGATGAAGAAGACTTAAAACCTCTCTTCACAATTTCAGAAATTAGTGAAGATAGCTAGATTTTGAATACCTTAGAGAACTTTGAATCCTCTTCGGAATATAAGCATGAACAATTTCAAGAAGAATCCAACATTGAGTTTTTATCATCAAGGCATATGTCTCTTTATTCCATGGATAAATTTGGCAGCTCTACAATTGAGATATTTCCAGGCAAAACCTTAAACATAAACAAGAACTTAGAGAAATCTTAACAAGAAGAGCTAGTCAAGATTTTACAGAGACATTCTTCTGCATATGCATGGGAGTACACTGATATGAAAGGGATAAGCCCCAAGACTTGCACTCATCACATCTACATAAAGGAAAATTGTAAACCAATCAGGCAACCTCAGAGATGGATGAATCCAAATCTTAGGGAGATTGTTAAGGAAGAATTGCAGAAATTGTTAAATGTTAACTTCATCTATCCCATTTCAGATAGTTAGTGGGTTTCTCCTTTGGTAATTGTGCCAAAGAAAAATGGTAAATGGAGGGTATGTATTGACTACCGAGAATTAAACAAAGCTACTCTTAAAGATCATTTTCCCCTACCTTTCATAGATCAGGTGTTAGATACCTTAGCTGGCAAAAATCACTTTTCATTTCTAGATGGGTTTAGTGGTTATAATCAAATTCAAGTAGCACTTGAGGACCAAGACAAAACCACATTTACCTGTCCTTGGGGTACCTATGCTTACCGAGTATTGCCATTTGGATTATGCAATGCACCTGCAACATTTCAAAGGGTAGTATTAGGAATCTTTTCGGATCTAATACATGATTGTGTAGAGGTATATATGGATGATTTCACAGTTTATGGAAACACATTTGAAGAAGCCTTAGCAAACTTGGAAAAATTCTTAAAGAGATGTAAAGAAGCAAATCTTTCACTAAGTCATGAGAAGTGTTTTATGATGTTTACTGAAGGAATTGTTTTGGGACATCACATTTCAGGGGATGGGATTAGAGTTGATGAGTCAAAATTTGAAGTCATCTCTAACTTATCTATTCCAAGTTTTCAAAAAGATGTTAGGAGTTTTCTAGGATTTACAGGATATTATCGAAGATTTATAGAAAAATTCACCAAGATAGCATCTCCACTCTTCAAATTACTTACCAAAGACTGTGAATTCAAATGGAATTCTGATTGCCAGTTAGCCTTTGAGACCCTGAAAACAAAAATTTTTGAAGCACCTATTTTAAGGGGACCTAACTGGAAGTTACATTTTCATATTTCAACAGATGCCTCGGATACATCTCTAGGAGTAGTATTGGGACAAAAAGACCTGATTCCTTATGCCATCTACTATACCAGTAAAAATTTGACTCCTTCAGAGTTAAACTATACTGTAACTGAAAAAGAGTTTTTAGCTGTTGTTCATGCCATAAACAAATTCAGACACTATATAACAGGCTATGAAACTTTTGTTCACACGGATCACTCTGCAATTAGATATTTAATGAAAAAATCAATTACTAATGGCAGATTCATAAGATGGTTATTGCTTTTACAAGAATTCAACATTACCATTCTAGATAGGCCTGGAAAACAAAACACAGTAGTTGATTTCCTATCTAGACTCCAAAACATCAAAGACAATACTCCAGTTGAAGATCAATTCCCTGATGAATATCTTTTTGCAATTTCTACTCAAACTCCTTGGTTTTCTGACATTGCTAATTATTTAGTTTCAGGGAAATTTCCTTCAATAATGAATGCAAGAGACAAAAGAAAGATCATTTATGACAGTGCAAAATATTCATGGGTTGCTAATGAGTTATACAAAATAGGTCCAGATTTTATCATTAGGAAGTGTGTTCGGGAAGATGAGATTCCTGATATCCTCAAGGCATGTCATGATGAACCTTGTGGCGGACACTTCACTGATAAGAGGACAGCTTATAAGGTCCTTCATTTAGGATATTATTTTCCATCCCTTTTTAAAGATGCTAAAGAGTATGTAAAAAGGTGTGACAGTTGCCAAAGGGTAGGGAAACCTTCTCCTTCAGGTGAGATGCGATTGCAGCCTCAAGTACATATTGAACATTTTGAAAAATGGGCTTTAGATTTTGTAGGACCTATTAGTCCTCCATCAAGACAAAAGAAATATATATTAGTTTGCACTGATTATGTTACCAAATGGGTAGAGGCCAAGCCATTACTTTCTACTACTGAAGCATCTATAGTTAATTTTCTTTTTGAGGATATTTTTACTCGTTTTGGTGTCCCAAGGGAAATTGTTACAGATCAAGGAGCTCAATTTACATCAAATCTAGTGGAACAAATGATGGAGAGGTACAAAATCAAACATAGAAAATCTACTCCCTATCATCCACAAGCAAATGGTCAAGTGGAATCTACCAATAAAGTCATTGAAGGGATCCTAACAAAGACTGTCCATTTACATAGAAGAGATTGGGTAGACAGGATTCCTGAAGCTTTGTGGGCCTATAGAACTACATGGAGAAGCACAATAGGTCATACTCCTTATGAACTTGTTTATGGAAAAAAAGTTTTGTTTCCCATAAAGTTTCAGATTCAAACTTTTAAAATGGCAGTTCAGCTAGGACTTGATCTAATAGAGGCAAAAAAGCACAGATTGGAGCAGATTAATGAGTTGGATGAGATCAAACAAGATCCAGTTCAGAAAACAAGTATAGTCCAGCAGCAAAGGACTAGATGGCATGATAAGTATATCAAGGAAAATAAGTTCAAAGAAGGTGACTGGGCTCTCTTGTTTGATTCAAAGTTCAAAGATTTTCAAGGTAAATTCCAAACACATTGGCTTGGACCATATGAAATTGTGAAATTTTTTGACAATGGAGCAATAAAAATCAGGACAATAGATGAAGAAGAGGTCACTTTTCTTGTAAATGGTCATAGATTGAAGCCGTATCATAAGCCATTTTCAAGAGAAGAATTTGTCAAGAGATTTCAGGAAAACAAAGCATGAAAAAAAAAAGAAAAAAAGGTATAAACATGAAAACAAATCACTTATTAGCATGTTTATACAGAAAAGAAAGAGTGAAAATCAGAATCTTTCTGACACTTTAGCTTTTCAAATTTGTTCTTTTTCTGCAAGCAACTATTACAAAATCATAAGTGCAAACCCATATTTCACTTATGATTCATTTCATTCCATTCATCCATACTCCATTTCACTCCATTCATCCATACTCCACTTCATTCCATACTTCATTCATTTCATTCCATGGTCCACCTCACTTCCATCTCAGATTTTAAAAAAAAATTGATCTTTTTCTGCAATTGAATAATACAAATCATAAGTTGCAGGTCACTTTCCATACTTCACTCCACTTCATAATTGTGATTCATTTCATTCCATTATTCACTTCACTCATACTCCATTACACCATATTTTATTATCCATTTTTAACTCATTTCATACAACATTCCATTCATGCTTCAAACCATTACATTCCATGTTTCAATACTTCTATAGGTACATTCTGCAGCCAGTCAGACATTCTGCAGCCAGAGATCCTGAAGGCACTATCCAGTAATCACTTGATTTAGCAGCAAATTGATCCTGCATATCCAAGACAACAAGCAAAATCAAAGGAGTTATGAGGACTGAAGATCAATGATTTTCAAAGGAGGACAAGGCATATCAAAACCACAAAAAAAATTAAAAAAATCAAAGGAAAGGCAAAGGTAAAAGTTATGAAATTATTATGGTGACAGATCATGAAAGTTTTAGCATTGTTAAGTCATGTATGATTCAAAAAGTTATTTTAATTAGTCATGTTGATCATGCCTATCAAACCTATCATAAAAACTTTGGACAAAATCCCTTTCACTCCGCCATTCCAAATCATCATTTAAAACTTAACGGTTAAGTACTGAAGTGACCTAATCAGTCATGTCACTAGCCCGAAGCATTCAGTGATGATTTTGAAATTTACATGAGAATTTTTCCGTGGTCTTTTCTTCCACGATAGCTCTCAACTCATTAATCCGTGTGAATCATCCTCACTGCATTATACTCATTTCATAACCACTCCATATCATTTCTTTCTGTAGCCAATTCTTAGTCATTCCGGTCTGTAAAACAGAGGAAACATCTTTGGAGTAAAAACATCTCTTTAACAGCCATTTTCACCGTGAGCAGAGGAGCAGTAATTTGAAGGTTGAGAAAGGAAGCTATGGGTCTCATAGTAAGATCCAAACCAGTTGGAACCAAGTACTTGGAAGGTTATCCACAAATCAGAGAAATGCTACAGCAGGTTGGGTGGTTACAATTTTTGGAAAAATTTAATGGTTTTCATAAAGAGGTAACCAAAACATTTGCACGGTCCTTCAATGGAGCAGAGGTCGAAATAGGAGATATTAAATTCACTATTACAGAGGCTTTCATTGCAGAAGCAACAGAATTACCCAGACAAGGAGAACACTGGTTCAAAAATAGGGAATTTCATAATGAGGCATGGAGGCAAATACTCAAAACACCAAGTATGGATGTTTCCATTTTTAAGAAAGGTATTCCTAGCTCGGCACTGAAGAATAAATGGAGGAATATGTTGCTCATTTTGCAAAAAATTATCACTTTTGAAGGAAGATTTGGTACCCTCTATGTTTATCATATTCGGTTAATGATGCATTTCTTAGATGAAGAAATCAATTTTCCCTTTTTCCTACTTCATAGTCTGAAAAGAATGGCCTCTAATGTTCAAAAGAGGGTTCAATTTCTAGAAACCACTTTGTATCACCATGGTTTAGTCAAAATCCTAATTGCACATCATTTGAGAAAAATGGGAGATAATTGGGATGAGTTTCTAGTGAGGAATCACTTTGAAGAACCCAAGGAATCTCCACCTGAAGGCAAACCTACAAGAAGAAGCAGGAGAAGGGAAATTTCCAAAGTTGTTGAAACTAAAACTGGTAAATCAATACAAGGGGACAGTGAAGAGATGATTTCTGAGAAATTGGCTGAAATTAAGAAGCAGCTTAAGAAGGAGAGGATAATAAGAAAATATGCCAAAGAGAGAGGTGAAGGACCATCTCAACCAAGACGGAGCCACAGACTCAGAGGTATATTGAAGAAAACAGGGGTTAGAAAAACGGGAATCATAAACATTGAGGATGAAGAAACACCTACTGCTAGATCACCTGAGTACCAGTACGAGGAGGATCTTGATGAAGGAGCTCCAGAGATAGACCCAACACAACAACAAATTTATAATTATGTTGAGACATTAGAGAATAGAGCCTCGGAAAGTAGAGACAGAACTCCTAGCCCACCAAAATCTGCAATTGATGTACTAAGAAGAGACAAATATGAGTTAGAAGTGCTCAATAGGCATATCAAGAATGAGAATGAAATTTTAAGGGAGCAGGTTAAGCTGAAAGGTGATATGAATACAACTCTGTCTCTACAAATGAAAAAGTTGTACAAGGCCAATGAAAAATTGAAGAAGAAAAACAAAAAGTTAAGCAGGGCACTTACAAATTTGAGATTCAAGTTGATCATAAGGAAGCCCAGGAGGCCATTGATTGTCAGGAAAAGCAGAAGAAGGGGCCTAGATGTCCTAGTAGAGGTCTCAGAGTACATGGATTAGTTGCATGAGGACATGCAAAAGCCTTGCAGTGGGGGTATGTTGAGCCCCAAAGATGTCCTTCTTTTCCACCACATTTCACTTCATTTCCTTTGTCCCTCATCAATTACAGGCTTAAATGATCAATAGGATTGATTAGGATTACTTTAAGAATGTATATAATGACTAACTTGTTATGTTTTCATGATTTTGTTGTTGTAGTAATTTTTTACTAGACTCGGCTACAGAACGCAGTCATTCTGTAGCCAGTCGCCTATTCCGCAGCTATCTTCATGTTCACGCAGGTTCCAGGTGTCACCTCAAGGAAAAACGCATATGGTCATATTCCACATCACTCCCCCATCATTTCTTGCTCTCCACGAAGTCTGAGCTCGAGTCTACAGGTGGTTATGCACGTGGAAGAGATCAAAACTAGGAAGCAGATTCCTACTAGGACAAGGATTGTACAGATGTCCTTAAGCAAAATACGAGGCTTTCACCAGAGTCCTAATTTGATTTTAATTTGGAAAGACACTTATCCCTATGTTATCTCAAAGACATTTATGTAATTTTGTTATAAGTATGGCTCGGGAGACCGAGAGACAACTAGCTAGATTTTGTTTTGTTGCTAGATCTCAGAAGACCGTAATACTCTGTTTTAAAGTATTTTCCCCTTTTAATGAAAGAAGCATCACTTTATTGCAAGAGATGAGTCAATCTTGAGTAGATTTGCGTGCTAATCCAGTGGTAGAGGGCCCCTGCTACCTGAGAAGCTTTGTTCATATGGTTTAGATAAGTAACTTAGCCTTGTTTCATTCCTAGTTTAATCAATTTTCTGAACTTTGTGTTTTTATACTTACTTGCAGTGGATGCCACAATCAGTCTTATTCTTACAAACTATTCCAAAACACCACTAACATTGGATGAGATATAACTGTAGTATTTTAGGAGTTAATTGCATTTTTTTTGAAACTTTATGTTTTATGTTCATTTGCATTGAAAGATACAGCCAGACTTGTTTTTACAAACTATTCCAAAATATCACTCATACTGAACGAGATAGGGCTGTAGTATTTCATAGAATTAGTTGCATTTTAGTTCAGTTGAAATACTCCGGAGGTAGATGTCACTCTATTTTAATTCTGTCACTATATTTCAAGTTTGATAATGGCACTCTAGTTCAACTCTGTTCACTGTATTTCAAGTTAGATTAGTGGCATTCTAGTTCAGTTCTACTTCACTGTATTTCAATTTAGGTTAATGGCATTCTAGTTTAGTTGTGGTCACTGTGTTTCAAGTTTGATAAATTGCATTCTAGTTCAATGTTGTCCATTGTTCTTTAAGTTGTATTAACTGTCAAAATTAGACTTCACGGCCTTCATTGTTTACAAACTACTCTTGTTCTGACTTTCTATTAATGCATCATCATATGGACAGGAATTAGTGACATCAGTTTAAGGCCTTGATTGTTCTACAATCTTTTGCAATTTCACAAATAAGCCTTTTCCCAAAAACTATTCTAGAAAATCTCTAACTTTCGAATGAGGCTTAGTAGTGACAAGTTGAGCTGCAGAATGGATTAATCTTAGCATTACAAGTTAATTTAGAGTAGAAATCTTATTGTGCTACAAATAATCTTTTCCAATTGTGTTCCAATAAACTTCTAGCCATGGATGAGATTCTTTGTAATATTGTAAGATGATTGTTTACTTAGGAGAACCTCATTTGCACTAAACTTGTCCTTTTCTCAAGCTATTCCAACATATTTCTAATGAATGAATTGGATGAGTTCATGTTATGATTTATTGAGTTCATGTTGTGATTTATTTCCTTGCTATGAGTCATTATCAAGCTTTGAATTTTCTGTTCTTTAGTGCCATACACAGTTTAGAATAGGTTTTGCTCTGTTTTAGTGTAACCATCCACTTCTCTTTACCAACACTTGGTTCTTTTCCTTTTTAACATAAAACCATAAAACCAAAAACATCAGAAAAACACTAAACACAATGTAGTGAGAAACAGATACCTAAGCACATATAGTGCACCTCACTTCAGCAGTTTACTAGCCCTGGTTGACAATTTATGACATCAATTTAGGAACACTAAGTTGAGTAAGACGG